>CM075490.1:2107500-2430000 GCA_037950665.1 Hypophthalmichthys nobilis
AATGGGAAAATGCCCAAGCATCATCGTTAGGCAACATTGGCCGGCAACATTGCTCAAAAAATTGCCCCATGTATCATCACCTTTACCCTTCAGCAGGCAACAAAAGATACAGATCAAGTGGAAAACCAAAAACAAGAACATTACATTGACATTTATTCATTTACCAGATGCTTTGTGACAAATTATGAAAAACAGAAGTAACTGATCCTAAAAGAGCCAACAACATTAGCAGTGCCATAACACCCCATTTCAAAAGCCAGAATAGTGTACATCAACAGAAGTGAAACTGCAGAACAGAATAGAAAACTGAGAAAGTGTAATTTTATTTATGTATTTCTATATTTTGTAATAAAAAGTACCTTTATTGGCAAAAAATGCTTTTATTAGGACATTATGTTATGTTAAATGGAATCTTAAGGGAGGTAAAATTAAAAAAAAAGGTCCATGTGAAAGTCACTGACATGATGTGTTTGGATGGTTGCTAGGGAGTTCTGGGTTGTTGCTAGGTGGTTTCCTATTGGCCCAAGGCAGAGCCCATCCTTAAGTCTATAATATTCACATGAACTTCAACAATGTTTTTTTGTTTTGTTTTTGTTTTAAATGCTTTAGACATGTTTTAATATGATCCAGTTTCTCAAATCAGTAAAACATCCTATTATGTTGTGTTTACTGTGATTTGTGCTATACTGGTGTTATTCTGATATAGTATTTCTGATAAACACCAGATGAATTAATGATTTCAGCTGAAAAGGAAAGTTATTCAGCTCTCAAAAAGGATGTGTTAATTAATAACACATTTTTTGTGTCATTTTGTGTACATAATTGGCACAAATTGTGTAAATATAACACATTAGTGTGTAGAAAATAACACATTTGATTTAAAAGTAACACAAAATGTGTTGATAAGTTTATGAAGACAATCCCTTTATTTGTAATAATGTGCACTGATGGATTGTTCACAATAAGACCAGGAGCACTAATAAAGTAAATAGAGTCAATATTAAATTCATGTTAATACTTTTATGGTGCCTTTGTGTCCTTTTTGAAGCTTGTCAGCTTTGGTTCTCATTCATAATAATTGCATGAGGGAAAAAAAAGACCAGGCATAGTTTTGCTCCACAGAAGAACATCGTGCCATACGTGAGCAAACGATGACAAAAATTTTATTTTGTGGTGAACGGTCCCTTTAATGTTTTGTTTTAATGTAATGCCGCTCATTTTCACTAGATGGTGCTCTTAGATCACAAATCATTAATTTAAGGGCTCGATCACCCAAAAATGAAGATTCTCTCACCGTTTACTCCCTCTGACATGTTGTTCCAAACCGGTATGACTTATTTCTTTATCCTTTTATTATTTAACCTCCCTAGATTGAAAGTGTCATTTGGTTGACACTTTTATCACAGCTTACTAACTTGGCAATATTGTTGTGTCTTGTAATGAAACATTATGAGCATATCAAATCAATTTCTTTAAATTGAAATGATTGTAAGACATCCAGAAAACTTAAACTAATAAAAAAACAATGAAGGTTATTCTATTTAAATTATTTCAGTTTGAACGAAACAACTCTTACTGCAACCTAATCAGTACATCATCTGCATTATGAAACTTTGTCAATACAGGTTTCCAGTTACAGATTTTAGTTTTTAGGGCAGAACATGCAGATCATTTATTTACATTAAATATATTTACAATTTAAATACACTTTTTCAACATATATACAAAAACAAAACCTGACTTAATGTGTTTTTAATGCGCCTGTTCATTCACAGTTTAAACCAATTAAAGCAACAAGCACATTTTTATTACAGGTTTAATTCAACCTGTAGTTCAACCTGAAGTTTAGTTCAAGGACACAATAATTGATAATGGTGATACGTATTCAATCTGACTATTAAATATTACGTGCCAAAAGTATTAAGGTAATGATGATCCCAGTGAATGGCTCATGTTGGCAAATTGTTAACAAGATCATCTAACAACTGTAAATACTGAGAGGTGAAACCTGGTCTTTTCCTGAAGGCATAACAACAGTCTGATGAAATGAACTACACTTCACTGGAAAAGTGTAAATGCCTTGAATTCACAATCTTCAGAAAGCATGCAGAGGTCCATGTTCACTTCCAGACACTAGAAACAGAAGCACATGGTTCATTTTAGGTGCCATATCCTACTGATATCCAGTAGGATCATCCAGACTCACTTGATCCACTGGGTTGTGAATCTTTCTTTCCACTTTGACCTTCAGACACTAGGAGAAAGGAAACAAAGCATGACACAACTTGTGCTGTAGTGTTTAGGATGATGCTTGAACTGATGAATACTTACTATCGACGAGTGGATTATCAATACTTCCCCGTCGCTCAGGTTTGAAGGCTCCAGAGTTAGGTGAATCTTCCTTTCTGCTCTTTATCTCTTCCACTTTTTCATCTAGAGGTCTGTCTTTATCTTCTTCAAATACTGGAACAACACATCAGAGTTTTATCTAGTGTTTTCACTTGAAACAAATGTTATCTAAAAGGGATACTTCACCCAAAAATGAAAATTCTGTCATCATTTACTCACCCTCAAGTTGTTCCTAACCTGTATGAGTTTCTTTGTTCTGCTGAACACAAAAGAAGATATTTTGAAGAATATAGGTTAACCAAACAGTTGATGGACCCTATTGACTTCCATGGATAAAAAAAAAAAAAAAATACTACGAAAGTCACAGTGGTCCATCATCTTTTTGGTTACAAATGTTCTTCAAAATATGTTCTTTTGTGTTCAACAGATCTCATACATTTCAGAGGCTTTCCAGCTTCAAAAAGGATGCAAAAGCACATAAAAAAATGTACATCTCATGTGCTAGATATTTTAAGGCCAAATAATATCTTGAATGATGAATGACCACAGTTGAAGTTAGTCTTTTAAACTCATGAACCAAATCAGACCAGATTATAGTTTATAGACAGAAGATTGGAATAAGTTGTTTGAACTCTTTTTATGATGCCTTTGCATCATCAAACTTCAGTCCCCATTCATTGTACTGCATTGAAAAGTACAGATACTGCATTTTAAAAAGTTATTGAAATTGTTTAAATGTGACATGCTTACACAGTTTAGAAATGTATAGAATCAGATGTAGTTTTTTTTGGAAATGTCTTCATTAGTTTGAGGTGACAAATTCTGTATGAGATTATGGATGGTGAAGTCACTTACAAGCAGGGGAAGTTGACTCTATGCTGTTATGGTGCTCATGTTCTGATCCACTGGTTACACGCTGTTCTCTCTCTTTATGTTCCTCTTCCATGTCTTGTCTATCCAGATCTCCTTGCAGTTTATCCAAAACTGTGGATAGAATTCTATCTTGTGTCGCCTCTACCTGCTTAATAGCCTGTGTTCCTCTGTCCTCTGCCTCCATCAGTTTCTGCTCCAGCTCACTCTCCTTTGCTCTGAGTTGCTCAACTTCTTTTTGGAGCTTGTCAATTTTTAGCTGTTTTTGAACATTACCATCAAGCATGGTTAAATACATTTTTTTCCAAGTCTCCAAGTCATCATTAAGCCCATCAACAACTGATGAAAATATATTTGTCAAGTTTGTCTCACTGTCTTTACAAGCCTCTAATTCTTTAGTCAATGGATTCTCATGAGCACTTGAAATGCCTGGTTCCACTTCATGCTGACTGTGTTTGGTTTTTAAGGATTTCAAAGTATCAAGCATCAAACATTTCAAAGTGTCAATGTCTTTCTTAAGTTTATTCTCAGTCTCTCTAAAAACTTTTTTCAATTCTTTTACATGCTGTTTTTCTTTATATGCCATTTCTTCCCTTAGATTATTCTTATCAACTACTGACTTTTCTATCATTCTAATCTTTTCTTGTGTATACTCTTCATCTTTGTCTGCAATTTCTTTTCTTAGATTACTCTCAGTGACTTTCAACTCAGTCACTTCTTTTTCTTTGGCTACAATTTTCTCATTTAGAGTTTTCTCCATTTCTCTTCTTATTTCTGCATATCTTTCCTTTTCCCATGATAAAAATGCTTTTTTCATGGATGACTGAATAAAGAATGTGGATTTCTTACTTTGTGTCATTCTCTCAGTTTCTATAAACAGACTCTGAACACTTTGCTCATTGTCCTCCAGTGTATAAACCCTTCTCATGTACTTCCTGACACTGCTGATCCCTTTCGGTTCGTTTCTCCCAATGTTCAAAACTATAGTATAATCTAAGGCTTCTTCGCCCAATACTTCAGAGATTGTTTTTAAAAGGTCATGTTCCCTTCCAGTCACTTCCCTGCTGCCAGTAACTAATAAAAAGGCATGAGGTCCAGGAAAGACCAGAGATGCATAATCTGGCATTTGATCCTCGATTTTAGATTTGACTCTTGAGGAGAAGGAACAGCATGATCTCACGTCACTCATCCAGGCGGAAGGTGTTTTCACCACAGAGATCTTTCTGCCACACACATGACCCTCTCTGTGCCGTGTTTTAGACTCAGCTCTTTCCGCTCTTTTCCTGAGAATAAAGTCACATGCGTGATCCATAAGTTGTTCATCACCTCCCAGTATAATAAATCGGAGCTCTGTAGCGGAGCCAGTGGATCCAATGAATGTTTCATCTGTAGAGAGGTACACTGAGAAAAAGAATAAGTAGAAATTACTCAATTTTTATTTTGCATGAATATTTTTTAAGTAAATTTCACACACATGGAAATTAAGTAAATCTACTTAACTAAGCTGAGTAAAATTAACAAGTGAACAAGTACATATAACTTGGCCTGCTAAATTATACTGAGTAATTTTTACTTAAAAATCTGATGTAATTAATATAATTAAGTAAAACCATTTGCTTTTTTAAAATACATTTTACTTGTTTTATGCAGTGCTGGTAATTAATTATTTTAAATTAAATGTTACTCTTATAATGTGACAAAATAATACCTAGACAATGTGCAGTTAAGAGTCATTTATTAAGAAGGAATAACAATCCAAGAAATAACAAGCATTTACAGAAACCTATAATGCTTACTTTTAAAGGTTTAAGCAGCTTGAGCAACGATAAACATGCATGTTTAATGACACATTAAACACATTAGAATTCTAAAATTAGCAGTTATGCATCGATCAGACAGCTTCTTAATCTCAGTATCAAAACATTTTGAAACACTTAAATTCACATAAATTACTTTCATCAACAATCAATTTAGTATCTTCAGGTGTTCATATCAAAATGCTTGAATCAATATAAAAATCAACTGTACCCCTATGTGGACTTAAAGGGTTAGTTCACCCAAAAATGAAAATTCTGTCATTAATTATGCACCCTCATGTCGTTCCACACCCGTAAGACCTTCGTTCATCTTCAGAACACAAATTAAGATACTTTTGTGCACAAAAACAAAACAATAATAATGACTTCATTCAACAATATCTTCTGTTCTGTGTCATTCTGCTATGCTCTTTACATCCAGAGCTTTCAGGTTCTACGTCCAATGGAGGCCTCACTGAGTCATCGGATTTCAACAAAAATATCTTAATTTGTGTTCCGAAGATGAATGAAGGTCTTAGGGGTGTAGAACGGGCATGAGGGTGAGTAATAAATGACATTATTTTCATTTTTGGGTGAACTAACCCTTTACAATGAAAGTAAACGGGATTACCGGCTGCTCTGCTACAAACCTGAATAAGTGGATGCAAGCCATCTCCTTTTATAATCGTATGTCTGAGGGAGTGGCATGAAAATTCCACTTGCCAATTCTCATTGGCCTTTTCTGAAGTTTCAGCGGTGTTTGGGGCTTATCAGAAGGTTATCAGGTAAAGTGGGCCATTTAAAAGAGGAGCAAAATGTAGATGCAGAATATAAAGCTGTAAAATATGCTTAAAAAAATAACTTAAAAAAATTTAAGTTCATTTAAAGTGTTTAGAGAAACATAGTTTACAACATGGTTACCATTTTAAATGTTCCTCTAATTCAATTTTTGTTAGCCTATTTGTTGTTGCATTGGGTTAGGGTTAGTTCATTTTCATTCAAATTTTGATTTCTGAATATCCTGATATTCAGATTATCAAATTTAATGTCAACACAGCATTTTCTATCAGCTGCTTTGAATTTTACACATGCATTGAGTGAACTGTTTTTAATATACGGGATAATTTTTGATGGCCCACTTTACCTGGAAAGAAATTTGTCAGGAGAAAAGCATGACCTCAAAATGTTTATTGGTATATACCTTGCAAATAACACATTAAATGTCACCACTAGTCTGTCTGTGTCATCTTAGTTTCACTTTCACTGACTTTTAGTTTGCATTCGCAGTTCCTGTTTTCCTTTGTTCCATTTTCCTGCTACTCCTATGTTGTCATGGTCACTAATATGATTTGTCATCACATTGTGTTACTCTTATTATTGTCTGTATTTAAGTTCCTGTGTTTTCAGTTCTAGTTGTTCGGTCTCGTTAATGTTACGTTACGTGGTGGTCTGCCTGCCTTCTGTTTGAGATACCTCTGAAGTTCATTAAAGTACCTGAATCATCATCTTCGTGTGTATTCCTGCTACATTCCATCACAACATTATATCAACGGTATTCAAATCGAAATATTATAGCTGGACCTTAAAGTTAACAAAAGTAATAAAGGAAAGAAAAAAAACATCTAGGTATCTATATTACACGTTTAACAAAAAGTGGTCCACTTTACCTGCATTCACCCTACTTGTAACAGTGCAAACACTTAAATTAGTGCAAAAAAAAGTGCAAAGTAACTTGTGTAGTAATGTGACTTACATTGTGATGTTTCATCACTTTGCTCTGTTGAAAAAAACATGTTAAAACTCAGTTTACATGTGACTCACAAGAATTTAACCCATTTACAATGCATACTAGATATTATTGTTTTGTTATGATAAAATAATACATTTCTAACAACATTAAAATCTTTTATGGGTGCAACATTATGATATAGTGAAAATTCAAGTCCTTTGCTGAATGAAAATAGTTAGTTATTATTGGCACTAATTATAAATAATGAATTTTAGTCTTACAATCATTACATTATCCATATATTTTTTACTTGTATCAGATACTGAAATACTGGAAGTCAATGTAGCACAGGTGTAAGAATGCTCACCGTGATCGTGGAGTAAACCTGGACAGAAGTAAACAAGATTATACACAAAAAATATTAGTGCTCTTTATTAAATAAAAAATTATTAAATTAAAGTACCAATGAGTTTTACTTACTGCGTGATTCTGAATCTTCACTTTGTGCTAAAAACATACACACAAGATTTGTTACTTATGCCAACATGGTCGTCCACATACAACATGCTCAAACATCACAATAACATCCATATTTGAACTGAGCTTCACAGCTCATTCACAGGAGTGTCATTTAAAAAACAACCTGCAGAGCATTAAAACCATAAAGCCTCAAACACTGAGAAATGATATTGACTATTGTGTGATAATATCGAAAGAGTTACCTCGTCTTAGTTTTAGTGCCATCTTGTTTGGTACGATAAGAACCGTGAAGTCCCTCAACTCAATATAAGAATAAAACTGAAACAGCCACAGAAGCAGACATTCTTGCAAAAGAGGATTGATGACCAATTCACAATTAATTCAGACAGAAAAATCTGTATTCTGAATGTAAACCCAATCTGTAAAGTGCAACTGTGTGCACATGCCCTGCAGGCCTGTTACCTAAGAACAGGAAAAGTGTTCAGAGCAAATGAACGGAAGTGCCAACCACAAAAGACTTCTGAAAGGCCTAAATCACGCGTGAAGACAATTGATAATAGGGCTGAAGTGATCGGATTAAAGTATCAATATTCACGTTTAAAGAATGTTTTGGATATTTGGCCTCTGTCATTTTCTACAGCTGATGAAATTAAAGCATCACTGAAACTGGGGTCTGTCCATTCACAGAGTGTCATAAGGGTAAATGAATTATAAATACATTAGAATTGTCATTTTGGGTGAATTATTCTTTTAACCAACACATTCCAATTATGAAATGACATCATCATCTCCAGGAAGTGACATCATTTTGATGGAAAAACAGCAGCTCAAACTTCAGTAAGTAGGCCTATTCGTAATGGACTTCTTGATTTTTGTGATGTTTGTGCTATTAGTTGGTTTGTGTCAATGTATTTACAAATAAATAAAAACATAGACATGACAATATTGCTCTGAGTTGAAATGATTTTATTACCTTACAGCTTCTGCTAATATAAAAAGTCCAAACAACATAGAAAACATCAGCCTGCCAACAAGACAGTGCAACAAATATAACAATATTTATTACAGACAAAAACACACACTTGTGTTAACTCTTGTGGCTAAAATGTCTTACACTGCAGTTGTTTTTAAATATAATACTGAATATGGCTAATAATACATTCCTATAAGATGAACATTGAAAAAAGCAGTAGTGTTAAAGCAGTTTTACAGCTACTTAGTCTTGGAGTTCATAAAGTACTTTTCATGTTTTTATGGAGGAGATGAACTTTAACCTCTGTACCTGTGAACATCTTGGGAGCATTCTGTGCGGTTGCTGATTCGCATGGTCACATGACTATCATAAGCTGCTTTTCCACCATCTGGCCAAACTGTTCTCATTGCTTAACCTCTCCTATGGCGTAGCCTGACGTGCACCTCTTCAAAAATGTAACAACGTGTCAATTTTACGTGGAACACAAGCGCTGTGATTGGTCTGCTAGCACCTCTCCCTTCCTAAATAAATAAATTTCAATTATAGGCTAAATGAGAAACGACGTCAGTCTTGCGTCAGTCTTGGTAACGGACGATATGAGATGTAAATAGCGGCTGCGTTAAGGATGATCAGATATTTCTTTTAATTTTATTATTAATTTGTGTTTACTTCGCTCAAATTGCGCACTTACAGCTAGAGAGAATCTAGGCTTGTTCGAGATGCATCAACGCTGTGCAGACCGATCAGTGCATGACATCAAAATACTGCGAGAGCATTTGAAGAGCATGCAACTCCTTTTTTGTATCACTCTTACGGTACTTTGATGTCACACGCAGCGCAGATGCATCTCGAACAAGCCTAATGGCAGCTAGCAACAGACAAGTGACCAATCCTGAGTTGCGACGTCACTACACGAGTACGGTTCAGCATGGTTAGCCAACCTTCATGATTCCGGGCCGAGAACGGGTTTGTAATTGTGGTGTGCTGAACCAAGCTCAAGTGGAAATATAACTGGAACCGTTCCTTTCCGTTCTTAGAACCGTTCGGCTTGACGGTGGAAAAACAGCTTAACCATCCCTGCAAACACACATTAGTCAAGTCAAGTCATCTTTATATATAGCACTTCATACAATACAGATAAAAGAATTGCAGTACACGTCTTGATGATAGATCTGCTGTTTTGGGGGGTTTTGACTATCCTTTCCTGTCTTGTTGGGGGTTTTTTTGTTTATCCCTTCCTGTCTATGTCATCATGTACAGATTTATGCATATCTGTCGATGCAGCAGCTTTTTCTTACTCAAAAGCACATGTATAGCACTTGTATTGTCTAAATCATTAACTGTGTAAGGTGAAAAGTGCTTTACAATGTATAGCAATAGTCTTCTTCAGCTGTTTCACCACAGCTTGATTTACACCTGTATTGATCTATTAGATGTTTGTGTTAAAGGCTTTGCCCTTTTCTCTGTTTCCTGGTTTGTTGGGGGGTTAATTCCTGTATGTTACATGTGCAGCCGCAGCATTATGTCTTACATGCTCACAGCAGTGTCTGTGAATGTATTGGCAGTAGCAAGTCTCGGTACTTTCTCTGCAGCAGCGTAGCAGATCTATTCCACCAAGAACAAATACATTAACATTGTCATTTCCATTACCATGCTAATCTTAATTACCATACCAATATCCCAAGAGTTGTCTTGACAGAATTAAACTATGATTCCATATTCATTATATAATCCACAGTCTGATCTTGTGACACTGATGATTTCAGTGAAAAAACATGCACCATGACATAACCATGATTCACATTTTACATTTAGCTAGCAGATGATTTCATGCAAAGTCACTAACACAGTTAGGTATTCATGTTAAAAAGGTTGAAATGCAAATCATTGATCAACCTCAGCCTTCACTGGAAACCTGGAAAACCGTTCAACTTGCTTCAGTGTCCATTGGAGATAGTATCTGGAGGTTTGTCCTCACTTTCTGACACTGATGGAAATAGACAGACAGACAATTTAAGTGTCATATTTTATTAAGGTTAGCATGTTTATCAGGAACAAATTCAACAAACATAAGCTGTAACAGCAGTGTTGGAGAACATTACGTTTAAATGTTACGTTATTGTGTTACTATTACTTTGCATTCAAATACGTATATAGCACTGAAAAGTGGTTAAATTGACTTTTTTGTCATTATTAGGTGACATTATTAGTGGAGATTTGAAAGCAATCTGGAAAACCTCCCTATTTGACTCAGAATATGCATTGCACATGTCTATGTGACAACACTGTGGGGAAGAGAAAGGTTTCAAATGATATTATCAGTAAATACTGAGCCGGCATTCTGACATAAACACAGAAGCACTGAACTGCGTTCTCTACGTCAACTGCATACAAGACTGACAGGGAAGAGGAGAAATTGTTGAATAAAATTGTTATTTTTGTTTTGTTTTTGCACACAAAAAGTATTATCGTCACTTCATAAAATTAAGGTTGAACCACTGCAGTCACGTTGAATATTTTAACGATGTCTTTAGTACTTTTCTGGACCTTGAATGTTACGTTGCTTTCTGGGGGATAAAAAAAATCTTGGATTTCATCAAAAATATCTTAATTTGTGTTCCGAAGATGAACGAAGGTCTTGCAGGTGTGGAACAACATGAGGGTGAGTAATTAATGACAGAATTTTCATTTTTGGATGAACTAACCTTTTAAGGTAATGTATGTGTGCTACTTGTTTAAATCATTAGGTATTACGGTGTAAGTTTAAAATAGGGTAATAAGCCATTTTACTTGTTACTTCAAAAAAGCAATTTCGTGATGTAATGTGTGTTACTCCCAACTATGTCTATCATTAGAGATTTTTCTATATTGTGTATATCATGGTATGTAAATATATAGCACTATTGACACTACAGAGTGATGAAACGAATAAATAAGAATACAAAGAGCGAGACGCACTTGATGTTAAAAAAAGTTACAAGCACAATAAATCCTGAAAAGGAGATCGGTGCGGTGCAGTGTAGTGTTGACTGGCACACTGCCAAAGTGCCCGCACACCTCTCGCGAATTTGGGATGTGCTCAATGTTAAGAACTGTTATTAAGCACAATAAGCAGTGAAAAAGAACTACTTATGCTAACCATTGTGATAATAAAGGCACACATGTTTATGGAAAATACCAGAGACTGCTTGAAGAACGTAGACAAATCATATATACAGTGCACAGTTGCAAGAAAAAGTATGTGAACCACTTGCAGAATCTGTGAAAATGTTAATAATTTTAAAAAAATAAGGGAGATAATACAAAATGCATGTTATTTTTTATTTAGTACTGTCCTGAGTAAGATATTTTACATAAAAGATGTTTAGATATAAACCACAAGACAAAAAAAAATAGCTGAATTTATTAAAATAACCCCATTCATAAGTATGTGAACCATTGATTCTTAATACTGTGTGGTTACCTGGATGATCTACGACTGTTTTTTTGTTGTGTGATGGTTGTTCATGAGTCCCTTGTTTATTCTGAGCAGTTAAACTGAGCTCTGTTCTTCAGAAACAATCTCCAGGTCCTGCAGATTCTTCAGTTTTCCAGCATTTTTTGCATATTTGAACCCTTTCCAGCAGTGACTGAATGATTTTGAGATCTGTCTTTTCACACTGAGGACAACTGAGGGACTCAAACACATCTATTAAAAAAGATTCAAACATTCACTGATGCTTCAGAAAAAAACATGATGCATTATTAGATGGGGGGTGAAAACATTTGGAATTTGAAGATCAAGGTAAATTGTATTTAATTTGTCTTCCGGGAAACATGCAAGTATCTTCTGTTGCTTCCGAAGGGCAGTACTAAATGAAAAAAAATGATATTCAAGCGAAATAAGAAAAATTTGGACCTCTTCATCCTGTTCAAAAGTTTTCACCCCCGACTCTTAAAGCATCGTGTTTCCTTCTGAAGCATCAGTGAATGTTTGAACCTTTTTTAATAGTTGTGTTTGAGTCCCTCAGTTGTTCTCAGTGTGAAAAGATGGATCTCAAAATCATTCAGTCACTGCTGTAAAGGGTTCAAATATGCAAAAGATGGTGGAAAACTGAAGAATTTTTGGGACCTGGAGATTTTTTCTGAAGAACAGAGCTCAGTTTAATTGATAACTATATTGTGATATCGTTATCGTGAAATAAAATTTCTCATATCATGAAAAAAGAATTTGCTCATATCACCCATCCCTATTCCCAATGAGTATCAATATACAGGTGCTGGTCATATAATTAGAATATCATTGTTGATTTAAGTTGATTTATTTCACTAATTCCATTCAAAAAGTGAAACTTGTATATTATATTCATGCATTACACACAGACTGATATATTTCAAATGTTTATTTCTTTTCATTTTGATGATTACAACTGACAACTAAGGAAAATCCCAAATTCAGTATCTCAGAAAATTAGAATATTGTGAAAAGGTTCAATATTGAAGACAACTGTTGCCACACTCTAATCAGCTAATTAACTCAAAACACCTGCAAAGGCCTTTAAATGGTCTCTCAGTCTAGTTCTGTAGGCTACACAATCATGGGGAAGACTGCTGACTTGACAGTTGTCCAAAAGACGACCATTGACACCTTGCACAAGGAGGGCAAGACACAAAAGGTCATTGCAAAAGAGGCTGGCTATTCACAGAGCTCTGTGTCCAAGCACATTAATAGAGAGGCGAAGGGAAGGAAAAGATGTGGTAGAAAAAAGTGTACAAGCAATAGGGATAACCGCACCCTGGAGAGGATTGTGAAACAAAACCCATTTAAAAATGTGGGGGAGATTCACAAAGAGTGGACTGCAGCCGGAGTCAGTGCTTCAAGAACCACTACGCACAGACGTATGCAAGACATGGGTTTCAGCTGTCGCATTCCTTGTGTCAAGCCACTCTTGAACAACAGACAGCGTCAGAAAGCGTCTCGCCTGGGCTAAAGACAAAAGGACTGGACTGCTGCTGAGTGGTCCAAAGTTATGTTCTCTGATGAAAGTAAATTTTGCATTTCCTTTGGAAATCAGGGTCCCAGAGTCTGGAGGAAGAGAGGAGAGGCACACAATCCACGTTGCTTGAGGTCCAGTGTAAAGTTTCCACAGTCAGTGATGGTTTGGTGTGCCATGTCATCTGCTGGTGTTGGTCCACTGTGTTTTCTGAGGTCCAAGGTCAACGCAGCCGTATACCAGGAAGTTTTAGAGCACTTCATGCTTCCTGCTGCTGACCAACTTTATGGAGATGCAGATTTCATTTTCCAACAGGACTTGGCACCTGCACACAGTGCCAAAGCTACCACTATCTGGTTTAAGGACCATGGTATCCCTGTTCTTAATTGGCCAGCAAACTCGCCTGACCTTAACCCCATAGAAAATCTATGGGGTATTGTGAAGAGGAAGATGCGATATGCCAGACCCAACAATGCAGAAGAGCTGAAGGCCACTATCAGAGCAACCTGGGCTCTTATAACACCTGAGCAGTGCCACAGACTGATCGACTCCATGCCACGCCGCATTGCTGCAGTAATTCAGGCAAAAGGAGCCCCAACTAAGTATTGAGTGCTGTACATGCTCATACTTTTCATGTTCATACTTTTCAGTTGGCCAAGATTTCTGAAAATCCTTTCTTTGTATTGGTCTTAAGTAATATTGTAATTTTCTGAGATACTGAATTTGGGATTTTCCTTAGTTGTCAGTTATAATCATCAAAATTAAAAGAAATAAACATTTGAAATATATCAGTCTGTGTGTAATGAATGAATATAATATACAAGTTTCACTTTTTGAATGGAATTAATGAAATAAATCAACTTTTTGATGATATTCTAATTATATGACCAGCACCTGTAGATCTATTGTAGGTCTACTTCAGATGTAGTAAGCACTATGCAGAGTAATGATTTGATAACACTTTATATTATCTAATCTTTGCAGGCCCAGTGTGTAGTCTGGCCTCAAAAATGAAAGTCAAATTTTGTGTATCATATGCTCAATTATAATGCTCATAAATAACTCACTGTTAGGATGATCTAATTCATTGCTGCTACTTCGCACAGGTTTCAGTCCTCCAGCCCTTTTCTCCAGTTCTATTTCTTTTATATCAGGTTCCATCTCTCTTCTCTCCAGCTCTTTCTCTTTTCTCTCCAGTTCCATCTCTTTAATATCCAGTTCCATCACTCTTCTCTCCAGTTGTCTCTCTCTAATATCCAGTTCCATCGCTCTTCTATTCAATACCATTTCTCTTCTATCCAGTTTCATATACAGGTCCATCCGTCTTCTATCCAGTTCTCTCTCTCTAATATCCAGTTCCATCGCTCTTCTATTCAATACAATTTCTCTTCTATCCAGTTCCATATACAGGTCCAACAGTCTTCTATCCAGTTCTCTCTCTCTAATATCTGGTTCCGTTGCTCTTTTCTCTAGTTCTGTATCTTTAATATCTGTTTCTATTTCTCTTTTCCTCAATATCATCTCTCTTATAAACAAGCACATCGGTGTTCTCTGCAGGTCCATTGGTCTTTCATCCAGTTCTGTCTCTCTTCTCTTCAGTTCTTTCTCTTTTCTCTCCAGGTCTCTCTCTCTAATATCTGGTTCCATCACACTTTTATTCAGTTCCATCCCACTTTTATCCAGTTCCTTCATGATTTTATCTGGTTCCATTGCACTTTTACCCAGTTCCATTGTACTTTCATCCAGTTCCATTGTTCTTCTAGTCTGTTCCATGGCTATTCGATTAAATGGTCTTAACTGGGGGTCCATCAGACTATCCAGTTCTCTCTCTCTGATATTTGGCTTGATCACTCTATTCTCCATTTCTCTCTCTGTAATATCCAGTTCCATCGCTCTTCTATTCATTACCATTTCTCTTCTATCCAGTTCCATATACAGGTCCATCCGTCTTCTATCCAGTTCTCTCTCTCTAATATCCAGTTCCATCGCTCTTCTATTCAATACAATTTCTCTTCTATCCAGTTCCATATACAGGTCCAACAGTCTTCTATCCAGTTCTCTCTCTCTAATATCTGTTTCAATTCCTCTTTTCTCTAGTTCTGTATATTTAATATCTGGTTCTATTGCTCTTTTACCCAGTATCATCTCTCTTGTAAACCAGTACATTGATGTTCTCTGCAGGTCCATCAATCTTTCATCCAGTTCTCTCTCTCTTCTCTCCAGGTCTCTCTCTCTCATATCTGGTTCCATCACGCTTTTATTCAGTTCCATCATACTTTTATCCAGTTCCTTCGTGCTTTTATCCAGTTCCATCGCACTTTTATCCAGTTCCATAATCCTTTTATCATTTATTGTTCTTGTAGTCTGTTCCATGGCTATTCTATTCAGTTCTCTCTCTCTTCTCTCCGTTTCCTTCTCTTTTGCTTCACATGGGGTTCTTGAATGTGACTGTATGATACAACATTACAATTGTATTTTTTACAAGCTTTTTGATACTTTGCTTCTCACAGATTCTTTTACATTTACATTCATTAATTCATTGGACATTGTATGCCCAAGTTACAACAACTTCCTGTTGTATAATTTAATTATACAACAACTTCGCAATTTAAAGCTCTAGGAGGAGTTTGTTAAAGTACAACAAGGAAATGGCAAAAACTGCAAAAAATTTGCAGAGAAAATTTAAAATATCTCACTTCCTGTTGGGTTTTCAGATTTTGCAGCCAGGGACTTTTTTGTAGGTATTGGGCTGTTACATGTGTGTACCGAATTTCATACCTGTACGTGAAATGTAGCCCGAAGGATGCTTAATTGAAATTTTGTGGGTGGACCTAATTCTGAAACCCATATCAGATGTAAATTTTCACCACATCTGACGCGTGTGCAAAGTTTCATGAGTTTTTGAGCATGTTTAGTCCCTGAAAAATGTGATTCATTTCAGAGAAGAAGAAGAATTGACAGAGCAATTACAGTACAATAGGGTCCTCACACATCAGTTCTCTGGCCCTAATTATGAGGTTTATTTCCACAATCAGGTGATAAGGCATAACAGCATGTAAACATACACAAACAACAACCGAACACAGAGAAAGAACATGGAAGAACTTAAATACACAGTGGTGACAAACTAAATAATAAGCAGCTGTGATGAATGGTTAGTGTCCATGGAAACAGATGATTGGTGGGAAACTCAAACAAAGGAACACATGTGACTGATGAAAAAACCCCTGAAAGTCCATGAAAACAAAACTAAGGATAAACACAACTGTATGGGTGTGACAACAATGTCTCTGAACTTGTGACCTTATCGTTAGTATAATGTCCTAGTTGAGCTAACGGGGCACTCCGCATTGTCATACTGTCATCTCTCTAGCTTTGTAAACACACAGCTTCATTTTTAGGGCCCGAGCACCGATGGTGTGAGGACCCTATTGTAATTGCACAGTCAATCTTTCTTCTTCTCCAAAATGAATCACATTTTTGAGGGCTTAAACATGCTCAAAAACTCATGAAACTTTGCACACGCATCAGAAGTGGTGAACAATTACGTCTGATAAGGGTTTAAATGCTTGTGCCCACCCACAAGCTCGCAAGAGTCACTCTATAATACATTGCATAAACAAGTTCACACAGCTAATATAACTCTCAAAATAGATCTTAAGTGTTTGTGATGCAGCATATCAGATCATGTAAGTATGGTAATTATTTTTATGGATGTTTACATTTGATTCTGAATGAGTTTGATAATGCTCCATGGCTAACGGGGCTAATACTACACTGTTGGAGAGATTTATAAAGATTGAAGATGCGTTTATGAATTATACAGACAGCAAGCGTTTAAAAATGAAAATAATGACATGGCTCTGGTCTCCTTGAATACAGTAAGAAACAATGGTAACTTTAACCACATTTAACAGTACATTAGCAACATGCTAACGAAACATTTAGAAAGACAATTTACAAATATCACTAAATATATCATGATATCATGAACAGTTATTATCGATCCATCTGCCATTTTCGCTATTGTCACTGCTTGCATGCTTCACAATACCTGCAGAACTTCTGATGATTCGGCTGTGCAGCTCCAGACGTTAATACTGGCTTGAACATGGGCTGGCATATGCAAAAGTTGGGGGCGTACATATTAATGATCCTAACCGTTGAGTCTGTGTTATGTTGACATTCGCCTGTTTTTCCGTGGTGTTTTTCAAGCACAAGATTTACATAAGAAGAAGGAAACAATGGTGTTTGAGACTCACTGTATGTCATTTCCATGTACAGAACTCTAATTATTTAACTATGCCAAGGTAAATTCAATTTTAAATTCTAGGGCACCTTTAAGCACTCTTTGCACTACGTTTCACATACAGGTATGAAATTCGGTAGACACATGTAACAGCCCAATACCTACCTGGGTGCAAACTCTGTAAACCCAACAGGAAGTGAGATATTTTGAATTTTCTCTGCAAAATTTTTGCAGTTTTTGTCATTTCCAGACCTTGTACTTTAACGAACTCCTCTTAGAGCTTTATTTAGATCAACATCATATTTGGTCAGTCTAATCTTAAGGCCTTAGCGATGTTAAATTGCGAAGATCTTGAGTTTTCGCTGAAGGGCGTGCCCGTGGCGGCCTGACAAAGTCGCCATGAAAGAGTAAGCTGTTGTAACTCAGGCATACAATGTCCGATCTGTCCCAAACTTCACATGTGTGATAAGAGTCCTGACCTAAAGACATCTATATGCCAATATTCAGTTAGTCATAGCGCCACCTGCTGACAACAGGAAATGGCATGCTTCACACTGTAATTCACTCCTAGAAACACATTTCAATATGCCACGAAGTACCAAACATACTAGAAACACGTTAAATCATGCAGCACTTGGCTGAGTGCTAATGTATGCGATTAACGCCACGAAAGAGGAAGTTGTTGTAACTCAGGCATACAATGTCTGATCTGCTCCAAACTTCACATGTTTGATAATAGTCCTGACTTGAACCCATCTACATGGCAATATCAGTTACAGTCAAAGCGCCACCTGTTGGCAGCAGGAAGTGTGGCACTTTGAAATGACATATTTCTCCTGTATTTACTCGCTTACATGCATGTCGCCCACTATTCATCGTTTTCCTGAGGCCAACGTGTGGCGGTGAGCCTATGTGCGAGGGCCCTTTCATCGCTGCTTGCAGCTTTAATTATATCTTCTAATTCTGTCAATTTTTTATCTGTTCATTATTATCCTCACATTTGGCATCAGATTCTTAAAATATTTTTTCGCTTTTCTGAAACACTCCAAAAGACACGCTGTTTGGATCCGATGTAGACATGGTGTTAGGCTCATATATTCCATGTTCCATATTTCATATATTCCATTTTTTAGAACTGCATACTTCATTATGTATGAACCCAAACCTCAAACATAGCAGCGATTAAGGATTAATTCAGGTAAACTGAGCTACATTTTGACATTGAAAAGACTGGCAAAAATTGTCAATTTACCTGAATTCACCCTGCATAATTAACGTTAAGAGTTTAATAATATATTTAAACATATTAGGTGCATTTGCAGTGGCAGAGCCACGTCTCTGGAACACCCAGACTTGAGAGATTAGAACGGCTTGTTCTCTGTCTGCTTTTAAGTCTCTTTTAAAAACCTACCTGTTTTCTCTAGTATATTGATTCTTTTTTTTTTTCTTTTTCTTTTTTTCTTGGTTGGTTGGTTTATTAATTTTGGAATTTTTAATTCTGTTTTTGGTCCTCCTGCTTTCTTAATTATATTGCTCTTATTTTTTTGTTTGATTTGTTTTCTATGCATGTTATATTTTCTTCTAATCTTGTTCTTGTGTAAAGCACCTTGGTTAGTCTAGTGTCTGTTGTAAATGTGCTATAAAATGAACTTGAACTTGATTACTCTATACGTCAGTTTGGATCAAATCATTTGCCAAATGAACAAATGTAAAAGTAAAGTGTCACAACTTTTTATCATTATAAAACAACTGCATCATCTATGAATGTGAATTACTTATGAAGGTCAAAAAGCTGAAAATGCTAAACTCCACCAAATGTTTAAATTATATTTAAAAAAAAAAAAAAAAAAGACTCACCTCTGATCCCCCCATTTTCACCTGCAGGAAAAAATACAGTCATGTTACAATGATTTTAGCCTGACATTTCAACCGTCCATTCAGTTGAGCAGGATAATCATAATATAATAGGATGAGCAGGATAATCATAATCATAATAATAAAGGATCCTTAGTTTTTCCAAGATTTTCTGAAAAACCTTTTTCAAAACTTGCAAATTTTAGCAGTTCAATGTATTTAAATGTTTGTTCAGCAGATTGCACACAAATAATATATACATCTGAGATGAGCACAAATATCAGAGGTTAAATATGAAAACAGTTATATTGATAAGTCATTGTGCTGCTGTAGTTTTTGTGGTGTCAAATTTCACTGTCTGCATCTGAAAGCTGAGTCATCATTGGGTTTGTCAGGTAAGAAAGACATCCAATAACATACTATAAACAATGTTTTTGCCTGTAGTGCCTTGCCTTGATTATAATTATTAAATTATGTTATTTGGTCTATATTATTTTACTTGCTAAATTGATGCAGTCTATTTTTATGTTTCCATATGCTCATGAATGACTCAGCATTAGCCTATTCTTTCTCTATAATTCATAACTCTCCCTTCTCAATAACTCTTCATGATCTGGCATCATTTTTCCTGTGAACAAACTCTGTGAACAAGAATCCACAAAAATTATTATTTAGAAAAACTATTTATAAAATAGCATACACGCCCATAACAAACCTGAAACAAACGTAAGCATCTCTTCGAAAGTGAAAGTAAAAGCTGTTCTTGCCTGTTATGATGAACATCTGCAGGATCCCGAGCAGCAGCCTGATTCTGTGTAATCTTTATACTATTTTATCTATACACTGGCTGCGTCCGAAACCGCCTACTCAATGAGTAGGTACTTAATTTCACTAAGTACTTACTTAACGAGCGCTAAAAGAGAAGGTACTTAACAGCCAAATCTTGTTGAGTATAAATGCGATCCGTCCAAATCCGCCATGTTGACGTTATCATGTGACCTACAACGTTATCACAAACTTAAAAGATATGAGTGACAGGTTTAATTCATCTATCTGTAGATATCTTGATATTGATTAAACTTGCTTATTTTGTGGTCTTGTTGAAGAAACAGCTGCCAGTAATTTTTTAATTGTAGTACAACTAATATATTTTAGGTTAATTTAAAGTTCTTGTATTTTGAACTACTAATGTGAGTTTTTTTTTTTGTTACAAAAACCCAAATTGGCGTGAATATGTGGCTAATTTCTTTATGTTATATGCAAAAATGTTCATCCACAAGCAAAAGTGGCATAAATCTCCTTTGTTTTTCTCTTTTTCTTCTTGAATTAGCTCTAGTTTCATCCCTCAGGCTTATAAATAATAAACAAACAAATAAATACTTTTATGCATTACGATGTATTCAAAATATTTAACTTCATCATCATGCTCTATGTCTGTGTATATAATCTCAAACCATGATGTATACAAACACTTTTTTTTTTTATTATTATTTTTCATTGTTAAAGATACAACCATGGTATCTTCCCTGATCTTATATGTAATTATAGGTCCTGCTATAAAAATAAAGATATGAGCAACAGGTGCACTAACACCTCACAGCACCAGTAACTCCACAACCCAACCTAATACAGTTTTCCTCAGTGTTAGCAATGTCTGCACAAAGGAGACGTCAGACAGCTGCTCGAAGATCTCGTCTTTGGAGACTGATTTTATTCTCAAAAAATGTAAGTATAAACTACTTAAAAATTAAGATTACCCCAGAATGAATTGCTTTGCTAGCCCACCCCAACACTTACACACAATAATATTGATAAATGCTGACCAAAACCAAAACTTAATTGTATTACTTTTCGTTTTACTTCTTTAGTAAAACAAGCAAAATGTAATTTGTTTTGTCATATGACATAACTGTGCATGAACACACACTAGACAAATACAGATGATGTGAATACATCTCAATTTACAGTCAAACAATGAATTAATGCATGAATTACTAAAATATATAAATGTACTGATAATAATAGCATAATTAATAAAAAAAAGTAAAAGAATTAATAAAAGTAATAATGACAATAAATAAATGCTTATACAAGTCAACAAGACATGAAACCAAGCTTTATTCAAATTTATTGATCTAACAATCACGTATTTACAGTCCTGCTGCCATCTCAACACAGCTGTGCCAATTCTGTGGCTTTATTTTGACGAAGCAGCTGACCACCGTGAACACCTTCATCCATCATGTCCCTCACGGCTGCTCTTCTCAATGGGGACATCGTTGATCCGGAGGATGAGGAAGATGATGATGATGATGGGCCCCTGAACCTCACAACCTTGAAGCAAGAGTGGGAGAAGATGTGCGGGACAATCTGGCTGCCATTGTGTCTGCTCCAAACATTCATGTGCTCTCCATCAGCATGACTAAATAAACAGATTAAAACATTTTACAATTCATTCATGTCAGCATTCCGTTTCTTGCCATATTTCATTTCATATTTTTACAATTACAGGTTAATTTTTGTTGTAGCTTTATTAATCTTGTGGTGTAGTGGGCTAAACCACTGAACTGGTAAGCAGAAGGTTGCTGGTTCGATCTCAACAGCCGTCAACACCAGTGTGTCCTTGATTGAGACACTTTACTCCAGGTTACTCCAGCAGGATTCTCCCTGTAATAAGAGCACTGTAAGTCACTTTGGATAACAGCATCTGCCAAATGCATAAATGTAAATTTGATTTTTTAAAATCCTTTTTTGTTAGTGTCTGGGGCACAAACGCTAATTAAAGCTGCTTATTTCTTAAAGTTTACTTTTTCAAGGTACTACTATATTATAAATGCATACATACATTTCATACAGTTTCTATTTGGGGGCATAAAGGGTTAGTTCACCCAAACATATAAATTCAGTCATTATTTACTCGCCTTCACGCTGTTCAATCCCTGTGTTCATTTCTTCTGAACACAAAAGGTGATTTTGGTTAAGTTTGTCCTGCTGGTTTCTGTTCATACAGTATCAGTCAATGGAGCCTGAATTCCAGAAGCTTCATGACATTATTTGATGATGCTTTTGAAGCTTATGAAAGTCAGGCTCCATTGTATGAACAGAAACCAGTAGAACAAACTTTACCAAAATCACATCCTCAATGTCCTTTGGTCTTTGTCTAGATGCTCTCGCTGACTCTGGGCTCACTGAGGATGAAGAGACCACAGCAACATCAGGTCAGATGAGGCAGGAGGAGTGATGGAGGGTCTCATCCATGGCTCTACACCATTTCCAGGATCTGCTGTGGCTCTCCATCCTCAGTGCTCACACCAGTCTGAGGACATTTCACATCCTACAAAAATGCACAAATATAATACAAAAGCAGTCATCTTAACAGCACAATGTCATCTGATTTCTGTATTAGAAGTAACAAAATTATCTTACTTTATATTTTTGTTTCAGGTTTTCTTTTTTTTTCCACAAATGCCACCATCACCTTTCCTTGCAGGTCCTCCTGCTCCACCACAAAAACTCTGCAGCAAATGCACAGAAATCAAGAATCAGAAAAGTGCTGTAATAACTCTGTTTAAATTACAATAATTAAAATAAACTTAAGATTTAAATAGACTTTGTATTCATTTCTGTAGTATACTCACTCAAAGCCTTTGATGGCATCATTCCTTCATCAGCCTCTCTCCACTGGATAAACACACATGATCATCTGTTCCTGTAACATCAGACAAGATTCAAGTTTCCTCTGAGATTTATGTGCTCAAAACTACATTCACATGTTGAGGTAGTTGATGATGTGTTAACTCACTTTTTATCCAATACAAATGTTCCTTATTTTATTAACAGTACTGACAAATAAAATAGATAGCAATATATCAATTGGCCAACAAAATATTTTTCCCCCAAAAATAAATTTATTATATATACTAAATAACTAAATATTCTTGTAAACCATTAGTTTTTCTAGTCAGATGAATACAGAAGAGCCAAAAGAAAATCTCACTATGCAATTACAGTCCACCTATAGGGAATATCTAGACTCAGAGTATTTCAGACACTAATAGTGTGAAACAGACAAACAGAAATAAGATGGTATCTTTCTTAAAGAGCTGAGGTCTGTCCGTTCACAGAGTGCCAAGAGGGTGAATAAATGAGAGAATGTTTATTTTTGGCTTAAACATCCCTTTCAATAATGACATCATCCTTCAGGAAATGACATAATATTGGTGGAAGAACAGCAGCTCAAACTTCAGTATAGTATTAGCAGTGGACATGATGCAGTCTGTGATGTTTGTGCTGTTATTTGGTTTGTGTCAAAGTACTAAGAAAAAAAAAAAAAAAAAAACATAGACTTGACAATATTGATTTGAGCTGAAATAGTTTTATTACCTTACAGCTTTTGCTAAAAAATTAGAATACACATTAGAATCAATCAAGCACATTAGAACTGAGTATACAGACAACCAAAAAAGTCATCATTAAAAATCAGATCATAATACTGTTATGATAAATAATAATAATAATAATAATACTGTTATGATATAAAACCTCTTTGCTCCAAAACAATATAATGAAACAGGAAGTTCAATGAAAGAAAGTTAGAGATGTACTTCACCTTCATTGTCTCTGAGTGATGTTCCTCGGAAATAAATAAATAAATAATAAATCATTTGATGAAATGTCCCTTATTTGAGGAATATAACACTGATTTTGGCTAATAAAGCAATCCTATAAAGCTTCACAGCACACTCTCAGAAATAAAGGTACAAAAGCTGTCACTGGGGCACTACTCTTTCAAAAGGTACACTATTGAACCTTATTTACACCTAAAAGGTGCATATTAGCACCTGGTATATATTAGTGCATTTTAAAAGAGTAACACCTTGTGACAGCTTTTGTGCCTTTTTTCTGAGAGTATGGATAAAAAAGCAGTGTTTGTAGTGTGAAAATAGTTTTACAACTCAGTAGTCTTCCTATAGAATTCATAAAGTGCATATCTTTTTTTTTTTTTTTGCTTCATGCTAAGCATTTTAAAAGCAGATAACCATATCTAGTAATCTCTATTTGGCTAAATAAATTGCTACAAAGCAATTTAATACAGGAAAACAAAAAATGTGTAAAACAGAGGCAGTGTCAAACATGGTTCAGAAAACACCACTATACACATAACAAGACAAGGGCACAGTAATCACACTAAAAGAGTGAAAAATGACTTAATGTTTTTTTTTTGATTGTCCAGCCAAATCTAATGCACTAATATGTATCTAAATCATACTTTTTGTCCTAGAATGGAATAAGGCATATGAAAAATCAAAAACTCCACTTCAAAGAAATGTTTTTTTTTTTTTGTACTATCTATTGTGAAACTTTGTATTTTGTTATGAGTTTATAATGATCCATCTGGTAATAATTGTGAATGAACACACTGTCATGCAAGAAAAATTTCAGACTTATTGACAATTAGGGGTGTAAATCGGACGGTTCGTCATGATTCGATACAATATCGATTCTCATAGCCAGCGATAGAATATTTTCCAATACCTCAAAAAGTTCTGCAATACGATTACGATACGATTTGATTCTGGGGTATATCGATCAATATTTCGATATTATGTGCCTATTTTACACTACCAGTAACATTTTTATTAATGTACATTTTTCAAAATTTCACATCCTGCACCCTGATTGGAACATCCACAAATAAAAAATTCACACAGTAATCTAATGACAGCTTATGACATGACAACAGTCAAGAAAGTATTTTAGTTCTGTGCTAAAATGTATTATGTAAAAAAAAAAACTGATAAACATGGAAATTGTGTAATTGTGTGAAGAAAGATTCATAGCGCTCTGTTCTCCAGTGTTGTGATCTAACTAACAGACATTGTTTGAGATGTGAGTGCGCTGCTTTTTGCAAGGCTTTAAACACGAGCAAATTATAAACTTTCGTGAAGATTCAGCACTGGCTCAATCGGCTAGTAACAGTTAGTTTAAATGAGAATGCAGGCGTTGGCGATAATGCATAGACTGTAATTGTGTGAAAATGTGGAGAGTGTTAAAACAAAGGTGCCTCTATAAATAGCTCACAGGTATCGATTTTTACACGTTGCATCGATGCATCATATCGTTAGACATTAGATCGATGTATCAATCTATATCGATGTATTGTTACACCCCTATTGACAATACTGACAAAACTTATTGACATTTTCTGACAATAAAGTTATACATCATATCATATATCAATTGATGAATCAACTGATCAGTTGTATTCAACCTTCACTGGAAACTTGGAAAATCCTTAAGTGCTTCAATGCAATCATGGTCCGTTCAGGGAGTAGCTGGAGGTTTGTCCCCACTTTCAGACACTGATGAAAAGACAGACAGACAGACTGATTCACTGACTATTTAGGTGCCATACCTTTTTTCCCCAGTAACATTAGTTGTAAGCAGTGTTGGGGAACATTACATTTTAAATGTTACATTAGTGTTACTACTTTGCATTCAAAGTGAATATAGCACTGAAAATGTGTTTACACTGTTTTTTTTTTGTTGTTGTTTTTTGACATTATTAGACAGGACAGTGGAGAATTGAAAGCAAAGTGGATCAAGAGAGGGGAAAACCTTTAGATTTAGTAGCAAACAGTGGATCTCATGCAGATATTTGCCCAACTCATGCACTGAAGGTCTATGTGACAACGCTGTGGGGAAGAGAAGGGTTTTCAATTGATATTATCAAAATTAAATTAAAACAAAGGTAATGTTTGTTACCCTTACTTATTATTGTGTAATTTTAACAAAAATTAGTTTGTTTGTTACTTGTAGTAAAGTGTTACTTCCATCAATGAGTAACAAAACAGGTCTATATCTGTGTACTTTAAATGTTTCTTGGATTTATTTTAATGGTCTCCAGTGTGTAGAGAAATTATTTGGTAACACTATTCATTATCTTATCACTGGAGGCCCACTGTCTAGCATCAAAAAGTGAAAGTTTGATTATAATTAATTCATGATCATCTGTCATCATTTTCATTGAAATGTGCATCAATAACATAATTCTTACTATTAGGAGGCTCTATTTCTTTGCTGTCACGTCGCACAGGTGTCTTTCCTCTGTCCAGTTTTTTCTCTTTTCTATCAAGTTCCATTGCTCTTCTTTCCAGTTCTTTCTCTCTTCTGTCAAGTTCCATTGCTCTTCTTTCCAGTTCTTTCTCTCTTCTATCCAGTTTTTCTTTCTTTCATCCAGTTCAGTTACTTTCATTTCCAGTTCCATCTCTCTTCTATCCAGTCCTGCCACTCTCTCCTCAGATGGAGATCTCCTCACCTCAGATCTGGGCGATTCATGTGACTGTATGATGCAATATTACAATTGTATTATTATGAGCTTTTTTATACATTGCCTCTCAAAGGTTCCTTTACATTTATTGATTCATTGGGAAAATCTTTTTTTTTTTTTTTTTTTATTTATCCAAAGTGACTTACAGTGAATTTAATACACTCCATTCAATCTGTTTAGCTCTATTGAGCTAATGGAACACTCATACTTTAGTTTATATATATATATATTTAAATATAAGATGCAAAAAGATACAGTAAAATAAACACTTAAAAGTGTATTTTGCATGTTTTCTTTACACTAGTCTAAAAGAAGACTAAAGCCAAAACTGACCAGTGCATGAATGAACAATGTTCTTGCCTGTAGCGTCTAGCCTTAATTATAATTATTGAAATATATTATTTGGTCTTGGTAATTACTCGCTTACATGCATGTCACCCACTGTTCACTGTTTTCCTAAGGCCCGGGTGCGAGGGCCCTTTCATCGCTGCTTGCAGCTTTAATTATATCTTCTAATTCTGTCAATTTTTTCAACATTATTATCCTCACATTTGGCATCAGATTCTTAAAATATTTTTTCGCTTTTCTGAAACACTCCAAAAGACACGCTGTTTGGATCCGATGTAGACATGGTGTTAGGCTCATATATTCCATGTTCCATATTTCATATATTCCATTTTTGAGAACTGCATACTTCATTATGTATGAACCCAAACCTCAAACATAGCAGCGATTAAGGATTAATTCAGGTAAACTGAGCTACATTTTGACATTGAAAAGACTGGCAAAAATTGTCAATTTACCTGAATTCACCCTGCATAATTAACGTTAAGAGTTTAATAATATATTTACACATATTAGGTGCATTTGCAGTGGCAGAGCCACGTCTCTGGAACACCCAGACTTTAGAGATTAGAACGGCTTGTTCTCTGTCTGCTTTTAAGTCTCTTTTAAAAACCTACCTGTTTTCTCTAGTATATTGATTCTTTTTTTTTTCTTTTTCTTTTTCTTTTTTTTTTTTGGTTGGTTTATTAATTTTGGAATTTTTAATTCTGTTTTTGGTCCTCCTGCTTTATATTCTTAATTATATTGCTCTTATTTTTTTGTTTGATTTGTTTTCTATGCATGTTATATTTTCTTCTAATCTTGTTCTTGTGTAAAGCACCTTGGTTAGTCTAGTGTCTGTTGTAAATGTGCTATAAAATGAACTTGAACTTGATTACTCTATACGTCAGTTTGGATCAAATCATTCGCCAAATGAACAAATGTAAAAGTAAAGTGTCACAACTTTTTATCATTATAAAACAACTGCATCATCTATGAATGTGAATTACTTATGAAGGTCATAAAGCTGAAAATGGTAAACTCCACCAAATGTTTAAATTATATTAAAAACAAAACAAAAAAAGACTCACCTCTGATGCCCCCATTTTCACCTGCAGGAAAAAATACAGTCATGTTACAATGATTTTAGCCTGACATTTCAACCGTCCATTCAGTTGAGCAGGATAATCATAATATAATAGGATGAGCAGGATAATCATAATCATAATAATAAAGGATCCTTAGTTTTTCCAAGATTTTCTGAAAAACCTTTTCAAAACTTGCAAATTTTAGCAGTTCAATGTATTTAAATGTTTGTTCAGCAGATTGCACACAAATAATATATACATCTGAGATGAGCACAAATATCAGAGGTTAAATATGAAAACAGTTATATTGATGAGTCATTGTGCTGCTGTAGTTTTTTGTGGTGTCAAATCATTGGGTTTGTCAGATGAACACCAGAGCTGAAGGTGGCCTTGATTTTTTAAATTTTTGCTGACACTGAATTGGCTGAAGAAATGCCTTAATAATCTTCTATTATCATTATGGTTCTTTATTCCAAACAATATCTTAAATAAAATTGGTGGTCTTCTCTTCTTATCCAACTTTAATCTTTCTTTTGGAAACCGTATTTTGTCCATACATTTCCTCACACAAAGTTTTCATTTGGAACATTCTGAAATAAGTCCCTCTTTTTCTATAGATGGTTTAATAGCAATTTTGATTGCATTCTATTTGTGTTTGATGATTCTGGTATTCTAACTTATTAGCAATTTTTGAAGTTATAATATTATAATACCTTGATAAAAGCTATTTAGGTTTAGTCAAACTGATTGAAATTCACCTTATGTTTAGTGAGGGGAACATTAGATTTTCTGTTTTGCTTTTAAATGCCATTGATCTCTTTAATAGGAAATGCAAAACATACATATTCAAAAGATCTTTCAAATGAAAAGAAAGGGGTAAATGAGGTTCTACTGAGGTTCTTTAAAAACTGGGGGAAAGGCCTGCAAGTTTGTGTATCTAATAAGGTTAAGGAAGTCAACTTTAAAATCCTTCATGAAATCTATCCTAATAATAGTTAATTCCACTAGATCTAAATATAATGACATTGATAAGACATGCTCTTTTTGTGGTCTTTTAGAAGAAACAGCTGTTCATATATTATTTGTTTGTAATATTCAAACAACTTTGGGCTGATTTAAGTTCCTTTATTTTCAGTTCTTTTGGAACAGCTTGAATGTGAATAAATGACAGAATATTTATATTTGTTTTAATATACTAATTTTCACATGGTGCTATTAGACCATATGACCTCACTTGATATTTAACCTCACAGGCTCTACGAATGTGTCATTAGATAGTTTTATCGCAGGTATTTCACTTACTACTCTGACTACAATATTATAATCAACCTTACTATTATTTGACTATTATATGACATTATTGAAAGAAAGAAAGAAAGAAAGAGCTCATTGTAAAATAACACACTACTTGCAGTTTCAAAAACTATTTAATATTGCCATTGTCAGTTTAAGAAACCACACATGACTGCAGCTCAAATGCAATTGTGTCAAATTAGTCGTAAAAAAATGTAATGCTACAATAAAGTGGTATGAATGTTCAGTTTAGCTCAAGGTTTAAAACTCAAATATTTCAAAAAATGACTAATTGAGATGTTATAAACTTCTTAAAGAACAACAAGATTAAAAACAAGACATTTTTATGTAAACAAGCAATCAAAATAAATGAAGAAAATACAAATATTTATCATAACTTCTTGTCATCTCAACACAACATTGCTGTACATTAATGCTGCTAAACATCTAAAATGCTTTAATGTAAAGAAAATGTTATGCATAAAAACAGAAACAGCAGAATTCATAGCAGTGTTTAGCAGTTACATGTCTCTGTTGTTGATTAGGTTGTTTCACCTGTTCAGCATTTATGCAAATGCAACCTGAATGGGAAATAAATCACCTTATCACTTCATGTAATCAGTTTATACTTTAAGACATTCAGCCCAGTCATTGCATGTAAGCTATAAACAGCAGTTTAAAAAAAAAAAAAAAAATTCGAACTATATATATATATATATATATATATATATATATATATATATATGATGTTTGTGCTATTATTTGGTTTGTGTCAAAGTACTAAGAAAAAAAATACATAGACTTGACAATATTGGTTTGAGCTGAAATAGTTGTATTATCTTACAGCTTTTGCTAAAAAAAAAAAAATTAGAATACACATTAGAATCAGTCAAGCACATTAGAACTGATTTTAACATCCCTTAGATTGAGTATACCAAAAAAGTCAACATTAAAAATCAGATTATAATACTGTTATGATAAAAAAAAAAAAAAACACTGTACATTTTTTGATGTACTTCAACTTCAGTGTCTCTGTTTGATGTTCCTTGCAAAAAAAAAAATATATATATATATAAATAAATACACTAATGAAATGTCCCTTATTGAGGAATATAACACTGAATTTGGCTAATAATGCAATCCTAATTTACCTCTAAAAGGTGCTAGTACATAAATGGTATATTAGTACCTTTACAAAGGGTACCACACCTTGTGACAGCTTTTGTGCCTTTTTCTAAGAGAGTATGGCTAAAGAAGCAGTGTTTGTAGTGTGAAAACAGTTTTACAAGTCATTAGTCTTATTGTAAAAAATGATGAGGACGTTGAAGATCTTGATGAAGAAGTTTATTGCATCAAAGCAGTGACAAAGAACAATATAAACAGCATAACTGTTGACTTTCTTCTTCTCTGTGATAATTAAGAATTGAGGCAGACTACAATTTCTTACAATATAGAGCTCATAAAGTGCATATTATCTTCTTCTTCTTTTTTTCACCATGATGCTAAGCAGATAACCACACCTGGTAATCCCTCTTTGGCTAAATAGACTGAAACAAAGCAATTTGATAACTACAGGTAAACAAGAAAAATGTGTAAAACAGAAGCAGCATCAAACATGGTTCAGAAAACACCACTATACTAATAACAAGGCAAAGGGCACAGTAATCACACTAAAAGAGTGAAAAATGACAACCAAATATAATGCACTATTAAAGCTGCAAGCAGCGATGAAAGGGCCCTCGCCCTTCCTGTTTTGTGGCGTTAATCACATACATTAGCACTTAGCCAAGTGTTGCATGATTTAACATGTTTCTAGTATGTTTGGTACTTTCGTGGCATATTAATATTAATATATTAATCTCATACATTAGCACTCAGCCAAATGTTGCGTGATTTTACGTGTTTCTAGCATGTTTGGCACTTTCGTGGCATATTGAAATGTGTTTCTAGGAGTGAATTACAGTTTGAAGCATGCCATTTCCTGTTGCCAGCAGGTGGTGCTATGACTAACTGAATATTGGCATATAGATGTCTTTAGGTCAGGACTCTCATCACACATGTGAAGTTTGGGGCAGATCGGACATTGTATGCCTGAGTTACAACAGCTTCCTCCTTCATGGCGAAACATCAGACTTTGTCAGACAGACACGGACATGTGGGCACGACTTCAGCGAAAACTCAAGATCTTCGCAATTTAACGTCGCAAAGGCCTTTAGATTAGACTGACCAAATATGATCTGATTAAATCTCTATGAGGATTTGTTAAATTACAGCATCTGGAAATGGCAAAAACTGCAAAAATTTTGCAGAGAAAATTCAAAATCTCTCACTTCCTGTTGGGTTTTCAGATTTTGCACCCAGGGACTTTTTTGTAGGTATTGGGCTGAGGCATGTGTCTACCGAATTTCGTACCTGTACATGAAATATAGCACAAAGGGCGCTTAATTGAAATTTCGTAGGTGGCGCTATCGAGCCATTTTGCCACACCTAATTCTGAAACCTATATCAGACATAAATTTTCACCATTTCTAACACGTGTGCAGTTTCATGAGTTTTTGAGCACGTTTAGGCCCTCAAAAAAGCGATTCATTTCGAAGAAGAAGAAGAAGGATTGTCTGAGCAATTACAATATGGTCCTCACACCATCGGTGCCCTAAATATGTATTTGAATATGAGCACAGCTCAGCCAAACCAGGAACCATTATGATAAGGATTTTGGACAATCGACTTTCAAAAAAACTGAAGAGATTGAATTCGGGCCAGCACCTGATGCTTTTACAAATTGTTATACATAACATATTCATTATGCACAATGAAAACATCAGGAATATATAAGTATCTAAGGGTGCGTTCACACTTGTAGTTCGGTTCGTTTGGTTCATTTGGTCCGGACGAAAAAAAAAAAAAAAAATTAATCCTGGTCCGATTAGCGTTCAGATTGGCAGATTTTATCACCGAACCAAAAGTTACCAAACCTAAAGGCATAGGGATACATTCACAACCTGATTGGTCGGATTTTATGACGTATTGCCTATTTTGAGACGGAACTTACCGAACATCCAAAACAATGCTGTGTGCTGAGGTAAATGCGCTTGTTGTGTGTGTGTCGTCTGCATATGATGGTATTTTGGCCAGCTGGGAACTTGTGAAGAGCTTATAAAATGTGTAAAGGAGTTAAAACAGCGGCGGGAATCCATCCATCACACACACAAATCATCTGCTGCATGGAGACGTGCGTCTGATGCTTGTGATGGGCAAACTCGCGACTATGATGAGAGAAAACCAATATGCATGAGGATTCTGTCCTTTTTAAGGTATCATCTTCCTGTTTTTAGTTCGATTACATGTCTTTGGTCCGTGTTGCGTTCATATATCATTCGAACCGCACCAGAGTTCGTTTGGAAGCGGACCGAGACCCATCTTTTCAGCGGTCTCGGCCCGCTTGTTTGGTGTGCACCAGGGTTCGGATGGCAGCGTTCACACATGCTCAAATGAACCCCACTAACAGAACAATCGCACCAGGGTTCGTTTTAATCGAACCAAACATGACAAGTGTGAACGCACCCTAAGAGTAATGATAGAATATGTTACTGTGGAAAAAGCATATAGACAGTATGTGTAACTAGACCTTCCTGTTCGTCGGAGTGATGAGATAATTAGCAGATTATCATCACTCAATGGCTGGCTGTCTAAGTGGTGTCCGCAGAATAATATAGGTTTCATAGACAATTGTTTTTGGGGTAGACCTGACCTGTTGAAAAGAGATGGTATTCATCCCTCCCGGGATGGTGCTGCTCTTCTCTCTAGTAATATGGCACATAGTCTTAGAACTAAAACATGACAAACTGGGGTCCAGGTCAGGAAGCAGACAGACTGGCTAAACCGACCGTCTGCTAGCTGCCTCACGTCACAGAAGTCAGATAATTCCCAACACATAGAAACTCTTACACCTAGATATTATCACATAGAGACTGTGTCTGTACCCCGAATTAGTAAAAACAAAAAACTTCCAAACCCATTTAATGGTAAAAATTTAATTGATGTTCAACAAATAAAAAATAGAGATAATAATGATAAACAAATGATAAAGCTTGGGTTGTTAAATATTAGATCCCTTTCTTCAGAAGCACTTATTGTAAATGATATTATCACAGACAATAATCTAGATGTGCTGTGTTTGACAGAAACTTGGCTAAAACCAGACGATTACATTACTTTAAATGAGTCTAGGCCTCAAGGTTATGATTAACGACACAATCCTCATCAGAAAGGCAAAAGGGGGAGGTGTTGCTGTAATTTATAGTAATATTTACAGTATTAGTCAAAAGTCTTCCAAATATAATTCCTTCGAAGTGATGGTGCTTTACGTAACATTATGTAAGTTGACATTTGTGCTGGCTACTGTATACAGACCACCAGGGCACCATACAGACTTTATCAAAGAATTTGCTGATTTTCTTTCAGAGTTAGTACTAACTGCAGATAAAGTCCTTGTTGTTGGTGATTTTAATATCCATGTAGACAACAAAAAAGACTCATTGGGATTGGCATTTACAGACATTCTAAACTCTATTGGAGTTAGACAACACGTGTCAGGACCCACTCATTGTCGTAATCATACTTTAGATCTAATATTGTCACATGTAATCGATATTGATGCCGTTGAAATTCTGCAGCAGAGTGACGACATCTCAGATCATTATCTAGTCTTGTGTATACTACATTTAGTCAAGGCTGCTAAACTGCCTCCCTGCCATAAATATGGTAGAACCTAGAGATGCACCGATCGATCGGCCAGGGATCGGAATCGGCCGATTTTCCTCATGATCGCATGGATCGGTGATCGGCCGATCAGTCTCACTTCTTACCGATTCCGAGCTTAAATAGCTAAGAAAGTGAACCCATGTTGTGCGTAACAGTATTGGGTCCGTTAAACACCGTTCATAAACTCTTAAAGGGACAGCAGTCCAATATTCCTGCTGCTGTCTGTCATGTTAATCAAAGAACAAAAGACAAAGAAAATCACTTTCTGCTCTTGACTGAATACGTTTTAGAACTTTAATGGTAAGAATTGATCTGTATTAATATTTACAATAAAGACTAAAGAAGTTAAGGTAACCAATGTAAAATAACACTGAATATGTTATTTTATATTTGATTAGGCCTACTTTAATTTCTGTAGTATTTCTTACCTGAATAAAAACCCAGTTAACCTGAAAAACTTAGTTTCATAGCTCTCTTTATTCTATTGCATTTATTTGAGCTTTTTATATTTTATTACTGACTTTTTACTTGTTTTTTTAATGAAAATAAAACTTTGTGTTGAAGAAAAGTAGATTTTTGTTTGTATATGTTGTCAATTATAGTTCTTAGAAAGAAAATCGGAATCGGCAAAAATCGGTATCGGCAGATCACACTAACAAAAAATCGGAATCGGCCAAGAAAATTGCAATCGGTGCATCTCTAATCTAAACTACGACATATGCTGTCAATGAAAAATGCAGAACAGTTAGTTCATGCGTTCATGACCTCAAGGCTAGATTACTGTAACGCTCGTCCAAAATGCAGCAGCTAGAGTTCTTACTAGAACTAGGAAGTATGACCATATTAGCCCAGTTCTGTCAACACTGCATTGGCTTCCTGTTAAACATCGTATAGATTTTAAAATCTTGCTAATTACTTACAAAGCACTAAATGGTTTATCTCCCCAGTACCTGAGCGAGCTCTTAAAGCATTATAGTCCTTCACGTCTATTGCGATCTCAGAATTAACAGAACTGATAATACCTAGAATATCAAAATCAACCGCAGGTGGTAGATCCTTCTCCTATCTGGCACCTAAACTCTGGAACAATCTTCCTAGCATTGTTCGGGAAGCAGACACACTCTGTCAGTTTAAATCTAGACTAAAAACGCATCTCTTTAACCTGGCATACACATAACACATTATCAATTTATATTTTCAAATCCGTTAAAGGATTATTAGGCTGCATAAATTAGGTCAGCCGGAACCGGGAACACTTCCTATAACACCAGATGTACTCGTTACATCAGAAGAAGAATGGCATCTACGCTAATATTAGTCTTTCTGTTTATCCCGAGGTTTACCGTAGTCAACCAGATCTGGGCCGTATCCAGGTGAGACCGAGGTCGGCGCCACGACCACAACGCAGCCCTGAAGTATCAGCAGAGATTGAGTCAACTAGATCATCCATTGTGAAGGCCTCATCGACACGACAGCCAGTGGCACAGCTCCTCAACAAACCGTCCATACTGGTGTGATGAATACGATCCTCAACTGGATTGAACTGGAATAAATACTTTGAATGTTGAGATCCTATCGGACATATGATAGCAACCTGAATCGTAACAAAGCACTGTTCGCCAGAGGAGAACTGGCCCCCTGACTAAGCTTGGTTTCTCCCAAGGTTTTTTTCTCCATTTTAACACAGAAGTCTATTTGCCACATGTTTGCCATCTGATGTCACCTGTTGGAGTTTGGGTTCCTTGCCGCTGTCGCCTTTGGCTTGCTTAGTTGGGGACACTTGACATTTGATATTCAACAGTGCTTTGATCTGCCGGCATTGACACTATTCTTTAAGAGCTGCTGTGCAGCCAAAATTATATACCAGTTATCAATGTAAAGCTGCTTTGACACAGTCTGCATTGTAAAAAGCGCTATATAAATAAAGGTGACTTGACTTGACTTCGCTGTCTTGGGTCCTGTGGAGCAAGAAAACAGATTATTTTATTGTTATTCTTTATGTCTGTGATCATGAGTGTTTTACAGTACTGTAATTCTATTTGGTACATGAGTTTGTATGTTGGGTTAAAAATAAATTTGTTCAAAGACTGAGGTGCAGCCTCTTGAAAAGGTATATGAATTACACCTGGTCAATAATACTGTTTCCGACCTGAATCATATGTTGCATAATTAATTTGTACTTTACCAAACCCAGTTCACTTAAAGTGAACCAGAAAGGGAACCAGCCGAAAGTGACCTCAGTCCTTTTGGTGTTCACAGCTTTCCTGTAGCTCAGTGGTTAGAGCATGGCACTAGCAATGCCAAGGTCATGGGTTCGATCCCAGGGATTGCACATACTCAGATATAAACGTATAGTATAATGCAATGTAAGTCGCTTTGGATAAAAGCGTCTGCCAAATGCATAAATGTAAATGTAAATGTAAATGTCACAATCTAGTGGACTCAAAAGAGAACCCAGTTTTTGTTTTTTTTTGGTCCTCTTCAACACTGAAGTGATCTCAGACCCTTTCTTGTTCACACCACAACTTCATAAGAACTCAGACCCCGGCTTTCTGTGTTTTCAGTAACACTGCTGCATCTTTCCAATTGTTAAAATAAAAAATTACAGAAAAAAATCAACCTCATCTGATACTATAATCTTCATGTCTGCTGTAAATCTTTTGTAGCTCAGAAAAATAACAATAATAACACTTCACAATAAGGTTCTAATAATTAGTCTACCTTTGGTAATTATTTTAGGTATCATGAATTAACAGCATTTATATTAGTGGTGTGCAGTGGAGCCTGTATTTGTAACAATCTCAAAATTATTTGGATCTGTATTCGAATAAAACTGAAAGTGACAGAGCTTTAACCAGAAGATTTTACAATTACTTGAGAAGACTGTCATGTTTATGGTTTTAAATGTATATCTATGTCCTTCGTAGTTCAAGTGTGCCACGTATACTCAAACTCATAATAATAAAAATATATATATATGGTGTAATTGTTTAATAAAACAAAAAAAATATATATTATTTGGAAGAACATGGAAGTTGAAACAAAATATTCCTAAAACAACTTTTTCTATGCATACAAAAAACTATGGAACTTACTTTATAAAATATAAACGTAATGGGTTAGTAAATATTAACATTAATCATGATTACATGCTGCTGGTGATCATTAGTAGTTTATATTAAGTGTAACAAAGGAATGCGATATTTTATATTATATCACAAATATACAGTTGAAACCAGATATTTACATACACTTCAGAAAAAAACACAAAAACTTTTTTTTCTTTACTGTCATATGTTAAATCAGAGTAACTTTTTCTGTTTTAGATCAATAAATATTAACATATTTTTTGCATTTGTTAAATGTCTGAATCGAGCGAGGAAGAATTTTTATGTATTTGTCTTATCACTTTCATCAACGTCAGAAGTATACATACACTAAGTTTATTGTGTCTTTAAACAAAAAGAAAACTCCAGATGATTCCATTCTGAGCTTAAGAAGCTTCTGATAGGTTAATTGATTCCATTTGAGTTAATTGGTGGCACACCTGTGGATGCATATAAAGGCACACCTCAAACATAGAGCCTCTTTCTTTGACATCATGGGAAAATCAAGAGAAATCAACCAAAACATCAGGAAAAGAATTGTGGACCTCCACAAGTGTGGCTCATCCTTAGGTGCAATTTCCAGATGCCTGAAGGTCCCACGTTCATCCGTTCAGACAATAATACTCAAGTATAAAAAACATGGGAATGTACAACCATCATACCGCTCAGCAAGGAGACGGATTCTGAGTCCCAGAGAGGAACGTTGTTTGGTGCGAAATGTGCGAATCAATCCCAGGACAACAGCAAAAGACCTTGTGAAGATGCTGGCTGAAACTGGTAAGACTGTCATTATCCACAGTAAAACGAGTCCTGTACCACCATGAGCTGAAAGGTTACTCTGGGAGGAGAAAGCGTTTGGCCCAAGTGAAACAGTTTCGGGGAAATTCTACCAAATACTAAGGAAGTGTATGTATACTTCTGACTTTGATGAAAGTGATAAAAAAAATACATAAAAATTCTCCCTCGCTCGATTCTGACATTTAACAAATGCAAAAAATATGTTAATATTTATTGATCTAAAACAGAAAAAGTTTACTCTGATTTAATGTATGACAGTAAAGAAAAAAAAGTTGTGTTTTTTTTCTGAAGTGTATGTAAGTATCTGGTTTCAACTGTATTAAGCATTTCCCCCAGAACGCGATCGCGAATGGACCTTGTTTTCAGCAGTGATGGAAAAGACGGAATGCGGGAATGGCGAGCCTGAAGGTATAACTGTCGAAACGAAACACAAAGCGGACGGGGACCTTGATGCTTTCATATATCACCAAGCAATCGAACCACAAACGGAGGTGGTCTGAGTACGGTTCGCTTTTGGATCCTTTTAGGGGGTCTTGGTTTGTTCACATATACACACTGAACTGCTCCGAGAGCGTTTGAAAGGGTTAAACGAACTAGGTGTGAAAACACCCATAATTAGTCCAGTATTCCTCCGTTCTCCCCTTGTTTGTCACTATGGTTCCTGATTGCTTTTGTATTCTGTTCTGTGTCTTGTCAATTATCTAGCTAGTTCCTCAGTTCACTGTGTATTTAAGCCTTTTGTTTTGTTTTGTTCAGTTCAGTGTCTGTTATTGTTGCGTTTAGATGGTTGTTATGTTCTGTGTTCACAAAACCTGTTACTGCTGCATTTTGGTCCTGTTCATACTTACCCTGCAACCACCTTGTGACAATCAGTTGTGCTCAACCTTCACTGGAAAATCTTGTTTCCGTGCAATCATGGTCCATTCAGGTAGGCTTCAGACACTGATGAAAAGACAGACAGACAGACTGATTCACTGACTATTTAGGTGCCATCTTTTTTTCCAGGAACATTAGTTGTAACAGCAGTGTTGGGCAACATTACTTTTAAATGTTATGCTACATTATTGTTAGCTTTGCATTCAAATGAAATGTAGCACAAATAATGTGTCTTTTTGCCATTATTAGACAGGACAGTGGAGAATTGAAAGCAAAGTGGACGAAGAGAGGTGAAAACCTTTAGATTTAGAAGCAAACAGTGGATCTCATGCAGATATTTGCCCAACTCATGCACTGCATAGGTCTATGTGACAACGCTGTGGGGAAGAGAAGGGTTTTCAATTGATATTATCAGTAAATAAATTAAATTAAAACAATGACAATGTGTGCTACTTATTTGAATTATTAAGTATTATGGTGTAATTTTAAAAATAGGGTAACATGTTACTATAAAAAAAGCAATTTGATGATATAATGTGTGTTACTTGTAATGTGTTACTTCCATCAATGAGTAACAATACAGGTCTATTATAGGTGTACTTTAAATGTATCTTGGATTTATTTTAATGGTCTTATCACTGGAGGCCCAGTGTGGTCTAGCATCAAAAGTGAAAGTTTGATTATAATTATTTCATGATCCTCTGTCATCATGTTAATTGAAATGTGCATCAATAACATAATTCTTACTTTCAGGAGGTAACTCTTTGCTGTTACGTTGTTTCTGTCCTTCAGTCGTCATCTCCTGGATCTCCAGGAAGAGACAGTGGATTGTTCGCAGCATGCTTTGCTTGGGACTAAGTGAGGAGAGTAAAAATGATGAAAAGATGAAAGTTTTATTTTATGTGTTTTTGAACAAGATGAGAGAAAGTGGAGACTTGATAGTCTATAATAGTGTTAAATGTTCAGTTATGTTGTAATTAGAACCATTTAAAGGTGCGGTAAGTAGATTTTCAAAATGCTGTTGGACATTAGCCACATTTACATGTACACTTTTTTGTCATTCCGATTGAAAGATTGTGTTTACATGAGACGTTATCTAATCCGATATGATGTTTACATGTACCGGTGCTTTCAATCTGAATGACTTTGCGCATGCGCACATTAGTTTATGTTCTGTTTCCCGCCGTGTATTCCTGTCAACATGGAGTTCCGTTATTTCTTATGCGCGCTATTTTCATGTAAAGTGTTGCTCTTAATCAAGCAACCGTGTGAAATTTGAGGCATATTATTGCTGAATGGTATGAGGAAAAGACGGGAACAGGAAGCTGACCTGTTTTGGTGGCTGTGCATCTCTAAGGAGCATCTCAATACTACCCCTCCCTCTTCCGTAAAGCAGAAGCGTGTGGATGAAGGTCCGTATAATGATTCTCTGAGTTCCTTCACTGTATGTAATAAATGTGTTGTTTCAGTTTTACTCCAGTTTGATTTTGCCGCCGACATTTTGCATTCTGACGACCCCTGACAGCTTGACGTGATGACGGAGACGCAAAGTAATCGGTTTAACGCGTTTACATGGCAGACTTTTTATTTTGTTCGGTTTATAGAAAGGTTTATCCCACCTCTATCGATTACAATTTCATTCGGTTTTGGCATTTTTATTCCGATTGAGGTGTTTATATGGAGCATTTTCATTCGGATTGGACTTTTAAACCGATTACAAGGCTCCATGTAAATGCACCTATTGTTGATATTTGAAATCAACTAAAACAAACCCACCCCTCTCTTCATTGCTCCATCTCCAAAACTCACCCTCCAATCCTAACTACCCTGCTCCGAGTCGGTCTCGAACCCTGATCGCTGCTGGCAGGCGAAGTGAGTGCACAATATGACGCTAAACACTGCATTCTCTAACAGTCGTCAGTGTGCAGTGGTTTACCTGCACAACTCTCACTAGTTAGTTGCACACTGTTACACATGCAATGTGAGAGCAGATGTCTGTTTTTCACAGCTGACGCGCAACAAAATGCTTCACGAAAAATAAAGCGCAGATGATGAACGAACGACAAGGAAGCACAAAAAATGAACATACAGCACACAAGAGTAAATACTAGGGCTGGGTATTGACACAATTTTCACGATTCGATTACTATTCACATGCTTTCGATTCGATTACGATTCGATTTGATTTTGATTATTTTGGATGTAGTATTACAGTACATGGCAAATTTTTTAGAGGAAAAAAATCTCTCAACTAATAGTAAACTACACATGTAAGTCAGTTGGGTACTACTATAATAATATTGAAGGTTAAATTAACTTATTTATATACAAACACTTAAATTACACTCAATGATGTTTTTATTATAAATAAAGTTTAGAATTACATAATCATATTTCTACTCCAATTCCTTTTTTTGAAATATAAACATTTAAATCACGGCTGTCATTACTGATTTATTCAAACATGCATTAAATATTGAAGAACATTAAAAATTATAATGAATATGTAACGGTGCATCGCTATATTTATCAGAATGTTGCTTTCTAGAGTTCACTTTTCTAGCTGACTGATGAGTTTATGGTCATTGTGTACAAGCTGTTTTATTGACGTCTTTCCGAGGTTGAAACACTGATTGAGCTATTACACGAGATGTGATACGGATTTCGTAAGTTGTACTGTATATTTTAACATACCTTCAGATGTTTAGTCATGTTTATTTCACGCTATAACTGGTATTAAAGCGGAGGAGAGGATGTTCACATGCGCTCGTGCTGCCGCTTCTATTTAACTGAGGTGCTACAGCAATCTGTCACGCCACATTAAACAGCGCCAAAATGGTATTTATTTTTTAAATCTCATAATAAGATGGACGTCATTTGAAATCTGAGACTTTGCTTCATATCAAAAGTAACAAAGCACAAAGATTATTGCGATTTATTGGATGGGAGGCACGCTACATGTTCTGTTCATTCATCAACTGAGAACAGACTAGACTAATCGATTCTTGGGGTTTAAGAATCGATATCGGTTCGTAAAAATGAGAATCGATTAAAATCGAGAAATCGATATTTTTTACCCAGCCCTAGTAAATACAAAGTGTCTGTTAGTTGCAAACAGCACAGCAGCTCCAGACAATCAAAACCGTGTTACTCACATGAGAAGCGGGATCAAAGCAGCCTCCTCACCTGTTTTCAGGCCTTCCTGCTTAGCCCTCTCCAGCGCTGAAAAGCTTTTCTAATTAAAACACGGGTCCTAAAGCGCTTGCCCAGTCATAAACCTTCATTCCACTGATATTCTTTTGAGCTCTTTTGTATTGTCTCTCTCCCTCTTGCTCGTTCTCTCTCCTCGACTGTCATACGCCCCCTAATGCTGATTGGTTACGTGTTTGTTGTTGGTGTCGGCCAGACTAACTTCCAAACAGTGTTTTTGAAAAATGACTTACCCCACCTTTAAATTACAATGGGTTAACATTGTGGAGAAGAGTGGAGCATTTGCTTAGGCTGTGGACTGGTACAGCACAAGTCATTACTGCATTGCTCAAGGAGCGTTTAATGCTTAGCATTTAGCATGCTAATATGTGCTATTACTAGCTAATAGCTTGTTAGCTACATAGTTTAATCTTATAATTCAGTCAGGTGGCATAAAAATTTATAAAATTGAATGAATTAATCCTGTCAGGGAACCATATAAAATCACTTTGAGTACTTAATTGGGTCACTCAAAAATGACTTCATTCCATGATCTTGAGATTACATGAACAAATTATGTTTCTTTAGCTTAATTGATTTAATTGATTCATGTGGGACCGACGTACATGATTAAATCATGTAAATCCAACCCAATTGTTTTTTTCAGTGCATTGTGCTATCACACCTGTTTTTCTTAAATGATCTTCCATCTCTCCTTTATTCGGGGCTTGTACACATAGGGTTAATTCTGAATGTCCTCTATCCAGTTCCATCTCTCTTCTCTCCGTCACTCTCTCCTCAGATGGAGATCAGATGGAGACTGTATGATGCAACATTACAACTGTATTATGAGCTTTTTTATACTTTGCTTCTCACAGATTATTTTACATTTATACATTCATTTATTCATTGGGCAAATATGTCTTTTATCCAAGGTGACTTACAGTGAATTCAGTACACTCTATTGAATCTGTTTAGCTCTATTGAGCTAAGGGAACGCTACTCATACTGTCATCTCTCTATAGCTTCAGAAACATACTGCTTCATTTTTATATCTTCTAAATTCGGTCTGTTTTTTCTTAGTTTATAATTTTTGTCACATTCCAACACAATCTCATGGCAATTTGTAATTATTTTACATTTTGGCGAATTAGTGGCTAATTCGTATGAATTCGTACAAACTCATTAGTACGTTTTCATAGTTCATACGATCTGCTCACGCCCAAGTTTTCATCCGATTCACGTAGAATTCATATGAAATCACCACTTCTTAAAACAGTTACATTTTCCCGTGAGATCAGCATCAGATTCTTATAATATGTTTTAACTTTTCTAAAACATTTCAAATGTTTTGTGAAAAAGTAGTGTAGTGTCTTTGCATTAGTTTGTTAATAATGATTAGTTAATAGTGCTGTCAGTGCTACATAGGAAACTTTAAAAGTGTAATAATATATTTACACATATTCCTCATTTGTAAGTCACATTGGATCAAAGCATCTGCTAAATGAACAAATGTAAAAGTAAAGTGTCACGCAAACATAATTACTATATCACAACTTTTTTTATTGTTATAAACAACTGCATCTATGAATGAGAATTTATTATAAAAGTCATAAAGCTCAATATGGTAAACTGCATCAAATGTTTAAATTAAATTTAAAAAAATATGACATACAACTGATCCCCACATTTTCACCTGCAAGTAAAAAATACAGTTCCCTTTCAAAAGGGAACTCAACTCTGCGTTCGAAACACTATGGGGAACGTCATCAAGTGAACTGGTGTCTGAAAGCAATTGTCAAATCTCACCAATCCTATTGGCCGGCGACAGCCTATGACGTCATCATAGCGCGACCCGGAAGTATATAAGGAGTGCCTAGAGAACCAGTCAGTATCTCATCGTCTTCAGGGACTGTTTTGTCTGATTGCGATTGCTTCGAATCTGGTAAGAGAATTTACTATGTCTGACAAACCTCTCTTATTTATAATCAGTTTCTTGTATAGGATGCGGACTTAGGGCCCTGAAGTTCCATTAGGTTGGCTGGAACAATAATATATTATTAAGGGTAGTACTTTGTTTGTCCCCTTTTTTGGATGTGTTGGCTTCAGATAATGAAGCCACCGTTCATATGTATTCAGATGTCGGCTTTAACTAAGCCGCACTGTTAGCCACCTTTTGGTTTATTAGCTTTCTCCTCTGGTAAATGCTAGAGTTTTGAGATTAGCTTTCACTAACTTCAGATAGATCTATGTTTAGCGTCGGCCTTACAGGTCACCTGACATTGTGTGCTTGGGTTGAGCTTTGCTCCTCTGAGCTTTACTGTAGAAATTTAGTATTCTCAGAGTTTGCTTCCTCTCAGTTGAGAGTCGTTGGTAGAGGCTATTGTTTCTTAGCCCCAGGCAGATCTATGCTTATGTGTTGGCCTTATAGGCCCACAGCTATAGCTGGCCTAGGCTAGAACTAGGGTTTAGGCGGTCTGCTAGTAGCATTTACCCCCTTTTTATACTACCCCTGGTATGTGAGTGTAGTTTTTCCTAGTTCTGGCCTCCTCTTATCAGAGTTGTCAGGCCAAGGCCCATTGTCCCTTCGGTGTAGGTGCAGAATAGATAGCAGCTAAGGTAGCAGACTATTGCTAAGTCTCCCTGGTGCCGTTGTCTCAGGCGGTGTAGGCCCCTTTTCACTATGTGAACAGAAACTTTGTTGCTGTGGCCCCGCTCCCCCAGAACTATCTAGTGGTACTTTGACTTCAGTTTTTCCCCTGAACCCCTTTTTTCATTTTTCAGGGTTGGATTAATAGTACTCCCTTGTTGGTCAAGGTTATTGTACTTTAATACGTTAGTTCTGATTCCTGCCCTACACTTTGTGAGCTCAGTAACTCTATACTGCCACAGGCTAGCACCCGTGTGTTCTGGAGTAGTAGGCCTGACTTTGTACTCCCCTTGCTGAAAGGGTATTTACTGAGTATATTGCCTGCTGGTATGTATAAGCTCAGGTTGAGTTTATTTAAGCTAACCTCACTACATAGTTTGGTTTTCATATATGGCTCCCTTAGAGCTTGAACACTGCCACAAGCTGACACTCGTGTTGTTTGAAGTAGAAGGCTCCATTTGGGCCTCCTTCAGAGCACAATAGCTTGTTGTATTACAAGGCTTGTTGTTGGTAGATGTTTCAGTTAGAGTTTGCTCACTTGGAAACTAGCACTGCCACAGGTTGACGCCCGTGTCATGCTGAACTCGCAGGTCCTGTTTGGACCTCCCTCAGAGCATGATGGCGTAAATTTGTACTCCTCTTGCTTAAAGAGTAAAAAGTGTTTTTACTGAGTACATTGCCTGGTGGAATGTGTGGATAAATTAAGCTCAGGTTGAGCTAAACTAGTTAACCTCACTGGATGGTTTAGTTCTCAGATTTGGCTCCCTTAGAGCGTAGACACTGCCACTAGCTGACGCCACGTGTCTTTCTGGAGTCGCAGGCCCTGTTTGGGCCTCCTTCAGAGCATGATGGCGTAAGTTTGTACTCCTCCTAGTATCGGCCTGGTAAATATACTCCACTAGAAAAATTCCTTTAGAGTGCACAGCCTCCTCAGTGCAAATAATCACGCACTGAGTAGATCCCAGGATTGAGCAGAGTGTTACTCCCCTCTTTGGTAAGGGTAAAAAGAGCTAAGCTGAGTCCTGCTCTCCAGGATGCCCGTCTCTACGCTCTGGTCTGAGTTGGTTACTGCCTCTTTTGCAGTCACTCTTACTGGATATCTTCTCTGAAGAAATGCGATTGGAGACTCTGTGATCAGACAGGTTGTTGGCCAAGACTAGGTTTCCGTAAAGTAGACCAGGTCAGGCCTCCCTGGTGGCAATCAGTTCCCCTGACAAGTGACTGGCTAGGGGTCCCTCGGGGCCCCTGGCCACATTCTCTTAAAGGTACCCTCTTTTCTCTGAAAAGAAGCTTGGTTCCAGAAGCCTTGAGCGGCCTTGCTAGGCCTTCTGCGGAAGGCCTCTTTGAGGCTTATAGCTTGGGCTGTTGGCCATAGGGAATGCTGTCACTGATGGCCTATGTATGACCCATAGGGGGAGTGGTTCTGGCACTTCAGTTGAAGCTGCTAGTTCTGACATTTGTCTAGCCATTTTTGGCATGCACTCCCCTCAAGTATGGCGGCATGGGTATATCGTTCCCCATAGCGTTTCGAACGCAGAGTCTCGTTCCCTGTTCTCAGGGAACCATGGTTACATACCTAACCTGAGACGTTTATGTCACAATGATTCTTGCCTGACATTTTAAGAGTTGGATAATCATAACAATAAAATATTTTTAAAAGACTTGCATATTTCAGCAGTTCAATATATTTTAAATGTTTCATTTGTGTAGCAGATTGAACCCAAATAATATACATCACAAGTGAACACAAATTTCAGAGATTAAAAACGAAAACACAGTTATACACTTAAAAGTGTATTTTGCATGTTTTCTTTCCAGTAGTCTAAAACAAGACTAAAGCCAAATACCCCCAAATCTCAAAACTGACCAGTGCATGAACGAACAATGTTCCTGCCTTAATTATAATTATTGAAATATATTATTTGGCCAAATTGGCCTTGCTAAAATGATGCGCATCAATGACTAAGCATTCTTTTTTTCCTCTATGATTCATAACTCTCCCTTCTAAATAACTATTCATGATCTGGCATCATTTTCCTGTGCACAAACTCTGTGTACAAAAATGGTTATTTAGAAAAAACTATCGAAATAATGACCTACAAGCCTGTAACAAACCCGAAACAAACGTCAGCATATCTTCGAAATTAAAAGAAAAGGAAAAGATTTTCTTGCCTGTTCTGATGGACACCTGCAGGATCCCGAGCAGCAGCCTGATTCTGTGTAATCTTTATCCTATTTTTGACTGAACATACACAGTGTAAGTTATTTCTGTGTTCAGTGGCTAATAAACTCTCTCGATGCACGACCACCGCCTATCACTGGATCCAACAAATGCCAGTGCCAGTAGTTGCATCGGCGCTGCTCAAACCGAATTACGTATATATCAAAGTATCGCGAGAACGATTGGGGAGCAAAAAGGTTCGTTTGAGATGCGCCTCGCTTTGCCTCAACTGTGTGCAGTGAGGAGAGGAGTGGAAAAAAACGCAGGCAAGACAGTTCTCTGGATCAGACACCAACGAGATCAAAGGCGGATATCGCGGGACTCACACTCATGCGCTTTGTTGCTGATAAACTGGATGTAATTTAAGTTCTGTTGCTTTTATATAAAAAAAGCATAATGAACAATACACCCAAACAGGCAGCCTGATTGCTTTTAGAGGGAAAAGCTACCCATAACTGCTGGTCTAGGATGTTTTCTTCATAATAATATCAAATTATTATAGAAAAAGAGTTGACAAAACTGTGTTTGCACTCTCGAAATTTGCGATGACTGATACAGTAATCATAGGCTATAGAAAAGGACGAGAAATTACCCTCACTGATTTCAATAGCAGCCGATTCATTGTATATAAAATAAAGTTGGCTTGCTTGTTTAACATGTTAATTTTTGCTTGACTGTGAAGGGGGTGTGCATGATGTCAACATGAAACACACTGTAGCCCTTCGTGCTGCCCAGTGTATGTGTGAGGAGGACCCACAATTCTTCAAGACTTGAAATGTGAGTATTCAATGCATTAACAGAATTGCTAGTATTGGTGAATGTAACTGTCTACTTTTAGTCTACTAAGTGAAACTTACAGTTGGACCCTCTATGCTTATTTCAGGAGGCGTTGGGAGAGCCAGACATCACTGACACTTCTGTTAACACTCCTGTTTGACCACCTGTCATTGTGTTCAACGAAAGCACAAGTCCTTCAAGCACTGCAGTTGTAATAGAAGATGATCTTCAGTTTTGCCATGTTCAGAAGCACTTGTTCACACAGTCACAGGGTTTAAAAAAATAAGACTAACTTAAAAATCTTCAATTGTACAGCTGAAGGTTTATTTTTTTAATTTTTTTTTTAGTTTGTTTTTGAGTTAGTATTTTTATTTAATGAAGTACTACTGCAGAGGTGCCTGATCCTGGAGATTTCAGCTAAATTATTCAGCTAATTATTTTGATAAGTACAAAATGTGTTTAACTGCAAAACTTTTTCCATTTACCAATGTGTTATTTAAAATATTTTTAAAGTTTGCCTATACTTATTAAATTTTACAGTCTGTGTATAAGTAAATACTGGTGTATATTTTTTTCAAAATGTGGTAAATATTTTATTTACAATTACTGTATAACAACTGCTGTTATTTGATACATACCAACTAGATCAAGTGAGTTCTTTACAAATGGACATATAATTGCTTTCATAATAATGTGATGTTTATAGATTTAAGTAATGTTATTTATGTATTATACATTATATTATTAAAATGTAAGTAAAAGTTTTGGCTCGGTATCAAAATAAAAAGTTAATGAACAGTACAGTAGATATATAAACAGAGCTGTGCGTATTAGTGACGGCCCGATTCCGGCTTGATTGCGGCAGTGTCGGCAAAGTAACGGCTGGCTCTCTAAATTAGAGTTTTGGAGGAAAACATTCAACAATCTTTCTCCATCTAATGCAAGTGAAGGTTGCTCACTGTAGACCATTTTCGACAGTCCAAAATCCATATAAGCTGATTCAAAGTAATCCACATGTCCTAACTGACAAATAAGGGTCTTTTCTAGCAAAACAATCAGTCATTTTCAAAAAGAAATAAAAATGTATATACTTCTTAACAACAAATGCTTGTCTTGGTCCAGCTCAGTTTAATTCACAACGTCTTGTGTGACATACAGTATGCATGTTGGAAAGGTCAAGCGTGACATAGGCAGAATGAACCAAAACGTTAATTTCTCTTTGAAAAAGAAAGGCCAATACATCTGGGATGGCCTAGGGGGTGAGTAAACAATCAGGAATTTTTTGGGGTAAACTTTTAATTTAACTTCATATAGAAATTACTCTAATGATGAGACTACAAAGAATCTGCTTCAAAAGAATTAAGGCAATAAGATAATTCATTATTAAGTTAGTTGTTTACCAAGTTTTAATTTTTATCTTATTATTTACCAAAATCCATGTAAAGCACAAGTTCATCAATTTTCTACGGAGCCCCTTAAGGGACACAGGGAAGAAAATATGAGATGGCAATGCTTTTGCGTTCTCTCACAGATGTTTTGCATTCTCCTGAGAAACTTTTGGTCACTTGCAAAATCATTGACTTTTTATTTTTCCTCCTATCTCACATTTTTTCCCACCACCATGTCCCCTTAGTGGCTCCGTACTTTACCACTTAAAGAAGGTATTTTCCCTGCAGCATTGCTAAAGACACTGACCATATGCATTTCATTTCATCATCTATAATATTTTAAAGTTTTTGTTCTAAATAAATATTACTACACGCTTGATCAATGTTACAATGTTTAAACCCTTAACTTCAGGTATACAAGTAAATTAATTCATTAAATTAGTCACATAAGTTTTGTTCCTTTTTATTTCTCATAAGTCTTAAAAAGTACAAAGAGTTTGATTGTTTTCACAATATCAAACTTTCGAATATCAAATTATTTACTTAAAACAATGTTTTTTCTTATGAGTCCGTAGATGAGATATTTGGATGAAACTCTTCCCACATGAAGAGCACTGGTGCGGCTTCTCTCCAGTATGAACTCTTTGATGATTTTTCAAGGTTTTTAACTGAGAGAAACTCTTTCCACAGTGTGAGCACTTGTACGGTTTCTCTCCAGTATGAATTCTCTGGTGTGATTTTAAGATGCTGGATCTAGTAAAGGTCTTCCCACAGTCAAAGCACATATAAGGTCTCACACCAGTATGAATACGTTCGTGCTCTTTTAAAGTCTGAAGTATTGGAAAACTCTTTCCACAAAAAGAACAAAAGTGAGGCTTCACACCAGTATGAACTTTAAGGTGTGATCTTAAGCTTGATGAAAAAACAAATGTTTTATCACACTGATCACAGCTGAATGACTTCACTCCAGAGTGAGAGCGCAGGTGCTCTTTGAGAAAGCTCTTGCGATTGAAACTCTTTCCACACTGAGTGCATGTGAACGGTTTTTCTCCAGTGTGAATTCTCATGTGCTCATTCAAGCTTCCTTTCTGAACGAAACTATTTCCACACTGAGTGCATGTGAAAGACCCTCCAGATTTTCCAGCTCGTTTTTGTCTGAAATTCTTTTCAGTCTTTGAAACAACTGCATCTCCATCTTCATTTATGGAATGATGAGGTTTTTGAAACAGATGCTGTTTGTCTTTATTCACTTCCATTGCGTCTGAAATCAACAAATTAAATTCCCACAATGCAATTAAAGAAAGACAAATGAGAACAAAAGAAATATGAGAGAGCTTCAATTTAGCACAAATCTAGATTACTACCAAGTCTACTAGTATCTAGTTTCAAATGTTATTGTCACATGTCAGTTTTCATCTTAATGTTCCTTATCAGTCATTAAAGAGAATGAAGGAAAACACCAACTTGTTTGTTCCTCTGTATCTTCATATTTTTGTTCTGCAGGGTTCTTCCTTAAACTCCATCTTTACAATAGTATGTCAGTAGTTTTTCCTGGAGTAATTCCTCCTGCTTGCTGCTTCTTCTCCTGTGGGAAGATGGGAATATTCTCCAGCATTTAAACTATTATTTTTTTAACATCAACTTTTATATTATCTAGCTGATTTTTACTCTTCCATGAGATATGGTTTATCCTAGATTGGTAGAAAAATGTTGGGAGATTTATGTTCAAGCTCTTTCTTGCAACAGAACACCATCCAGACTGTAAATAATTGCAAACATCAAATGTGTTTTGCTTGTCTACTGTATAATTTTTTTTTTAAGTATTGTTGTCTTTATCTTGTGTTATTATAGTTTTTATACTTCAATTCCCATAGCAATTAAGAGAAAAAGCTGAAAGAATATTGATGAGGGCTGTAATCAGACATCGATTAAACGTGTCTGAGTATTCAAGTTCAATTATCCATAAAACAAAGCTCAACACAACTAACAACATTTACATGCTGTCAGTAACAAGCTTAAGTTTCAGCGTAATGTACAACATCAGTTAATTTTAAGGTTAAGTAATTAGGATTAGAGTATCAGAGTTAGATCATTTCAGTAAGCCCTACAGCGGGTTTATAAGCGTTTTTGATTCACTAAAATGAACCGGCTCTTAAGAGTCACTCGTTCGGGAATCAGACACTAATCGAGCTCATTGACTTTGTTGTAAGTTGACAGATTTAAATTTCTCAAAATAAATATTAAAATAATTGTACTCACAGTCCGACAAATAGCAAGCATCTCTTCATGAACTAAGATGGACTCAACAAGATCACGTGATTGGAATGAAAACAAATGGCGCCATCTAGAGCAACATCGTGGCAAGTTATTCTGAACATGAAAACTACACAAACACTGATTTCATTTGATTGGTAACAATAGGCAATTCATTCTCATTAATGAAGTACTGGTCTGTTTTCATTTCATTTCTATAGGCTATTTATGTTATATAAAAAGGAAAGATATATTTGAAATATTTGAATTTATGATTTAGATGCCTGTGATTAATTATGATGCCTGATTAACATCATGTAAGGAGTGGGGTTGGTTGGCACATGGCGTATAAAAAAAATAAATAATAATAATTCATACAGCTGATCTGAATGCTGACTTTTAAATGAACTCTAACACAAAGATTTAAGACTCAGCCTGATAAATGTTTGTTCCTATTTATTTCTCATAGTCTAAAATGTACAGAGTTTCTGTGTGATTTCAATTTGTTCTCAATGCGCCAACCTCTAAACAGCTTAACAAAAAAAATCATGATATTGATTTGTTCACGATACAGATGATTTCATGGACTAAATTTGCGATTGATTCACAAATGCTCATATGCACAATTAACGTGATTAATTTAACTCATAAAACATTTCCCTCATAAACCGTAGCATTTTACAGCAAGACATTACGTTACTTTGTCCTTTGTCAAATGATCAAACTTCACTGCTAATTTTAGCAAATGACACTCTTAATTGAATTCACTCTGCTGAAATTCCAGCCTTTGCAAAATCTGCACATCAGTTTATTTACTTGTAAGTGATGAACTTTTGTGTGAACTTTGCTCACTTAGACAACATTGAGCAATGCTTTATCTTATGAGTCCGTAGATTAGATGATCGGGTGAAACTCTTCCCACATGAAGAGCACTGGTGCGGTTTCTCTCCAGTATGAATTCTCTCATGGACTTTCAGCTGTCCTGACTGAGAGAAACTCTTCCCACATGAAGAGCACTTGTACGGTTTCTCTCCAGTATGAACTCTCTTGTGAGCGTTCATGTCTCCTGACTGAGTGAACCCCTTTCCACAGTGTGAGCACTTGTACGGTTTCTCTCCAGTATGAATTCTCTGGTGTTTTTTTAAGACGCCGGATGAAATAAAGCTCTTCCCACAGTCAAAGCACATATAAGGTCTCACACCAGTATGAATACGCTCGTGCTGTTTTAAACTCTTCATTATTGAAAAAATCTTTCCACAAACAGAACACATGTGAGGCTCCTCAACTGCATGAATTTTCATGTGTCTTTTCAGGTGCTCTACCAAAATAAATTTCTTGTCACACTGATCACAGCCAAATGATCTTTTTCCTGAGTGAATCATCAGATGTTTTTTGAGATCCTCTTCCCATGTGAAGCTCTTTCCACACCGGTGGCATATGCAGGGTTTTTCTTCATTGTGGATCCTCACGTGTTCCTTCAAGCTTGATTTAGATGCTAGTCTCTTTCCACACTGAGAGCAGGTGTGAGAACATTTCTCTCCACTTTGAGTGTTTTGTTGAGGTTTCTGAAACTCATGGTGTTTCTCCTCCACTTCACTTTGTTCCATCAGGTCTAAAACGAACATATTACGTTAGACCATTCAAGACTGAAATAAAAGTAATCCCTAGTTTTATACCAGTTATTAATGAAGAATCAAGAATGGATACTGACCTATTTGTTCCTCTGTATCTTCATCTTTTACTCTGCAGGATTCTTCATCAAACTCCATCTTTATAATAGTATGTCTGTTGTTTCTCCTGGAGTAATTCCTTCTGCTTGCTTCATCTCCTGTGGGTAGATGGGAATATTCCCCAATTATTTTAACAGGTCAATAACTGTGTGAACTGTGGGTGCAAGTATAACTGGTCATTTAACAGATATTTAAACTTTTTAGCATACCATATCCATATCCATATTCTAATAGCAGAAAGCAACCATGCTCGGGTATTTCATTTATGGTTATTTATCAGGTCCTAAAAGTACTTTGTCATTATAATATATCAAATCTTGTCCACTATTTTATGAAAGCAGATGCATTTTCCCTAACTCAACTTAAAATAACAAACTATAAGATATGAAAATCTACAATACAACATCTATATGAATATAAATGCATTTTCCCAAACTCATCTTGTATTTTCATATCTGTTCCTATAGTTCATAATGTTATTTTACAGCTTCTATGATTTTGTAAATGTGGGTTTGTAGTCTTAATGTTCAGCAGTTATTAATGAAGTATCAAGAACAGACACCAACCTATTTGTTCCTCTGTATCTTCATCTTTTATTCTGCAGGGTTCTTCCTCAAACTCCATCTTTACAATAGTATGTCAGTAGTTTCTCCTGGAGTAATTCCTCCTGCTTGCTTCTTCTTCTCCTGTGGGAAGATGGGAATATTCCCCAGCATTTAAACTCTCATGAACGGCTGTGGGAGCGGCTTCACTGACTGAAGGTGTGAATTGTGGTCAATGTTGCTCATCACTTACAATCACTCTTAATTATTCAGCTTTAATTGTTTAATTGATCAAATAGTTGTTTATAACTATTCCCTGATTACTGAATTTACACAAATGACCCATTTCAAAAGTTCACATTTGTTTGATTCTTAATACTGTCATTACCTAGAGGATGAACAACTGTTTTTGTATAGTTATTCATGAGGCCATTGTTTGTCCTGAGCAGTTAAAGTGTTTTCAGAAAAATGCTCTTCAGAAAAAATATTAATATAAATATTAACAGCTTCCCTGGTCATACAATGGCTCAAGGGATGAGTGTTTCCTTTTCTCTATGGTCTTCTTCATTGTTATTTTACCAGGTGTGCAAGCTTAGACTTTGCTTAAACCGTAACATTATCAAACTATACCATTATACTATTTTTAATTATGCTCTCTATAACTGCCTGATAAAATAAAACATAATTTTCTGGTCTACACTGAAAATACATCTGTATCAAATTGTATCCACAAGTCCTCCTATTATCCATGTGAATACCAATGTGCTTGTAGGAACAGTCCTGCTTGATTGGTGTTTCATAAATGAGCTGAAAACCCAGTTTTCATTCAACGATCCTGCATCAGTGTTGAAAAGCCTCAGCAATTACAAGACATTGTCACCTCAATCTGCTGAGAATCAGTCAACAACTGGCTGATGATCTGAATGAGTTCTGTTGTCATTTTGACAAAGGCTGTCCTTCACTCTAACCCATCAACACCTTCTGCCTCTCCCCGCTCCTACTACTCTACCTGAAAAGTGAAGCCAAAATGTTCTGATCGCTCCCAAATGGCTGGATGCAGTACAGGTCATAAACCCCACCCTCTCCATGTAATCTAATGTGGCGTGAGACAAACTTAAAGGGTTAGTTGACCCAAAAATGAAAATAATGTCATTAATTACTCACCCTCATGTCGTTCCACACCCGTAAGACCTTCATTCATCTTCGGAACACAAAATAAGATATTTTTGATAAAATCCAATGGCTCAGAAAGGCCTGTATCACCAGTAAGACAATTAACACTTTCAATGCCCAGAAAGCTACTAAAGATATTTAAAACAGTTCATGTGACTACAGTGGTTCAACCTTAATATTAAAGCAACGAGAATACTTTTTGTGCACAAAAAAACAAAATAACTTTATTCAACAATATCTAGTTATGGGCGATTTCAAAACACTGCTTCATGAAGCTTCGAAGCTTTACGAATCTTTTGTTTCAAATCAGTGGTTCGGTGTGCGTATCAAACTGCCAAAGTCACGTGAACCATTGAAATTTCGAAACACTTATGACGTAACGAAGCCTCGTTTACTGAAATCATGTGACTTTAATGCTCTGAACCTCTGATTCGAAACACAAGATTCGTAAATCTCCGAAGCTTCATGAAGCAGTGTTTTGAGATTGCCCATCACTAGATATTGTTGAATAAAGTCATTATTTTGTTTTTTTTGGCGCACAAAAAGGATTCTCGTCGCTTCATAACATTAAGGTTGAACCACTGCAGTCACATGAACTGTTTTAAATATGTCTTTAGTAGCTTTCTGGCCAATGTAAGTGTTAATTATCTTGCTGGCTATGCAGGCCTCACTGAGCCATCGGATTTCAACATCTTAATTTGTGTTCTGAAGATGAATGAAGGTCTTACGAGTGTGGAACGACATGAGGGTGAGTAATTAATGACATTATTTTCATTTTTGGGTGAACTAACCCTTTAACAATCAAATTAAACTTCAAATACATTTTTTCCAAAGATGTTTTGTCATTTTAGGTGTTTTTTTTATCACGCTGATGTCAGTTCAAGTGTTTTTTTTTTTTTGTTTTGTTTTGTTTTTTTAAATAAGTTTGGTCTCAATTAGTTATTTGATGCTATAAAAATGTGGATGTGACGTCATGATTGACAGCTGAGATTGCAGCTTCTCTGAGCAAAGTAGTCACTTTTTTCAGGATCTTCAGGAGGAGATTGGAGCTTTAACTTTAATTTCTACATTTCCATAACTGTCTATTGATATAACTTATCAAAGATGTCAGCGCCATATTGGGACTTTGGCAGCTTCACTTTTCCACAATGGAAGAAAGTGAAGGTGCGTCGTCCATCTTTTTTTACAGTCTAAAAACGGTGAATGAGGTTTACAGGTTTCGTAGAAAGACGTGAAATTAAACATCATGTTTTAAAGAAGAGTGGCTTGATTAAGTGGTGGAAATTACAGATGATGGATACAGAACAGTAGCAAAACTCTGAGACATTTACAATTACACACCCACCACAGGTCAGGTGTAGCATGTAAACACAAAATACCTCAGTTACATACATCAGTTCAAATCGATTTGTGTGTGTGTGTGTGGTATGGGTTTCTGGGATGTTTAAATAACTAAAATAGTTCACATGTTCATGTTTCACTTCAGTTTGTTTTCATATCCTCCTGATAACGAGAATTTTTTGTGTGTATGAATTTATTTAGGTGTATTTATTTATTTATTTATTTTTAGGTCATTACATTGTTTGGAGCATAAGAAACAAATTGAATAAAGACATTTTTTGAAAAAAAGATATTTTATTCCTATGTTATGCTACATCCTCTGTAGAGGACACTAGGAACCATTTATTAAGAAAATTAAAAGACATGAAAAGACATAAATAGGCAAAAACAATTTTTTTTTTTTTTATTCACCAATCAATTTTTAGGTTTCAAGCTTTTTTTATCCAAACTTTCAAACATGATTAGAATGATTTGATATACCATTTTAATTCTTACAATATGTGCGTAAACATGGCCATCAATGCTATTCCTATTCTATGCAATGCATACGCTATCTAATTTGCATATTAATGTGTTCTTAAGGCATCATAAAAAAAAAAAAAAAGTGTGCACACCCCAGCTCCAAATGTATAAAAAAACCTTTTATTTCATGTTCACACAAAAATGTGTGACGTTTCGAGCCGTTTGGCTCTTCATCAGACAATTTTCTTTTTTAGGGCAACATGTAATGAAAAAAGATATATGATGTAGAAATAGACAGATAATTTCTTTCCCTGTTCACTTGTTGCATCTCCAAAATGCCTGATAAACCTGCTGTAAGTCCTGGTAACTTTTGTACTGAATAACTTTAGTAGTTTTAACAAGAATACATTTATTACTTGAATGCTGCTGTTAAATGCTCTGGCGAGGAGATGGCAGACTGTGTACAGCTCACTGAGGGCGGGGTGTATGCTAATAGGGCAAAGTCCGTCAGCAGTTGTGGGCGGGGCCTAAACATGTGACATCATAAAAGATAGAATCTGTAAACGGCTTGTTCTGAAACACTGCTTATGATTTATAGGGAAAAAACAAAGAAGAGTGGGTGGATTTTTACCATTATAGTGTGGTTGTGTACACACTGCCGACACACATTTATGTTCAAACACCATTTTTGCATAATAGTTGCCCTTTAAATGAAGTCATTCTGTTGAAATTCCACCTTTTGCCATATCTGAATATTAAACTATTTAATTGAAAGTGATTGATCTGAATGTGAACTTTGCTCACTTAGACAACATTGGGCAATGCAATTTCATATGAGTTCGTAGACCAGATAATTGGTTGAAACTCTTCCCACACGAAGAGCACTGAAACGGCTTCTCTCCAGTATGGATTCTCTCATGATCTTTCAATGATGATGAATGAGAGAAACTCTTTCCACAGTATGAGCACATGTACGGTTTCTCTCCAGTATGAACTCTCTGGTGTGATTTTAAGTCACTGGATCTAGTAAAGTTCTTCCCACAGTCAAAGCACACATGAGGTTTCACACCAAGATGAATATTCTGGTGAATTTTTAAATATTGGAGGAGTGCAAAACTCTTTCCACAATCAGAACACACGTGAGGCTTCTCATCTCCATGACTTTTCATGTGTCTTTTCAGTTGCATTGCCAAAGTAAATTTCTTGTCACACTGATCACAGTTAAATGATCTTTCTCCTGAGTGAAACAGCAGATGAGTTTTGAGACTACATGCCCATGCGAAGCTCTTTCCACACTGATGGCATGTGAAGGGTTTCTCCTTAGTGTGGATTCTCATGTGAATCTTCAAGCCTGGTTTAGATGCGAGTCTCTTTCCACACTGAGAGCAGGTGTAAGAACATTCGGCTCCTCGTCTTCGAGTCTTTTGTTGTGTGGCGAGAAGATGTGTGCTGTGTTTCTCCTCCACTTCACTTTGTTCCATCAGGTCTAAAACAAACATATTACATTAGACAATTCAAGATTGAAATAAAAGTAATTCCAAGTTTAATAGCAGAATTGCTATTAATTTATCAGTGTTAAACATATTTCTGCAATTATAGGTCATAAAATTTTGGCAATTACTCTATGACCGAAGATGCACTTTCCCTAACTCATCTTAAAATAACAAACTATAAGAGGAATTAGCGGAAGTGCATCTACAATACAACTTGTGTGCCCATAAATGCATTTTCCCAAACTCATCTTCTATTTTCATATCTGTTCCTATAGTTAATGTTATTTTGCAGCTCCTATGATTTTGTAAACAAGGGTTTGTCTAATTCTTAATGTTCTTCAGCAGTTATTAAATGGGACATCGGATGCAAAATTCAATGGTGTTTGCATATAAATGTGTCTTAGCAGTGTGTGGACACAACCACCCTACAATGATAAAAATCCATTCACTCCTTTTTTTAATCCCCAAAAAACCTAAACAGTCTCAATTATCAAGCCGTTTTGTTTTTCCGAGCAGTATTACCTCATACATATTAGCATTGTTTTCGCGCTCAGCCAGTTGTACACTATCCGCCATCTTCTCTGTGCTTGAGCAGCTGCAGCGACAACGATGTCTCATAAGCAACTCAGGTGTTTTGTTGTTGGATGTAAGAGTGAACATAACAGTCTCCATGTACTCCTGACATCAGAGCCGCTGATGACGCAGTGAATTAGGTTTATTTTTGAAGGGAATGCACCCCTATATAGCCAAATTCGTTTATGTCTGCGCAAATCATTTTACACCAGACTGCTTTGTACAAAGGGACAATACAAAGCACAGGTTTTTGCTAAAAAGTTGTTACTCAAGGATGGATCAGTACCAACTGTTCGTGATCTGGTTTACAGTCTCCAGAGCAATACTGGATACGGCAGTAAATGAAAAATAGAGCACGCACTTTATTACATTTCATCGGAGTTGATTTACAAATATAAAGCTTACCAGTTTATTAAGCACCCCCGAAAAGGCATATGGTCCGTATTGTTTACTGTTAGTTGTAACGAGTGTTTTTGTGTAATTCGCTGTGTATGTTGATGATAATGCAAGGGAGAGAGAGAGTTTATGGAAAACTTTAATGCACACTTCTTCTACTGTGTTTTATTCAGCTCTTATGGTAAATTTCTGGAGTGAAAACGGACGCTTAATCTTCTGTGTGATGTAAAATAAACTTCATAAAAATCATCAGTATAGTTTTGGCCATCATTCAAACGGAGTCCGCTACAACAGGCTTGTACTAATAAAAAGCAAGATGACAACATAAGTTATTAAACTAAACTATATCTGTTCTATCTCCATGCAGCATATATTCTCTGGCTTCTGGCATTTTAAGTGTGTGAGAATGTCCCGTTTTGTTGCTGGTATGAGCTCTTGAAACGCCGCCCTCTTCTTAAAAGGAGGTCGGGAGCACCAGCTTATTTGAATTTAAAGGGACACACACACAAAACCGATATGTTTTCTTGCTCACCCTGAAAAACAAGCAATTTTAACATGCTATAAAAAATTATCTATGGGATATTTTGAGCTAAAACTTCACATACACACTCTGGGCACATCAGAGATTTATTTTACATCTCGTAAAAAGGGGCATCCGATGTCCTTTGAATGAAGAATCAAGAATGGACACTGACCTATCTGTTGCTCTGTATCTTCATCTTTTATTCCGCAGGGTTCTTCCTTAAACTCCATCTTTACAGTAGTATGTCAGTAGTTTCTCCTGGAGTAATTCCTCCTGCTTGCTGCTTCTTCTCCTGTGGGAATATGGGAATATTCCCCAGCATTTAAACTCTAATGAACGGCTGTGGGAGCGGCTTCACTGACTGAAGGTTTGAATTGTGGTCAGGTTAATAGCTGTATGATCTGTGGGTGCAAGTATAACTGGTCATTTAACAGATGCTTAACCTTTTTAGCATACTATAGTGTGCTCATCATTCCTGGGATTCAGTGCCTTTTGTGTCCCTACTAAATATCATGAACCATATCCATTTTAAACCTGTCTTAGTCATACATAACACAATTTGAGCTCTAAGTATATTGATTTTAAAAAAAGTAATCTGAGACATTTTACAGCATTTTGAACCACCACATATCATTATTTTTCACCATATATCACTATATGTCCCCAGCCTTGTGTATCCCAATTTCATGATTAATACAACACTTACCATACATGATTTTTTTCCTATTTTTTTACATTGTTTAGTATATCAGTAATGATTCTATGTAATGTATACATTTTCTTCAATTATTACATTTATTTTAACAATTATAATCAAGGTTTTTAGCTTGTCCCTCAATTTATTGTCCACTCTGTTATTATTGACTATCCCTTTAAATGAAAGTTGGAAAAATTATTATCATTAAGCAGTCATCACTTCTTTGGAGGGAAAACAACATGGGAAAAGTGAGTGAGATCCTTTATTATCTTAATTGTCTATTTTTACATTTCAAATTTGATGTGGTTAACTTTAGTATGTCCACCCTGTTAAGGAAAATATGAATTAAGTCAGTAGAAAAATCATATTATTAAAATTACAGTTTTTTGCAATTCTTTATTTGATAAACCTTCCCCCAGATTCACAGAAAAGGTTTAAAGAGATAGTTCATCCAAAAATGAAAATTCTGTCATCATTTACTACTCTCCCTCAAGTTGTCCCAAACCTGTATAAATTTCTTTGTTCTGCTGTACACAAAGGAAGATATTTGGAAGCAGATGAGTAACCAAGCAGATCTCGCCCCCCATTGACTACCATAGTAGGAAAAAATACTATGGTAGTCAATGGGGGGCGAGATCTCCCTAAAAGGCATGTTTGAGCTGTTTAAACTGAAAGCAATTTGCACTGTTATATCTTAAAATATATCAGTGCCACTGTTTTGTCTAAAGATGCACACCAATGCTAAGGCACGTTTTTACAATAATTTCGTAAAATCAACAAAAACAAAAACATACTAATAATTCAGTGACAATGACAATTTACTGGAGTATCAATAATGTAGTACTGTATCTGTCCCTAACAGGGTGGACATTTATGTTCTTCCATTTCATTTATTTTGTTTAAGTAGTTAAATGCATCTACCCAAACACCAGAATCATTTTTAAATGTTTTACATCACTCTATCATGACTACACAAACATTTATTTTAAAAACTGAGTTTGATTTTCTACATTTTATGATGGCCAAAGACGGCACCGAATATCAGGAATGACGCCCTCTAGTGATGGGAACAGAAATTTTAGCTACATATACTTCTTATTTAATGATTTGTAGATTATATATAGATAATACTTTAATGAAAACAGTCGAAATAATTGTCTAGTAAACGGTGTTATTACACATGTTCGGGCTGTTCTCGTTGCATTTACACCGTTCTGACCAGCAGGTATCGCCAGCGTACGGCGTTTTAAGCGCTTTGAAAGAGAATCATTTCGCAACGCAAATGGTTCAGTTGATTCGGAGTACAAAAAGCTCCGTTTCTCCCCATCTATCATCACCTCTCTCCAGGTTAATTATAAATAAGTATGAATTGTTAAAACATAAAATCTAACTCACGTTAAAGACTTCAGCTGAAGATTTCACCAAGATGTTTTACTTGTTGTGTCTGAGGGAACCGCCATTCGTCTTCATCTGTTGTAGAATCACTGCTGGCGGGTTGGGAACTAACTACACAGTCTGCCATCTACTGTGCTGGAGTGAGAAAAGAATTAAGTCTAAAGCCGAGTTTCTTTCTCCCACATTCTAACATTGTTTTAGCACTAAATAAGCAACCATTCTCTCATCATTTCCTCCATTTACATTCAATTGTTCTACTGATCATGTATAATAAGACTGATTTCACACCTTCATCACTCTGTAATCTTCATCACCCCTCAGAAAGGTTTCACACCCTCCTCCACCATCCTTTTTTATCATTCCTCATATTTAACTGTGGCTTCATTTAACTGCATTGTACACAGAGTCTAAATCAATACAGTCGTTACTGCTTGTACATTTGTACGAAGATTTTTACTTTTTAACAATAAAACTGAGCATACCTATCAAAAATTCATTTATTTTATACAAATTTAATGGAAAGATATATTTAAAATGTGAGTGTTAGTTAAAAGAAATGGGAAGCATTAACCTAAACATTATTCTGATGGTGAAACAACACAGAATCTGCTTCAAAAGAATCCAGGCAAAAAGATAATTCATTATTACTTAATTGTTTAGCAAGATTTCATGTTTATCTTATCATTGACCAAAATCCATGTAAAGTAAATGTTAGTTCATCTCTTTACACTTTAGCTGTAAAACAGGTATTTGCTATGCACAGACATTGAACATATGGATTTAAATTTTATCTTATATTGTAAATGCTTGTTGATATATGAATTTAAAAACAGGTGCAGTTTTAATAAAAAAAAATCACTTGATCAATGCTATGATGTTCAACCTCTTAATTTCAGGTAAACAGGTAAATAATTCATTCATTAAGTCACAGACGTTTTGTTCCTTTTTATTTCTTATTTTTATTTCTCTCCATACAGATATATTCTGAGTGATTCACTCTGTTGAAATTCCAGCTTCTGCAAAATCGGAATATCAAATTATTTTCTTGTAAGTGACGGATTTGAATGTGAACTTTGCTCACTTAGACAACATTGGACAATGATTTTTCTCACGAGTTTCTGTAGACTAGATGATCAACTGAAACTCTTTCCACAGTGTGAGCACGGTTTCTCTCCAGAATGAATTCTCTGGTGTTTTTTTAAGGCACTGGATGTAATGAAGGTCTTCTCACAGTCAAAGCACATATAAGGTCTCACACCAGTATGAATACTCTAATGCTCTTTTAAACTCTGCAGTATTGGAAAACTCTTTCCACAAAAAGAACAAAAGTGAGGCTTCACACTAGTATGAACTTTAAGGTGTGTTCTTAAACTTGATGGAAAAACAAATGTTTTATCACACTGATCACAGCTGAATGATCTCACTCCAGAGTGAATGTGCAGATGATCTTTGAGTAACCTTTTGGATGAGAAACTCTTTCCACACTGAGTGCATGTGAACGGTTTTTCTCCAGTGTGAACTCTCATGTGCACATTTAAGCTTTCTGAAAGAAACTCTTTCCACATTGGATGCATGTATAAGGCTTTTCTCCAGTGTGAGATCTCATGTGCTCTTTTAAGTATCCTTTCTGTGTGTAACTCTTTCCACACTGAGTGCATGTGAACGGTTTTTCTCCAGTGTGAATTCTGATGTGTATCTTAAGTTTTGATTCACGTGTGTAACACTTTTCACACTCTGAGCAGGTGAAAGAACCTTTAACTCCACTTTTTTTAACTTGTTTTTGTGTGAAACTCTTTTCAGTCTGTGAAATAACTGTTTTCATCTTCATCTGTAAAGTGATAAGGTTTTTGAAACTTATGCTGTTTGTCTTCATTCACTTCCATCTGGCCTAAAATCAACATAAATTTTAAATTCTCAAAATTCAATTAAAGAAAAATGAGAACAAAAGAAATATAAGTCAGCCTCAATTTAGCAAAAATCACGTTTTCTACTGAGTCTACTAGTATCTAGTGTAAATGTTATTGTTATATGTCAGTTTTTATCTTAATGTTCCTCACCAGTCATTAAAGAGAATGAAGGAAAACATATCTTAAAACAAGAAGTGCATCTACAAAACTTATTTGTAACCATAAATGTATTTCCCCAAACTCACCTTGTATATTCATATCTGTTTCTATAGTTAATATTATTTTACAGCTCCTAAGATTATGTAAATGAGGGTTTGTAGTTTTAATGTTCAGCAGTTCTTAAAGAAGAATCAAGAATGACACCAACCTGTTTGTTCCTCTGTATCTTCATCTTTTATTCTGCAGGGTTCTTCTTTAATCTCCATCTTTACAATAGTATGTCAGTAGTTTCTCCTGGAGTAATTGCTCCTGCTCGCTTCTTCTCCTGTGGGAAGATGGGAATATTCCCCAGCATTTAAACTCTAATGAACGGCTGTGGGAGCGGCTTCACTGACTGAAGGTGTGAATTGTGGTCGCTGTTGCTCATTTAGCAGATGATCATCACACTTACAATTACTCTCAATTATTCAGGTGTTTTTCTCAAATAGTCATTTAGAAACAATTCCCTCATTACTGAATTTACACAAATGACCCAATTCAAAAGTTCACATTAATTCTTAATACTGTCTGGATTATCAATGACTGTTTTTATGTTTTGTGATAAGTATTCATGAGGCCCTTGTTTGTCCTAAGCAGTTAAACTGCCCACCGTTCTTCAGAAAAATACTAAAAACAAAATTAAATTTTTTTAAGTTATTAACATTTTAGAAGATTCTGCAAGGGATTATTTATAAACTTCAGTATTTCATACAAAACAATCACAAAATGCTTTGTTACATTTTGAAAAGCCGTGCATAGATTAAGGCCACTGGAACCAGGATCGTAACTTAAATGCGCTGCATGTGTCATCTCTCATCACAGGAGCGGAAGTGCTAACAGTTCTTATTTTATTATTTTGAAACTTGCATATCTTAGATAAGATAATGTATATATTTATTTATTTTATGTATTTTATATGATCTATTTGTGAAGTAACAATGATAACTGCTGAGGGGATACAAATATTTCAGCAGAAGCTGGGATATTTAGTTTGGCTTGCTAACAATCACAGCAAGCCTAGAGGGGGAATAAAAATGTTTCTAAACTTAAAAAACAAATTTTTTGCCCCGTTTGCATTTGCATTTGCATTGTTTTAAATATATTTTTTGGTGGGGACATGTCCGAGAGGTGTTTCAAAGATGGTCGCCGAATGAAATTACTTGTCTTAAAGTTACTATGTCATAACTTCTGCCCTTCCGAATAATGAGGTTGTGTTCATTTAATAAGATAATTCACTAAGTTAATTGTTTAGCAAGATTTCATGTTTAACTTATCATTGACCAAAATCCATGTTAAGTAAAAGCTGGTTCATCTCTATACACTTGATAGCAGCTGTAAAACAGGTATTTGTCACAGACATTGAGCATATGCATGTTAAATGCCTGTTAATACATGAATTTAAAAACCTCTGGTGCAGTTTTAGTTTAAAAAATGCTATAATTTTTAACCCCTTGATTTCAGGTAAACAGGTAAATTCATTCATTAAGTCACAGAAGTTTTGTTCCTTTTTATTTCTTATTTTTATTTCTCTCTGTACAGATATATTGATTGATGAGTGATTCACTCTGTTGAAATTCCAGCTTCTGCCAAATCAGAATATCAAATTATTTAATTGAAAGTGATGGATCTGAATGTGAACTTTGCTCACTTAGACAACTTTGGACAATTTTTTTTCTCATGAATCCGTAGATTAAATGATCGTCTGAAACTCTTCCCACATGAAGAGCAATGGTACGGCTTCTCTCCAGTATGAACTCTCTCATGATATTTCAATGTTCCTAACCGAGTAAAACTCTTTCCACAGTGTGAGCACTGGTGCGGTTTCTCTCCAGTATGAATTCTCTCATGAGCTTTCATGTCTCCTGACTGAGAGAAACTCTTTTCACAGTGTGAGCACTTGTACGGTTTCTCTCCAGTATGAATTTTCTCATGATCTTTCAAGGTTCTTGACCTAGTGAAACTCTTTCCACATGAAGAGCACTTGTACGGCTTCTCTCCAGTATGAATTCTCTCGTGAGCTTTCATATCTCCTGACTGAGAGAAACTCTTTCCACAGTGTGAGCACTTGTACGGTTTCTCTCCAGTATGAACTCTCTGGTGTTTTTTTAAGATTTCGGATGAAATAAAGCTCTTCCCACAGTCAATACACACATGAGTTTTCACACCAGTATGAATAAGCTCATGATGTTTTAAAGTCTGCAGTAGTAAAAAACTCTTTCCACAAACAGAACACACGTGAGGCTTCACATCTGCATGAATTTTCATGTGTCTTTTCAGGTGCTCTGCCACAATAAATGTCTTGTCACACTGATCACAGCCAAATGATCTTTCTCCTGAGTGAATCATCAGATGTTTTTTGAGACTTTCTGCCCATATGAAGCTCTTTCCACACTGATGGCATGTGAAGGGTTTCTCTTCATTGTGGATCCTCATGTGTTTCTTTAAGCCTGATTTAGATGTGAGTCTCTTTCCACACTGAGAGCAGGTGTGAGAACATTTCTCTCCTCTTCTTTGAGTGTTCTGTTGAGATTTCTGAAACTGATGGAGTTTCTCCTCCACTTCACTTTGTTCCATCAGGTCTAAAACGAACATATTACATTAGACCATTCAAGACTGAAATAAAAGTAATCCCTAGTTTTATTAATGTTAGAATCAATTTATTAATGAAGAATCATGAATGGATACTGACCTATTTGTTCCTCTGTATCTTCATCTTTTATTCTGCAGGGTTCTTCCTTAAACTCCATCTTTACAATAGTATATCAGTTGTTTCTCCTGGAGTAATTCCTTCTGCTTGCTTCTTCTCCTGTGGGAAGATGGGAATATTCCCCAGTGTTTTAACAGGTCAATAGCTGTGTGATGTGAGGGTGCAAGTAACTGGTCATTTAACAAATGCTTAAACTTTTTAGCATACTAAAACCATACCTTGTTTACAGTTTCACCTGACACAACTGACAGACAACATACAGTTAAACTGTATTGTGTCATTCCTGGGATTCGCCTTTTGTGTCCCTTGTAGATCATGATCTTACTGCCTTATAATGTTGAACAATATCAATTTTAAACTTGTTTTAGTCATAAATAACACCATTTGAACTCAAAGCATATTGAAGTTGATTTAAAATTTTACAGCATTTTGAAATATTCTAATGTATATGTTTAATTATTAAATTTATATTAATTATAATCTAAACTTTTAGCTTGTCTCTCAATTTATTGTCCACATTGTTATTATTGACTACTTTCCCTTTAAATGAGAGTTGGAAAATTTTAATTAAATGACATCATATCAAAGCAGTCATCACCAAGGAAAACAACTTGGGAAAGTGAGTGAGATCCTGTTATTTTAAAGGTCTTTTTTTTTTTTTTTTTTTCCAATTTTATCTTTCAAATTTGATGTGGTCAACTTTAGTATGTCCACCATGTTAAGGGAAATATAAAAAAAAAGTTAATATTTTAAAAATTAGATTTAAAGAGATTTTAAGGCAACTCTTTGATACATTTTAATTTTTGTTCTCATCTCTAGTAGAGCTAATGCAAGAACTGGAAATCCATTTATCCTAAAACTTATTCGTTTTCATGGAGAACGCGGCTCATGATTGCTTAGTAACGGCATACTTTACGGGAGCGCGCTTTTGAAAAGAGAAGAAAGCGGCGCAGCCGGCGTTTTCCACGCGTTTTTAGACGCGACATGTGAACGGCCCGAAAGAGTGAATCATTTCGCGAAGCAATTGATTCAGTTGATTCGTAGTTTCGAAAAGCTCAGTTTATCCCGTCATCACCACATCTCTCCAGGGTATACTGCACACAACAGTTAATTATAAATAAGTATGAATTGTTACAACATAAACTAACTCACGTTATAGACTCCAGTTTAAGATTTCACCAAGATGTTTTATTTGTTGTGTCTGAGGGAGCACCATTCGTCTTCATCTGTTGTAGGATTACTGTCGGGTTGTGAACTAACTACACAGTCTGCCATCTACTGTGCTGGAGTGAGAAAAGGCTTATCCCACATTCTAACATTATAGCACTAAAATAAGCAACAATTCTCACATTATTTCCCCCATTTACATTCAGTTGTTCTACTGACCATGTATAGCAAGACTGATTTCACACATCACTCTGTGATCTTCATCACCCCTCAATGTATTTACAAAAAAAAAAAAAAATCAGACCTCTCCAACTCAAAATTTTCTAGTGATGGTCACATCTACATTTTTCAATTGGCCTAACTGAAATCGTGTGAATTGAATTTCATAAATTGTGGCAACAGTCTGTTAACATTGGCTCAACATATTATTTCTGATTAAGCCAATGTTAACAGACCATTTAAATATTTAGATGTGACCAGTCACTAGACAAAAAAAATTAGTTATTGAAATGTTATTGGTCCAATTGCATATTTTTAATTTGTTGTAGCAATTGTTTATTTATCATTGTCCCAAAAGAAAAAAAAAAAAAAAATGTATGAAAAAAATAAATGCATCAAAATACAGAACACAGACAAGAGTTTACATTTTATCATCACTTTATTAACAAATCAATTCCAACAGGATCGATATTTGGTGAAAATACCTTGTTTCAAACAAGGATGAATAGAATATATTCCAAGTCTTATGCATGTCTTGATGTGAAGAAAACTTTCAAAAATGGCACTGGTTAAAAACCTGGAAATAAAAAGAAAGTAAAATAACGTTAATAGCAAAGTTCCCCTGCATCACATCTGTTTAGGGTGCGTTCACACTTGTAGTTCAGTTCGTTTGGTTCATTTGGTCCGGACCAAAAAAGAAAAAACATTTAGTCCTGGTCCGATTAGCGTTCAGATTGGCAATTTTATCACCGAACCTAAAGGCATAGGGATACATTCACAACCTGATTGGTCAGATTTTATTACGTATTGCTTATTTTGAGACGAAACAGACTGAGCATCCAAAACAATGCTGTGTGCTGAGGTAAATGCGCTCGTTGTGTGTGCGTCGTCTGCATATGATGGTATTTTGGCCAGCTGGGAACTCGTGAAGAGCTTATAAAATGTGTAAAAGCGGCGGGAATCCATCCACCACACACACAAACGATCTGCTGCGTGGAGACACGCGTCAGATGCCTGTGATGGGCAAACTGGCGACTATGACGAGAGAAAACCGATATGCGTGAGAATTCTGTCCTTTTTAGGGTCTCATCTTCCTGTTTTTGGTTCGTTTACATGTCTTTGGTCTGTGTTGCGTTCATATATCATTCGAACCGCACCAGAGTTCGTTTGGAAGCGGACCGAGAAATACTAACCGGGAAAACGCGAACATAAAAGCAATGAATTACTCACGATTCTACAAAATGCTTATTACTTTATGCCAGGTCCTGAAGCAAAGCCAACACACTATACTCACCATAGCGTCTTGAAACTTGTGACGATTAAAATCTGTCTTCTAAGTTGAGAATGATTGTGTCGGCCTTCAAGTACCCCTGAAATCAAAATTTAAGTTTTTTTAGCTTAGTATGAATATGTTAAGGTTATGAATAAGCTGGTGTGTTCCAAAACAATGACAAAATTCACATTTAAGAAATATAAGCATATACTACATTAACAACCACCAACCCGCCAAATGCGGGTAATTTTCAGCTGTGGCGGTTAAGACAGCCACTCCCACTAGCCACTTTGGCGGGTTGAATATAATTTCAGCCTACTAAGGTAGCTAAGCTCATCGTAGCACAAAATTACAATCCAATCACAATTCGTTATCGAACTTGCAGTTAGTGAAGGGATAGGTGGAATCGCACTGAGGCCCTGTCCACATGAACATGGGTATTTCAAAACCGCAGCTTTTTCTATGCGGTTTGGCTGTTCGTCCACACGCAAATGCTGTATCCGGTTACTGAAACTGAACTTTTTTTGAAAACTCCGGCCAGGGTGAAGATTTTTAGAAACTGTAGTTAGAGCGCTGTCATGTAGACGGTAAAACTGGAGATTTTGGCTAGTGACATCAAAGTGCTTGCTTTTATCTCCTTTGTTTGACATCAGATTGTGCGCCTTTTGTGCGCCTGAATAGTCCATCATGTGGAGAATCTCGCGTACAGTCGTTTATGGCTTAAGTGGACATAAACAGCTGGGCTTATAACAACTGGATGTTCTCCCATTATATTACAGAATGCAATACTATGCAGGTCACTGCTTATGTCAAGTTTTTTTTTTTTTACTTTGAATGAATATGTCTCTGTATTGTTCTGGTTATGGAATTAATAATAATGTTAAATAGATGTATACATGTTAAATAAATCTACTGTATCTGAAAGAGTTTAGGCTATTTACTACTGTATTTGGAATTTGCTTCTTTGTTCTTTTTATATAGCCTAACAAAAATAACTTATAAAATTATAAAATTTATCATATTATGGTCATATTACCCACCCCTTGCCCACCTGTACATACCAGCTGATATACCATGTAGGCCTATTCTTGATTTGGGTGGTCAATCTGCATTTGAAAGTTTGAAAGGGTTTTAAATCTAGCTAATCAAGTAAAATGACTCAAAATCAAGTAATTTTAGCTTGCCAAAGTCAACTTTAATCATATAAAATGTAATTTCTAAACAGCAAAATTGTGGCCAATGAAAATGCTGAGTGGCTAGTAACTTTGGAAAAACCACTAGCCACAGTGACTGGTGAGCAAAAAAGTTAATGTTAAGCCCTGGATATAAGCAGTCAAAACTTACAGTCTCTCACTTCCGCTAAAATGGATCACGGATTTACATCACATCACATCACACTTCAGCTTCTCGTCAGATCTTCTGTCCAATTAAATGCTCTCTAGAATCTGAAGTTCCGCCCCCTTCTGCACTATAAACAGACGCTGAAGCAAATCGGTCATTTGTTCATTTTACTAGTTTCTACATGGTGAATGGCACATGGTGCACTATAGAGAATATGGAACGTTTCAGACAGTGTAAATAATATGCTTTCTATTGACGCAAATTAAGTCCGTTTTAGTGTTGGTGTCACGTGAACCACCGCAGCGGGAGCACATGTGCATTTTGCGAATGGGCATACAGTTTCTTACTTCGACTTGATGGATTGACTGAACAATTAAATGTTAGGTGAATATAAATTTTTAATTTCAACACTTGATCAATATAACGATGACCCCTTGATTTCAGGTAAACAAGTAAATTCATTTATTAAATAAGTCACATCGTTCCTTTTTATTTCTCAGTCTTATGTACAGAGTTTCTGTGTGACTTCAAAACAATAAAAATCTTCAATTTGTTCTCAATGCTCCAACCTCTAAACAACTTGACAAAAAAAACCTGAATATTAAACTATTTACTTGAAAGTGATGGATCTGAATGTGAACTTTGCTCACACTTAGACCTATGAGAAATGCTTTTTCTCATGAATCCGCAGATTAGATGATCGTCTGAAACTCATCCCACATGAAGAGCACTGGTGCGGCTTCTCTCCAGTATGAATTCTCTCATGGTCTTTCAAGGTTCCTGACACAGAGAAACTCTTCCCACATTGTGAGCACATGTACGGTTTCTCTCCAGTATGAATTCTCTCATGATATTTCAATGTTCCTAACCGAGTAAAACTCTTTTCACAGTGTGAGCACTTGTATTGTTTCTCTCCAGTATGATTTTTCTCATGATCTTTCAAGGCTCCTGGCCGAGTGAAACTCTTTCCACAGTGTGAGCACTTGTGCGGCTTCTCTCCAGTATGAATTCTCTCATGAGCTTTCATGTCTCCTGACTGAGAGAAACTTTGTCCACAGTGTGAGCACTTGTACGGTTTCTCTCCAGTATGAACTCTCTGGTGTTTTTTTAAGATTTCGGATGAAATAAAGCTCTTCCCACAGTCAATGCACACATGAGTTTTCACACCAGTATGAATAAGCTCATGATGTTTTAAAGTCTGCAGTACTGAAAAACTCTTTCCACAAACAGAACACACGTGAGGCTTCACATCTGCATGACTTTTCATGTGTCTTTTCAGGTGATCTTCCAAAATAAATTTCTTATCACACTGACCACAGCCAAATGATCTTTCTCCTGAGTGAAACAGCAGATGACTTTTGAGACTTTTTGCCCATGTGAAGCTCTTTCCACACTGATGGCATGTGAAGGGTTTCTCTTTATTGTGGATCCTCATGTGGTTCTTCAAGCTTGATTTAGATGCTAGTCTGTTTCCACACTGAGAGCAGGTGTAAGAACATTTCTCTCCACTTTGAGTGTTTTGTTGAGGTTTTTGAAACTCATGGTGTTTCTCATCCACTTCACTTTGTTCCATCAGGTCTAAAAGGAACATATTACATTAGACCATTCAAGATTGAAATAAAAGTAATCCCTAGTTTTATACCAGTTATTAATGAAGAATTAAGAATGGATACTGACCTATTTGTTGCTCTGTATCTTCATCTTTTATTCTGCAGGGTTCTTCCTCAAACTCCATCTTTACAATAGTATGTCAGTAGTTTCTCCTGGAGTAATTCCTTCTGCTTGCTTCTTCTCCTGTGGGAAGATGGGAACATTCCCCAGTATTTTAACAGGTCAATAGCTGTGTGATGTGTGGGTGCAAGTAACTGGTCATTTAACAGATGCTTAAACTTTTTAGCATACTAAAACCATACCTTGTTTACGGTTTCACCTGACACAACTGACAGACAACATACAGTTAAACTGTACTATGTCATTCCTGGGATTCGCCTTTTGTGTCCCTTGTAGATCATGATCTTACTGCCTTAAAATGTTGAACAATATCAATTTTAAACCTGTCTTAGTCATAAAGAACACCATTTGAACTCAAAGCATATTGAAGTTGATTAAAAAAATAATTTGAGACATTTTACAGCATTTTGAAATATATTACAATTTTTCCAGGCCTGCCTATCCCAATTTCATGATTAATACAACACTTACTATACTTTTTTTTATACATTTGTGGGTATATCAGTAATGATTCTAATGGTCATGTTTAATTATTACATTTATTTGAACAATTATAATCAAAGATTTTAGCTTGTCTCTCAATTTATTGTCCACATTGTTATTATTGACTGTCCCTTTAAATGAAAGTTGGAAAAATTAAATTAAATGACATCATATCATAAAGCAGTCAAGTGAGTGAGATTTTAATGGTCTAAAAAAAGTTAGTAGAAAAAATCTTATTTTAAAAATTAGATTGAAAGATAGGCAGCTCTTTAATAAATTTTAATTTTTGTTTTCATCTCGATCCCAGAAAGCACACGTATGTGTGGCTGATGTTGGCCCAGACGCGGGACGTCGGCCTCCTGTCTATAACATCTATAAAGTATCGGCCAGGCATAGGCGCATATCTTCAGTCAGTGCTCTATTTCCAGCTCATCAGCTTTGGGTCAGCCCACTACTGAAGGCCGATGCCGCGCTTATCTGTTTGTGCCTGCCCATTCATCTCTTTGCAACCCACCAGAGAAAAGGCGACTCCGGCGACATCTGTGGTTTTCAGGTAAGTTTTCACTTGAGGTAAATTAGAAAAAAAATCCTTTGCTAATTCTGTGACACTTAAAAGTTACTAAGGCACTCTGTTTACTACAGGCAGTTTGTAATCACAATTACTCGGAGGCAAAGGCCGAAGGGCTAGATGAGCAGCGGAATGCTAAGTCAGCCCAGCTTGTTTTTAGCTCAGAAATGTTACTGTTGTGCCGAAGTTTTTGTAAGTAGTCAAATTATCTGAACAGATTATAGTAGTTCCAAACCTGTTTAAATTTCTTTGTTCTGTTGTACACAAAGGAAGATACTTGGAAGAACGATTGTAACCAAGCAGATCTCGCCCTCCGTTTACTTTCATAGTACGTTTTTTTCCTACTATTGTAGTCAGTGGGGCCAGATTTGCTTGGTTACAATTATTCTTCCAAATGTGGCTGCATTTATGATAAACTATTATGATAACAGGATATTAAGGTCATTAATAGACTGATGTGCCAATATTCGGTAATACGATATATCACGAATTATTCAAATATTTAATGCATTTTAAGAATACTTTCCCTACCAACCGTATAAAATGCACAACAGCGCTGTATGCTGCATCAAAGGAACACGCGCATTGTAAACAAGCCCCAACGTGCATGAGAAGCACATGGCGGAACGAGTGAAGGAGACGCGCTGAATGAAAGTGCACATTCACTCTCTGACAGCAGAGGGCTGCTGATAAAACAGCAGAAGTGCAGCGGTTACCCCGGAAACCCAGTAAACAAAGCAGCTGCTCTACTGAACAGTTTTTAAAATGCTTCAAACAGCCATTCATTTTTTTTGTATTCGCAATGTTGTTCATGACAGCACCAAATACTTAATACTTAAAAACTTAATAGGCTGTTTCAAACTTAAAACATTTTTATATTTTAATATGAACTACAACATGCCCAAATGATTGAAAATGTTTGTTGCTTTTATCATTACAACCTTTACTTTATTAGAATGATCTACAAAAATTTGAGCCTATGAGTTTCTTAATTTGTGATTTGTAGAATAGGATTAGTACACATGCAATGAAAAAATTTAACTGTTGTGTTGTGTTTGTGAGAGAGAAAAGAAAAAAACAAGTTTGCAACTCCTAATACATTTTCTCATTAACTTTACTGAAATATTCTCTACACCTTTCACTGTCACAGGTGTTCAGTTTTGCTACAATAATACTAGACTTTATACAGCATATGCATAATTTTAATCAATGTTCTGATTACATTTTTTTCCAATCACATTTTACCAATACTAAACCACATCTATCTAATTAACCTCTTTTTTGGCCCATCATGTGTTTTTTTTTTTTTTTTTTAAGCATCTTAAAAATAGTTTTGTCTATGGTATTGAAATTGTGGGTTACATCTTTGTCACCTTTTTCACCCAAGGAGTTTACATTCCTGATAATACAAGAGCAAGGAACTTACATTTTAATTGCAAAGGAAAACCAATTCATCTGTTATATTCTTCTGTCCTCTATTTTCAAGGGTAAGATTTCTTTATAAATCATCTGCTTACCCATATGTCTTTATTTTTGTGGAACACAAAAGGAGAGAGTCACAGTCTCAGTCACCATTAGAAAAGACTCAGACTATCAGTCTCTTGATGTTCTGCCTTACATCTCCTTTTGTGCTCCAATAAATAACATGTTTGGTACAAAAGAACATTACCAGTTTTGTTCTTGAGTAAATATTGCTTTTAGTTTGTAATTTGAGTCTGTTTATATTAGCCTGTACTTTATTTATATACCTCTTGTGTGTATTTGAATGTAAATGCATTTTCTATTTGTCATATTGAAGGTTTGTGTATAGATGGTTATATGCTCTAAACATGTAGGCCATCTGTAACTATTTTGTAATCAAACCAGATCGATTTCATGTTGAATACGTGTTTATTCTGTAGCGTCGTTTCACTCATATCAACATCGTTTCATCATAAGGTAAGCAAACAATCTGCGTCGATTTTCCATTAGTTTTGAATGGCGTGTCTGACGTTGGTTTTGATGCGTTGTAAAAAAAAAAAAATCTAGGTTTATTCTATGTCAGCATGCTATCTGGGTATAGCCCGAGAGGTTCAGCATAAATAAATAAAGATCCTAGAAAGCCGTAAAACCCGCCGAGACGTCGTCATCTGATCGCAAACGCTGTCGATAGCATTCGCGATCAGATGGCGACGTCTCGGCGACATTTTCCTAGATAGCAAACGCTCTCTGAGCTACATCTTGCCGACGGAACTTTGTGCATCGACCCGACGTATGCTGTCTGGGATACATATATCTAGTAGAGCTAATGCAAGGGCTGGAAATCCATTTATCCTTTGCTGAAACTTATTCGTTTTCATGGAGAACGCGGCTCATGATTACTTAGCAACGGGAGCGCGCTTTCCACGCGTTTTTAGACGCGACATGTGAACGGCCCGAAAGAGTGAATCATTTCACATTTCGCAAAGCAATTGATTCAGTTGATTCGGAGTTTCGAAAAGCTCAGTTTATCCCATTATCACCACCTGTCTCCAGGCCACACTGCACACAACAGTTAATTATAAATGAGTATGAATTGTTACATCAAACTAACTCACGTTATAGACTCCAGCTTTATTTGTTGTGTCTGAGGGAGCACCATTCGTCTTCATCTGTTGTAGGATTACTGTCGGGTTGTGAACTAACTACACAGTCTGCCATCTACTGTGCTGGAGTGAGAAAAGGCTTATTCCACATTCTAACATTATAGCACTAAAATAAGCAACAATTCTCACATTATTTACCCCCCATTTACATTCAGTTGTTCTACTGTGTACAACAAGACTGATTTCACACATCACTCTGTAATCACCCCTCACCGTAAAAAAAAAAAAAAAAAAAAAGACCAACTCAAATTTTCTAGTGATGGTCACATCAAAAAAAATTTTCAATTGACCTAACTGAAATCGTGTGAACTGAATTTTATAAATTGTGGCAACAGTCTGTTAACATTGGCTCAACATATTATTTCTGATTAAGCCATTGTTAACGGACTGTTGCCACAAATGATAATTCACACAAATTCAATTAGGCCCATAGAAATATTTAGATGTGACCAGTCACTAGACAAAAAAAAAAAATGTTATTGGTCCAATTGCATATTTTTAATTTGTTGTAGCAATTGTTTATTTATCATTGTCCTAAAAAAAAAGAAAAAGCATCAAAGTACAGAACACAGACAACAGAGTTTATATTTTATCATCAGTTTATTAGCAAATCAATTCCAACAGGATCGATATTTGGTGAAAATACATTGTTTCAAACAAGGATGAACAGAATATTCAAGTCTTGATGTGGTGAAGAAAACTTTCAAAAATGGCACTGGTTAAAAACCTGGAAATAAAAAGAAAGTAAAATAACATTGAAAACAATTAAATATGTTAGGTGAATATAATTTAGTTACTTAATCAATGTAACCATGTTTAACCCCTTGATTTCCGGTAAACAAGTAAATTCATTCATTAAATAAGTCACATAAGTTCCGTTCCTTTTTATTTCTCAGTCTAAAATGTACAGAGTTTGTGATTTCAATGCAAAAAAAAAAAAAAAAACCCATGATTGAGTTCTTCATGGTACGAACGATGATTTCCTGGACTAAATTTGCCTTTGATTCACAAATTTGGTCATATGCACAATTAATGTGATTAATTTAACTCTTCAACATAAAACATTTTCCTTCAAAAACTGTAGCATTTCACAGCAAAACTTTCTGAACTGTGACTTTGGCCTTTATCAAACTTCACTAATAATTTTAGCAAATGACACTCTTAAATGAAGTTACTCTGCTGAAAATCCAGCTTTTGCCAAATCTAAATATTAAACTATTTACTTGAAAGTGATTGATCTGAATGTGAACTTTGCTCACACTTCGATACCTTTGGGCAATGCTTTTTCTTATGAGTCCATAGATTAGATGATCGGGTGAAACTTTTTCCACATAAAGAGCACTGGTGCGGCTTCTCTCCAGTATGAATTCTCTCATGGATTTTCAAGGTTCCTGACTGAGCGAAACGCTTTCCACAGTGTGAGCACTTGTACGGTTTCTCTCCAGTATGAATTCTCTGGTGTGATTTTAAGATGCCGGATGAAATAAAGGTCTTCCCACAGTCAAAGCACATATAAGGTTTCACACCAGTATGAATACGCTCGTGCTCTTTTAAATGTTCCAATAGTAAAAAACTCTTTCCACAAACAGAACACACATGAGGCTTCACATCTGCATGAATTTTCATGTGTCTCTTCAGGTGATCTTCCAAAATAAACTTCTTATTGCACTGATCACAGCCAAATGATCTTTCTCCTGAGTGAAACAGCAGGTGATTTTTGAGACTACATGCCCATGTGAAGCTCTTTCCACACTGATGGCATGTGAAGGGTTTCTCTTCATTGTGGATCCTCATATGGTTCTTCAAGCTTGATTTAGATGAAAGTCTCTTTCCACACTGAGAGCAGGTGTAAGAACATTTCTCTCCTCTTCTGTGAGTGTTTTGTTGAGTTTTCTGAAACTGATGGAGTTTCTCCTCCACTTCACTTTGTTCCATCAGGTCTAAAACGAACATATTACATATTAGACAATTCAAGACTGAAATAAAAGTAATTCATAGTCATAGCAGAAAACAACCATGCTCAGGGATTTTATGGTTATTTATCAGGTCCTAAAAGTACTTTGTCATTATAATGTCATCAAGTCTTGGCAACTACTTTATGACCGCAGATAAATTTTCTCACTCATCCTAACATAAACTAGAAGATATGAAATTACAAGAAATGCGTCTACAATACAACTTCTTTGTGACAAATGCATTCTCCCAAACTCATCTTGTATTTTCATATCTGTTCCTATAGTTCATAATGTTATTTTACAGCTCCTATAATTTTGTAAATGAGGATTTGTAGTCTTAATGTTCAGCAGTTATTAATGAAGAATCAAGAATGGACACCAACCTGTTTGTTCCTCTGTATCTTCATCTTTCAATCTGCAGGATTCTTCCTCAAACTCCATCTTTACAAGTATGTCAGTAATTCCTCCTGCTTGCTTCTCCTGTGGGAAAATGGGAATATATCCCAGCATTTAAACTCTCATGAACGGCTGTGGGAGCGGCTTCACTGACTGAAGGTGTGAATTGTGGCCGCTGTTACTCATTTAGCAGATGATCATCACAATCACTCTCAATTATCCATTTAGAAACAATTCCCTGATTACTGAATTTACACAAATGACCCAGTTCAAAACCCTCAGATGGGGTAGGTCCTCCTGTGTTAATCGTTGTGTTCATACACCATACTATCGTCTATCGGCACAACCCTAGAGTGATTTCAGTGTAAGAAAGTCTTTTCAGTTTGTTCTCAATGCTTCAGCATCTAAACAGCTAGACTGAAAACCATGATATTGATTTGTTCATGAAATGGATGATTCCATGGACTATAATTTCCATTGAATCACAAATGTTCATATGGGTCATGTAGTCTAAGCATTAGGCAGACAACCAGACAATGAAGATGAATACAAAATAAACTTTAATAAAATGAAAGCAAACCATAACCAAACTCAAGGCATGCGTTAACAACAACCGACAAACAGAACTGAAAACACATGAATTAAATAGTCAGGCAGACAAGGTTAATTAATGACAAACAGCTGAACAGAATGACTAATCATATCAGAAATGACAACTCATAAATGGCGGGAAACTAGACAAAGGAAACCAGGAAACTAATGAATACATACTAAAAGTCCATTAAAAAATTAAACTAAGAGCAAAAGTAACTGAAAATCTTGTGACAATATGCACAATTAATGTGATTAATTTAAACATTTCCCTTTGTAAATTATAGCATTTTACAGCAACACACTATTTCTGAACTGTTCTTGTCAAACGATCAAATTTCACTAATTTCAAATGAAGTCACTCTGTTGAAAATCCAGCTTTTGTCAAATCTGAATATCAAATTATTTACTTGTAAGTGACAGATCTGAATGTGAACTTACATTGACGTCAGAAGCTGTGACGTTGCTCCGACTTTGTTTTTCAAACTGGAAGACAGAAATTGCTCTAAAAAATAACTAATTTCCACTTGTGGATAAACCTGAGTACCTTTAATATTTTCAATGATGCGCAGCCTGGACATATCAGTTCAAACCTCAAAAACAATTGTTTTGGGGTTTCATGACCCTTAAGTGTTTTGATCAAATAGTCGCTTAGAAACAATTCCCTGATTACTGAATTTGTTTTATCAGATTTAAATGGACTTAAACTCACAGCAGATTTAGAGCTGTTTCTTGATCCATGAACTGTTTAAATGACTGATGATGACAACAAATGGCGCCATCTAGAATCAAACATGTGATACTGCTAATGTTCACTTCATACAGAAACAGCAATTTTACCTTATCATTGACCAAAATCCATGTAAAGTCAAATTCAGTTCATCTCTTTACACCACTTACACAGACATTGACCATATTCATTTCATATTCTCTTATATTGCAAATGCTTGATTACGTATGATATGAAAAACATATAGAGCAGTTTTAGTAAATAAAAAAAAACCCTTGATTTCAGGTAAATTCATTCATTAAATAAGTCACATAAGTTTTATTCCTTTTTATTTTGAATATTCTCAAAATGTACAGAGAGTGTGTGAGTGATTTCACTCTGTTGAAATTCCAGCTTTTGCTTAATCTGAATATGAAATTATTTACTTGAAATTGATGGATCTGAATGTGAACTTTGCTCACTTAGACAACTTGGACATTGCTTTTTCTTATGAGTCTGTAGAGTAGATAAATGGGCATAACTCTTCCCACATGAAGAGCACTGGTACGGCTTCTCTCCAGTATGAATTCTCTCATGACCTTTCAGGTGTCCTGACCGAGTGAAGCTCTTCCCACAGTCAATGCACACATGAGATTTCACACCAGTATGAATAAGCTCATGCTGTTTTAAAGTCTCCAGTATTGAAAAACTCTTTCCACAAACAGAACACACGTGAGGCTTCACATCTGCATGAATTTTCATGTGTCTTTTCAGGGTCGCTTCCAAAATAAATGTCTTATCACACTGATCAGAGCCAAATGATCTTTCTCCTGAGTGAATCAGCAGATGAATTTTGAGACTTAGAAACACAGATTTATTCTGATGATGAACCTACACAATCTGCTTCAAAAGAAGAATCAATGCAATAAGATAATTCATTAAGTTGTTTAGCAAGATTTCATGTTTATCTTATCCTTGACCAAAATCCATGTAAAGTAAAAGTTGGTTCATCTCTATACACTTGATAGCAGCTGTAAAACCAGTATTTTCTCTGCAGCATTGCCACATGCATTTCATCTTCTCTTTTATGTAAAAATATTACCACACACTTGATACGTTACGTTTAACGCCTTGATTTCAGGTAAATTCATTCATTAAATTAGTCACATAAGTTTTGTTCCTTTTTACTTCTCAAAGTCTCAAAATGTACAAGTTTTCAAGTGATTTCAATACAAGAAAGTCAAACATGTGCTCAACCTCTAAACAGCTTGACCAAAAAAAAACAAAAAACAAAAAAACAAAAACGTGATAATGATTTTTCGTGAAGTGGATGATGATTTCATGGACAAATTAATGTGATTCTCTTCAAAATAAAATAAACAAATCCCCTCATAATCTGTAGCATTTACAGCAACACACCAGTTTTCTGAACTGTTACTTTGGCCTTTGTCGAACTTAATTTTAGCAAATGAGCCTCATAAATGAAATCATTCCATTGAAATTCCAGCTTTTGCCAAATCTTAAACTTATTTACTTGAAAGTGATAGATCTGAATGTTAACTTTGCTCACTTTGGACAATGATTTTTCTCATGAATCCGTAGATTAGATGATTGGCTGAAACTCTTTCCACATGAAGAGCACTTGTACGGTTTCTCTCCAGTGTGAACTCTTTCATGACCTTTCAGGTGTCCTGATCGAGCGAAACTCTTCCCACAGTGTGAGCACTTGTACGGCTTCTCTCCAGTATGAATTCTCTCATGACCTTTCAGGTGTCCTGACCGAGTGAAGCTCTTCCCACAGTCAATGCACACATGAGTTTTCACACCAGTATGAATAAGCTCATGCTGTTTTAAAGTCTCCAGTAATAAAAAACTCTTTCCACAAACAGAACACACGTGAGGCTTCACATCTACATGAATTTTCATGTGTCTTTTCAGGGTCGCTCTCAAAATAAATGTCTTGTCACACTGATCACAGCCAAATGATCTTTCTCCTGAGTGAAACAGCAGATGAATTTTGAGACTTTTTGCCCATGTGAAGCTCTTTCCACACTGATGGCATGTGAAGGGTTTCTCTTCATTGTGGATCCTCATGTGTTTCTTTAAGCCTGATTTAGATGTGAGTCTCTTTCCACACTGAGAGCAGGTGTGAGAACATTTCTCTCCTCTTTGAGTGTTCTGTTGAGATTTATGAAACTCATGGTGTTTCTCCTCCACTTCACTTTGTTCCATCAGGTCTAAAACGAACATATTACGTTAGACAATTCAAGACTGAAATAAAAGTAATCCCTAGTTTAATAACAGAAAGCAACCATGCTCAGGTATTTTATTTTTCAGGTCCTAAAAGTACTGTCATTATAATATGTCATCAAATCTTGGCAACTACTTTATGACCGCAGATGCATTTTCCCAACTTAAAACACAATCTTAAAATAAGAAACTATAACATATGAGAACACAAGAAATGCATTTTCCCAAACTCAGCTTGTATATTCATATCTGTTCCTATAGTTAATGTTATTTTACAGCTCCTATGATTTTGTAAATGTGGGTTTGTAGTCTTAATGTTCAGCAGTTATTAATGAAGTATCAAGAACAGACACCAACCTATTTGTTCCTCTGTATCTTCATCTTTTATTCTGCAGGGTTCTTCCTCAAACTCCATCTTCACAATAGTATGTCAGTAGTTTCTCCTGGAGTAATTCCTCTTGCTTGCTTCTTCTTCTCCTGTGGGAAGATGGGAATATTCCCCAGCATTTAAACTCTCATGAATGGCTGTGGGAGCGGCTTCACTGACTGAAGGTGTGAATTGTGGTCGCTGTTGCTCATTTAGCAGATGATCATCACACTTACAATCACTCTCAATTATTCAAGTGTTTTTCTCAAATAGATGTTTAGAACAATTCCCTCATTACTGAATTTACACAAATCACTCAATTCAAAAGTTCACATTGATTCTTAATACTGTCTGGATTATCAGATATATATGTTTTTATGTTTTGTGATAGTTATTCATGAGGCCCTTGTTTGTCCTGAGCAGTTAAACTGCCTACTGTTCTTCAGAAAAATACTAAAAAACAAAATAAAAATGTAGGATTCCTCTTTTTTAAGTTATTAACATTTTGAAGATTCTGCAATGGATTTGTAAACTTATGACCAAAACTGTAGCTGATTTTTGCTCTTATGTGAGATACGTCAAAACACCTGGCCGTCGAGTCAGAACATCTAGACACAGGAGCAGCTTCTTCTTCTTCCCACAGGTTAAATGCCTCTCTTGTCCTCTCTTAGTGCAGAACTCCCAGTGTTTAGTGCAATATTATGACTTATTCTATTTCTTTATACTTTTCATATTGTTATTCTTTTGTTTTATTATTATTGTCTTGTTGTTGTATTTATGTGTGCACTGGAAGCTTCATTATTCAACAAACCTTAAAATGAAAAACATCTGGTCCACTTTTTAGTTTAAAATAGTGATTTATTACTGCAGAGTTAATAACTATAAATAAAATTTAGAAACCCTTACACTGAACTAGTCACTCAACAAGTACAAGTTTAGTTCTGTCTTTTATTGATGTAACAAATTATACAGAAGATGTAAGTAACCATAAATACAAAACGACTTAATATAATATTGTTAATTACAATAATATTAGTACATCACCATCACATGATATGGATAGAGACGTGTACAGTTTCTCTCCGGTATGAATTCTCTGGTGTTTTTTCTTTTTACTGTGGCTGATGTAGTGAAGGTCTTCCCACGGTCAAAACACACAGTATAAGGTCTCACACCAGTATGAATACGCTCATGCTCTTTTAAAATCTGCAGTCGTGTTCAAAAATCTAGTTTAAGATTGAGTCTACTAATATCTAGTTTTAGATATTTTAGATTGTTACATGTCACTTTTCATCTTAATGTTCCTCATCAGTAATTAAAAAGAATGAAGCAAAGCACCAACCTGTTTGTTCCTCTGTATCTTCATCTTTTATTCTGCAGGGTTCTTCCTTAAACTCCATCTTTACAATAGTGTGTCAGTAGTTTCTCCTGGAGTAATTCCTCCCACTTGTTAGGAAAACTTTCTTCACCTGTAGGAAGACATGAATATTCAACGGTATTATAAAAGGGGAAGTGTGGTCACATTGATAACTGATCATTTAACAGATGCTTACCAGCCTAGCCTAAGCCTTGTTTACACTTTCGCCTGACACAGATAGCGCCATGACTGTCTGCTGACAGACGATATACAGTTTCTTCTAGTGATGGGAACACAAATTCTAACTACATATACTTAATATTTAATGATACCTAATGATTTGTATATTATATAGATAGATTACACTTTCATGAAAACATTTGCAATTGGTTTGTAAACAGTGTCATTATTACATGTTCGGGCTGTTCTCGTTGCATTTACACCGTTTTGACCAGCAGGTGTCGCCAGTGTGCGGCGTTTCGAGCGCTTCGAAAGAGTGAATCATTTCGCGAAGCGGTTGGCTCAGTTGATTCGGAGTACAAAAAGCTCCGTTTTTTTCCCATCCATCTCCACCCCTCTCCGGGCTATACTGCACACAACAGTTATAAATTATGAATTGTTACAAAATTAAATCTAACTCACGTCATAGACTCCAGCTGAAGGTTTCACCAAGATGTTTTACTTGTTGTGTCTGAGGGAGCACCATTCTCTTCATCTGTTGTAGGATTACTGTCGGGATGTGAACTAACTACAGTCTGCCATCTACTGTGCTGGAGAGAGAAGCGAATTAAATCTGAGTTCCATAATTTACCACATTATAACATTATAGCACTAAAACAAGCAACAGTTCTTTCATCATTTCCCTCATTTACATTCAATTGTTCTACTGACCATGTATAATTAACACCTTCATCACCCCTCAGAAAGGTTGCACACCATCCTTTTTTATCCTTCCTCATAAACATGGATTTAACTGAAGCTTTAGGCTAACTGCATTGTACACCTAAAGTTAATTACAGTTGTTATTGCCAGTACATTTGTACAAAGCTTTTTACTTTTTACAATAAAACGGAGAATACAAATCAAAATTAATTTATTGTATTTATAAAAATGTATTGGAAAGTTAGTTAATAGAAATGGGAAGCAGATATATTAGAGTGGGGTTGATTGGCACATCATGGCATGTAAAATAAAAACAATTAATAATTCATATAACTGATCTTAATGCTGACTACTAAATAAATGCTGACACACAGATTTAAATGGACTGATAAATAACAGCAGATTTAGAGCTGTTTCTTGATCCATAAACCGTTTAAGTGACTGATGTTGACAACAAATGACGCCATCTAGAATCAAACATGTGATACTGCTAATGTTCACTTCATTAACAGAAAGATTTATTCTGATGATGAAACTACACAATCTGCTTCAAAAGAAGAATCAATGCAATGAGATAATTCATTAATTGTTTAGCAAGATTTCATGTTTATCTTATTGACCAAAATCCATGTAAAGTAAAAATTAGTTCATATCAATACACTTGATAGCAGCTGTAAAACAGGTATTTTCTCTGCAGCATTGCCACCTACACTGAGCAAATGCATTTCATCTCTTTTATGTAAAAATATTACTACAAACTTGATACGTTATGTTTAACACCTTGATTTCAGGTAAATTCATTTATTTTTGTGAGTTTTGTTCCCTTTTTATTTCTCATAGTCTCAAAAATTTACAGTTTTCGAGTGATTTCAATGCAAGAAAGTCTCTTCAAACATGTTCTTAACCTCTAAACAGCTTGACTAAAACAAACGTTACGTGATAATGATTTTTCATGAAATGGATGATGATTTCATGGAGAAATTAATGTGATTCTCTTCAAAATAAAAATAAAAATCCCCTCATAATCTGTAGCATTTACAGCAACACACTAGTCTTCTGAACTGTTACTTTGTCCTTTGTCAAGCTTCACTACTAATTTTAGCAAATGAGACTTGAAATTCCAGCTCCTTTTTCTCATGAGTCTGTAGATTAGATATAATTAGTTATTTTAAAGTATGTTAAAAGTTGTATTGTGAAAATATGATGCGAATGTACTTGTTATATATTTAAAGATGGTACACTTTTTTGTTAGTATATTTGCAATGTACTATTGAAAAGGGAATATATTTGAAATAAAATATACTTTTTTTTCACCAGGGATGGCATGTGAAGGGTTTCTCTTCATTGTGGATCCTCATATGATTCAAGTTTGATTTAGATGTGAGTCTCTTTCCACACTGAGAGCAGGTGTAAGAACATTTCTCTCCACTTCTTTGAGTGTTTTGTTGAGGTTTCTGAGACTGATGGAGTTTCTCCTCCACTTCACTTTGTTCCATCAGGTCTAAAACGAACATATTACGTTAGACCATTCAAGACTGAAATAAAAGTAATCCATAGTTTAATAACGGAAAAGCAACCATGCTCAGATATTTCATTTATGGTCATTTATCAGGTGCTAAAAGTACTTTGTCATTATGTCATCAAATCTTGGCCACTCTATGTGAATATGCATTTTCCCAAACTCATCTTGTATATTCATATCTGTTTCTATAGTTAATGTTATTTTACAGCTCACTTTGTAAATGTGGGTTTGTAGTCTTAATGTTCAGCAGTTATTAATGAAGTATCAAGAATAGACACCAACCTGTTTGTTTCTCTGCATCTTCATCAAGAATCAAGGCAATGAGATAATTCATTAAGTTAATTGTTTAGCAGTTTTACCTTATAATTGACCAAAATCCATGTAAAGTAAAATTCAGTTCATCTCTTTACCACTTACACAGACATTTAATTTCATTTTCTCTTATATTGCAAATACCTGATTAAATATGAATTTAAAAACATCTGGTGCGGTTTAAAAAATATATATTACTACACACTTGGTCAATGTTACAACGATGTTTAACCCCTTGATTTCAGATAAATTAATTAAATAAGTCACACAAGTTATTCCTTTTTATTTTGTAAAGTCTCAAAATGTACAGAGAGTTTCTGAGTGATTTCACTCTGTTGAAATTCCAGCTTTTGCCTAATCTGATTATCAAATTATTTACTTGAAAGTGATGGATCTGAACGTGAACTTTGCTCACTTAGACAACTTCGGACATTGCTTTTTCTTATGAGTCTGTAGAGTAGATAAATGGGCATAACTCTTCCCACATGAAGAGCACTGGTACGGCTTTTCTCCAGTATGAATTCTCTCATGAGCTTTCAAAGTTTTTAACTGAGAGAAACTCTTTCCACAGTGTGAGCACTTGTACGGTTTCTCTCCAGTATGAATTCTCTCATGAGCTTTCAAAGTTTTTAACTGAGAGAAACTCTTTCCACAGTGTGAGCACTTGTACGGTTTCTCTCCAGTATGAATTCTCTGGTGTGTTTTTAAGGTGCCCGATTTGGTAAAGGTCTTTCCACAGTCAAAGCACATATAAGGTTTCACACCAGTATGAATACGCTCGTGCTCTTTTAAAAACTGCAGTATTGAAAAACGTTTTCCACAAAAAGAACAAAAGTGAGGCTTCACATCAGCATGAACTTTCAGGTGTCTTCTTAAGCTTGATGAAAAAACAAAAGTTTTATCACACTGATCACAGCTGAATGATCTCACTCCAGAGTGAATGTGCAGATGATTTTTGAGAATGCTTTTGCGATTGAAACTCTTTCCACACTGAGTGCATGTGAACGGTTTTTCTCCAGTGTGAATTCTCATGTGATTATTTAGGTCTCCTTTGTAACTGAAACTCTTTCCACACTGAGTGCATGTGAACAGATTCTCTCCAGTGTGAATTTGCATGTGTCTCTTAAGGTCTGATTTATGTGTGTAACCCTTTCCACACTCAGAGCAGGTCAAAGATCCTTTGACTCCAGTTTTTCCAGCTGGTTGTTGTGTAAAACTCTTCTCAGTCTTTGAAACAACAGCATTTTCGTCTTCATTTGTGAAATGATGTCGTTCTTCATTCGCTTCCATCAGTTCTAAAATCAACATTAAATTCTTACAATTCAATTAAAGACAAATGAGGACAAAATAATTATACAGGAAGTGTGCCTCAATTTAGCACAAATCTAGTTTACTACCAAGTCCACTATATAGTTTTAGATGTATTGTTCCATGTCAGTTTTCATCATTAAAGAGAATGAAGGAAAACACCAACCTATTTGTTCTTCTGTATCTTCATCTTTTATTCTGCAGGGTTCTTCCTTAAACTCCATCTTCACAATAGTATGTCAGTAGTTTCTCCTGGAGTAATTCCTCCTGCTTGCTTCTTCTTCTCCTGTGGGAAGATGGGAATACTCCCCGACATCTAAACTCTCATGAACGGCTGTGGGAGTGGCTTCACTGACTGAAGGTGTGAATTGTGGTCAATGTTGTTCATTTAGCAGATGATCATCACACTTACAATCACTCTGAATTATTCAGCTTAAAGTGTTTTAATCAAATATCAAAATCAATAATTTAGAAACAATTCCCTGATTATTACTCTTCACAGAGCGCTTACACAAACAATTATGGGAGTGTTTTAAGACAGTTATTCAGCTTAATAATACACAATAAAACAATATACAAAAAGATTTGTTAACAGAACAAGAGCTTTGTTTTCGTGTTGGTAGAGTACATATTTCTAAAATGAGGGATTGGCCTCAAATCCATGAGTAGAGTTTGCAAAACTGTGGGAATTGACTGGGAAAGTGGGTGCATGGATTATGAATTTGTGGGTACGGATTGAAAAATCAAAGGTACCGTTTACAAAACTGAGCACACGGATTGGAAATTCATGGGTACAGTTTATTAATCTGTGTCCCAATAAGGCAGCATCATTTAATAATTTTAATAAATATAATCATTTAAACTCTGTTATTATTGCATCCTGTTAATGTACAAATATACTGAGGTGCAAATAGTATAGTATAAGTATAAGCAGGGCTCTCAAGTTTTATCAAATGTTTGGAGTGAGATTGCCACTCAAATATTTGCAGCAGCGGCCCCTCGGCCCCACCCAATTCTCTCAAGTTTTTGCTAGTAGTTCAATTTTACCTATTGTTCATAACTGACCAGCACAAATAGAAATTATGCTGCTTGTTGACTGAAGTGCCTGTTCTTTGGCCTGATGCCCTTTACGTTTTATATGCCTGTTCACATCTGTCACACATTTATGGGCACATGAGTCCTCCTGTCTGCAAACTGAACACCAGTAGTAGGAGCTGGTGGTGCCTAAAGTAATGAATGGCCATTTGGTTGACCACTCACTTTTAAAAGTACACCTGATGGCTGCTCCACTTAATGCTTTCTTCTTCTTCCCTGTCTTGTCCACTGTCTCCTCTATGGTCTCTTCTACTTTCTCCACTACTATCTGTCCTGCTGTCTTCTCCACCATCTCTGCCTCCACCTCTTCCACTGTCTCCTCCTCTGATCTGGCAACCTTTTTAAGGGGCTGACCCTTTGGTGCCCGGAGTGAAATAATACTCTTTTGCTTTTTCCCTGACATCTTTAAAATAAACAAATTAATGGTTTATGGAATCATTGCAAGGATATTAAACATTATTGAAATGATAGAGAGAGATCTCTGCTTTAAGAGATGTAGTCTTAACATAGCTGAAAAGAGTATTAATACAGTAGAATTTGAAATAAAACAATGAAATATATCTCTAGTACTTTCCTTAGTTTCAGGTAGCCAAACTAAGCTAAACCAGTTGGGAGAGTTTTTGACTGCATCAATAATAATTTAGCATGAATTTGGCTATATTCCCCAACATCAGCTCTCACTATCTTTGATCACAGGCAAGTGATTTCATCCAGGAATCATAAAATCAAAATGCTATGCAAAATGTATAGATTTGATTTGAACACTGGGGGGTTTAGCGGGGTCACAGGGCATGCTCCCTCATGAGATTTATTTGTGCGCAAAATGGTCTTTTGTGGTTTCATCCACATGCAAAGTTGGTTAATAACATAACTGCTTGTATTTTATATTATTATAGCATCTAAAATCTTATCAGTTTGACAGAATTTTACTTAAAGAACATTACTTAAACTGTTCTTATATTGAAAATGTTAATTTCCTGTCATCTGCTAGGTTTTTCCCTAATATCTGTCATTATTAGCAGAACACATTTTACACATGGGGAAAACCAATTGTTTAGTCAATAATTCAAGAAGGTGCAGACTTTAAAGGTGCAATATGTAAGATTTTTGCAGTAAAATATCCAAAAACCACTAGGCCAGTGTTATATATTTTGTTCACTTGAGTACTTACAATATCCCCAATATTTCCAACTATTTGTAAATCGTGAGAAAATTGCAATTTTAACCAAGGCTCCGGGACGTGTGAGGAGTCGCCTGTCAATTGCGTCATATCCGCGTTACCCTCGGTTTCCAAAGATGCTTTAATATATTACATGTTTTAACAGACAAGGGAACAACTGTTTGGTTATGTTTATAGACAGAAAACTAATTATTGTTATATAGCTCAACACCTTTAGTGTTATTGTTTAAATCTAATTTTCTTGATTTTTTGCGAGTACCATGCTTTACCATGCCTCAGAGAAAAACACTATTTTGTCAATAATCAGATGCAGCTTTATTTTTAGTAACAGTAATACAGAATTTTCTCCATCATACAACACATTTTAAAATTAATTGCATGTCATTTATCAACACAAGCCATCCAGCATTTAATATGATATTCTAAAATCGATCTATCTTACTGCAGTGTGTCTCACAGCAGCCGCCGAGCAAACGCACAGAGTAACGTTATAACATCATTTTCAACACTCTCAAATGTATCTAATATGATAAACAGAGCTGTGTTACCTCATACTCATGACCGGAAAAGCGGAAGCGGCGCCGGCGACTGTGACATAATAAAAGTTCCGCTGCTCGTGAGGCGTGTGTTGCGCAATCGCTCCAGTGTCCTCGTTCAGCTCCCACGACACTCGGTCCTGCTCTGCTTCATACTACAGTAACGTTAATAATCACATCCATGAACATGATTTCTTCCCAAGTCCTATCCCTATTCTTTTGCACCGGCTGTGATGTGAAGACCACATGTCCCAAGATTCCACGCTCAAACTTGTCGTCATCAAGCTACGCCTTTGTTTTGAATAGGCCTCTAGCGACCTCTAGTGGACAGAAATTTTACATATTGCACCTTTTAAGCTCTTGTCTTGATTCTAACTTGTACACAGGGCCAGCCCAAGCTTTTATGGGGCCCTAAGCAGAATTTTATTTGGGGGTCCCTCGGTTAAAATAACTTAAGATAAACAGTATCTTTTTATATAAAAACTAAATGTAAATGTACAAAATTGACAACAATAAATTAAATACTTAAATAATGACATAAAATCAGATGGACCTGTAGAAAGATAACAATAATAAATGTATTAACATTAAAGTAATCGTTCACCCAAAAATGACAATTCTGTCATTATTTACTCACTCTCATATTGTTCCAAACTTGAATTAATTTCTTTTTTTCAGCTGAACACAAAATAAGATGTTTTGAAGAATGTGGGTTGCTGGTCACCAACTCTTTGGTTACCCACATTCTTCAAAATATCTTATTTTGTGTTTAGCAGAAGAAAGAAATGAATACAGGTTTGGAACAATATGAGAGTGAGTAAATAATTCTAAGACTGAGCTCAACACACAAAGACTGTTTCCTTCGACTGAAGCTGATTTAAATACTTACACATGGAATTTAAACGCCGACTGTAATCACCGACTGAATGCGACTGGCTCTGACTGGACGCGTTTGAGCGCGATCAAGTATCAATTTACATTCATAATCGGCCTTTCAATCGTTAAGTGTGTCCCAGGCTTAAGGGAATAGATTTTTTCACCAAAGAATTATATTACTATAATGACATGTTGTGGCTATAGTTTCTACAATCGTTAAGTGTGTCCCTGTCTTTAGTCAATTTACCACAATAAACACAATAGAATGTGATAAATTCTAGAAAAGGAGGTCTTTCTAATTTATGTTGGCGCAGGATGATGTTTTCTCAGCGTCGCCATAGGAAGGGCTCGCACAAATCTTATCACACTTTTGGAGCGCGCAGAGTATACAACCATTCGCGCGCCACGCATGCACAATTTAATAAACCGGGCTTCAGTCATGTTGCGCATATAATTGGTCCGTTCCGTTCGTACGGGAACTTGGTGCTTATAATAGTTCCAAACCCCAGATGTAATAGCCTCGTCCATTAATTGTATATAGCGGGACAAGTTATACCTTACTTCTCAGCGTGAGAAATACAAGGTGTGGTATGTGGTTGAACTGGTTGAAATGCGTGTCTCATGCGGCATCTATTTGCACTCATTGCAAAAAATGCTGTTGTCACTTTTTGTAAATATAATCGCTATTTTCACGTAGTGTGACTAGCACTTTGTGCAAACTGAATCTGTTGCTAAGAAAATTTGCCATTTTAACTTCTAGCATCTAATTGTGCTACCACTTACAACAAATAACCACTACCTTTTTTCTCTCCTACAGGTGACTTCTCCGTAGTCTCTTCCTGAACCATCTTCTTCTTCTTTTGGTGTTTTGTGGCGGTTGGCGAAAAAACGATAGGTGCATTCCTGCCACCTACTGGTCTAGAGTGTGGACCGTTGATGGTATAATAAATTAATAATAAACAATAAATCCTAAATCCTATTAAACAGATCTACCTTTATTATGTCATTAATGCATTATATGTTTTATTTTGTTTCAATCCATTATTCACCAGAGTTTAAGTGTAAGATCACCAATCCCCATTTCTTTTAATTCTTTCAACAGCTGTGCAATTTATTAGTACATGCTCTACGGTTTCTGATCCACATAATTTACAATTCCCAGACTCATGTTTACTCGTTATATAGAGAGAATAATTTAGAGCTGTGTGCCCAATGCAAAGTCTGGTAACAATTGTCTCCTCTCTTCTACCGCCAAAATTAGCTCTTTCACCCCCTACTTAATTTTGAACACATAATTCCCTCCTCATTCCAACGTTTTTGCCATTTCCCATTTATTGTTGTTCTATTTTTGACCTTAAAGGGGTGGTTCACTGTTTTTTTTTTTTTTCTAGGCTTGATTGTGTTTATGGGGCGCAGTTTAGCATGTCTTAATGCTTAGTTTTTAAAAAAACGCTGTATTTTTCATATATTTTACCTTTATTCTATACCGCTGTTTCCATTGTCATTTGAACGTCCGGTTTGACTTCCTGGTTCTATGATACCATTCCCTCCGAAATACACAATGGGCTCAGATTGGTTAGCTGAAGTGTCCGGAAACACCATGCCCCTTACCATTATGAGCAACAGTTGCATGCTTTCAGTGGAAATGTAAATAATGGCATCAATATTGCCTTTTAAGTCCAATTTGAGCCCGAATCAGACACAGAGAGCAGTAATGAAGAGGGTCAAGCAGAACCTCTGCAAGCACGGCTTTTAAAGGACGTTTCTGAATGGTAAGTATTTCCTTTTGTACTTGTGTCAAAGTGTTTAGATATGCTGTCACTTGTAAATGTTACTGCTGTTTATGTTAGCTTTCAATATACGGTTTTATGCTGATTAAAGCTTTACTGTAGCTGAATACAGTAGTAGCATTTTTGTAAAGTATGCAATAGAATTTAGCTAACTGGCTAGCGAAGGCAAAGCGCGTTGGTCTTTGTTTACGTCCTTGATGCAACCACAAAATAGCAACATAATACATTTAAAAGACATGTAGAGACAATAAAACGCACTTACAGGTTGGGGCCCATAGCTTCTGCTTTTAAAGTGCAAATCCAGCAGTGAACTCGTGTAGATTCTGGAAGCTGTCTTCCGCGCCACAACCAGTGTAGACAGTATCACTGATTATAATGGGTTCTATTTTCTTTTGACGCGTCGCGCCACTTGTGTCCGCTGTAGACAACTCTTCTGCTTCCATAATGCCACACGACATGACCTCGTCTAGCTTCTGCCAGACCGCCTTCCGTATTCAACTTACGGAAAAAGCTTTTATCGTAATTTGAATATGGAAGGTGTAGGACATAGTGTAAGCGCTTTGAACTGCGAGAGTTTTACACTTTCTTTGTAAGTTGAATTCGGAAGCTAGATATTTTACTTAATAACTTGTTAAATATGGATATTTTTCTTACACAAACGCATCGCTTCGCTTCAGAAGGCCTTTATAAACCCTCCAGAGCCGTATGGAGTACATTTGAAGGTACTTTCTTGAGCTTCATACTCGTAACCCCTGTTCACTGTCATTGTATAGCTTGGATATGTCAGGATATTTATTAATATAACTCCGATTATGTTCATCAGAAAGAAGAAAGTCATATACACCTAGGATGGCTTAGGGTGAGTAAATCTTGGGGTAATTTTCATTTTAAAGTGAACTACTCCTTTCAAGGTAAAGATTTTGTGAGATCTTTTTAAAAAAAAAAAAAAGATTCACTGAATGTAGTTTGTAACAGTATATTTCAAATAGAATTCTTACTGTCAGGTGGTTCTAATTGGATGCTGTTGCGTCTTACAGGTTTCCATCCTTCACCAACAGGAGATAAACCAGTCATTATCAATTCCTGATGTTCATTTTCCATATCATGTGCTGGTCTCTCTTCAGATGAGCTGTGTTCAGCAAAATACATGATGCAGTGCAGGATTCAAACCCCTTTAATGTGTGTCGTGAACATGAAATTACATTTTTCCATTATTACAGTAAGTGGAGTTATTCATGTAATGTGGCGTATTTACTTGTCGAACTGTCATTTATGGCTCATTAAAGTGACATGTAATAGCTTAAGTCTTTATTAGTCAAAATTGACTAGTGCTAGGATGATGCAAACACTTTATTTTATGTTGATCAATTCCTGTAGCTCAAAAGGTAAAGATGACTTGCAAGGCCAAGGGTCATAATTTCGATTCTCAGGGTAAGGCATGATCTGATAAACGTATAGCTTAAGAAAAAAAAAAACTTTATTTAATGCAACCAATTTAGTTTAGTTTACATTAAAGGTGCAATGTGTAAAATTTGGGAGGATCTATTGACAGAAATGCAATATAATATACATAACTTATGTTTTCAGTGGTGTATAAAGACCTTACATAATGAACTGCTATGTTTTTATTATCTTCGAATGAGCCATTTCTTTCTCATACACCTCGGGTCACCCCTCCATTATGCGCCGGCATATTTTTACAGCAGCCTTTACAGACAAACACTCTACAGAACGCGTTTTGTCACTGTGTTGTTCTTCTAAATCGTTCATGTTTTTAGAGGCAGCTTGCATCGTCACTACAATGAATATGCACAAAGTAGTAGTAGTAGTCATCTGGTTTATTAGAAGCAGAGACCGTTCTTTATTAGAAGTAAGAAGAAATCTCATTTCTCAGACGATGACATGTCGGCCAGACGGCCACCGTAGCTTTTCTGAAAGGAAGGGGTGTGCGCCATTAGTTGCAGTTTGCAACCTCACCCCTAGATGCCGCTAAAATTTACACACTGCACCTTTAAAACAAAATAACGTGGGTGTGGCTTGTGAGGCGCAACATGAAAACATGTTAAAATGCAAAATAATTCAAATTAAAATGTAACTTTTTACAGAGCTTTATTTATACATTTTAATTTTCAACACTTTGCACTTTAAAATAAACTTATAAATGTTAGTTCAGTAGTCCCTATGTAACAGAAGACAATTGTGGTGCCAATTAAGTGATAATAAGCAGTGTAGATTACTCATTTTGTAATCACAAATTGTCAAGTTTAATTTACATAGTTCTTTTCACAATGCAGTTTTCCAAAGCAGCTTTACAGAGTTTTCTCAGCTATACAGTGTTGATGCTAGTTAGCTAGGTTTAGTACAAGTCAAGTAAAAAGTGAAAGTGACATGTGAAGGCCAAGTATGGTAACCCATACTTGGAATTTGTGCTCTGCATTTAACCCATCCAAGTTAGTGCACACACATTAGGATCAGTGAGTAGTGAACACACACACACACACACACTACTGTGGACACACACACCCGGGGCAGCCATTTTGCTGTGGCGCCTGGAGAGCGATTGGGGGTCCGGTGCCTTGCTCAAGATCACCTCAGTCACCTCCTGCCGGTATTGAGATTCAACCCGCAACCTTCAGGTTACCAGTCTGACTCTCTAACCATTAGGTCACTACTGCCCTGAAGTCATATATTAGGTAAATTCAGCTGATATGAACTGAAGGATATTGATCAAACAGTAAAATAAGCAATTAAAGGGATATAGTTCATCCAAAAATGAAAATTTTGTCATCATTTACTCAGTAGGAAAAAAAATACTATGGAAGTAAATGGTTACCGTCAACTGTATGGTTACCAACATTCTTCAAAAATATCTTCTTTTGTGTTCAACAGAAGAAACTCATTCAGGTTTGGAACGACATGAGAGTGAGTAAATGATGACAGAATTTTCATTTTTGGGTGAACTATCGCTTCACCCAAGTGTCTGTAAGGTTATTGCCATTTTGATTGACGAGACGAGGCAGGCAGTGGTCATAGAGGATTGCAGTCTAACTTGCTATGACTGAGGTGTTGGTGATGACATAGATTTTTGGCTGTTGTCCAGTTGAGTGTTGGCAGCAATTCATGCTATATGAAGTCCACCGTAGTTCCAGAAGTAATGCATGCTCCCTTCGTGATCTGGTGGATGCAGGCTGCAGCCAATAGTCAATGTTTAGCTACATATAACATTGAGTGGAACATCTTGCTAGACTGAAGCTGACAGAATTAAATCAAAATAAGCCATCAATGGTTAAGTAAAAATGCATTTATATAATATATTGTAGGCCTATATATTCAATAATGCACTTAACATTAAGCTATATAGTACTCCTCTCTCAAATTCATGTTTTTCTAGTCAGTTAACATGCTATTGCAAATGGATATCTTACCTAATGTGATTGTAACATTTGGTGTCAAGCAGTCTTGGTTATTCCCGTGGTTGAAAGATGAATTGTGCAATTACAAAAATGATACATTTCAGTACTGTAAAATGTGTTCTGGGGCTGCCAGAGCAATGGGGGGGGGGCAGTGGGGCAGTGCCCAGCACACACAATAAAGGGCTGAACTGTGCTTTGCCGCTCACTGCCGCTTAACTGTGTGTTGAATCAGTATGGCTAACTAGACGTGCATTTATTGCATGGATGGAGCAAGAAATTAGAAAACTTTATTATTTTGTAGTGTTCTATACTGTGATAGGCTATGTCGATTAGCATCGCATTATAAATATAACTATTATATATATATATAATTAAGAATTAAGATTCTTTTGAAAATACCCGAGATGGCTTGAAAAGCACATAAACCATACACTGTCACAATCGTGTGTTTATTTCCTGTTGTTTCATCAGTCAAAACATTTCTATCTGCTATATTGAGCTGTACGGAAAGCTGGATGCCTTTGTCCAAATAAAGGATTTCTTGTAACCTCACAAAGTATTATTATTTCTGAGTTTTGAACTTTCTTGCGTGAGGGCGCCTCCGGCTACCAGTATGAATGAAACACACATTACATGAGAGTTTTTAGCGCTCCATTATGCTCACATCACCCCGTTTAGGGTAAAAATGGGGTAAAAAAGGGGTTTCTGTATAAAGAAATTTGAGGTAAACATAGAGCTTCAACCCTTTGGATTAAAATCCCTGAGACACTTTGTTTTGTAATTAGCTCTGATGAGAAGTCTACAGGAGTTTTTTGTTGTTTGAGGTGACCCTGTTGTAAAGCGTTAAGAATCACAAAATAATAATCCCCACTATACACCCCAAAATCATACAATTTTGCTCCAGCACTTTTGAAGTTGTGGTGCCACCCTTTTAGCACCCTCTTATGTTCAAATACGATTTCACATTGTACAATAACTTGATGTGAATTGATGAAGAGCCGCACAGCTCTAAATCAGTTCTGGACAGTAGAGAGCAGAATGGTCATGCAAGCAGGGGTCAGAGTCCAGGGCAATCAAATCCGAATCATGAGACGAGAATCAATGTCAGACAGACAGCATGGTCAGGTGAGGGGCAAACTGAACCAACAGGGAAATCCCAACTCACGATCGGAATCAGGCAGGTGTTCACATCCAAACTCCAGCACCAGTAACAGTCCAAATGGTCAGCAGCAACAGAGTTGGCCGAGATCAGTGGATTCTAGAGAGGAACCGGAAACTGGACCGCAAACTGGGCGAAGAAAAAATATGTGAGATGAAAACAAAACAAAACCAAAAAAATAACAAAACTAGACAAGAAAAAACTTACAGGTGAACAACAAGAAACACAGAACACACTGGCAGAGAACAAAGAGAAAGGAAGCACAGATACAGCAGAGAAATCAAGCAATAAGGGGAGACAGGTGAGCGCAAAAGAGCGGAAGTGATGAATGTGAAACACAAACAGCTGTGCTTGAACACACATGGAAAAGACAGAAACAAAAACAAAGAAGAAAACAGAAGGAAGATCAAACCCTGACAGTCGTTACAGTTGATGTTAGCTTGGTCCATTTTAATGAAGCAGCCACCGCGATCTGTCATTAAAGAGCATCAAACATTGTTTGAATTGCACAATAAAATTGACATAAAGATGATGCTTTATCAAAAACAGCAAAAAAAAAAAAAAAATCAAAACAGGGGAAATGTAAGTTTCCTGCCTTTTTCGGAGTGTCTATTTACACTATGTGCAAATAGCGTCCCTTGTTGGCAAACGCTATTTACACTAGCTCCATACACCAATGTCTGGTTGGGTCACTCAAGTTTTAAAAAAGATACACAGAGTTCAACATTTTCAGTTGTGCAGCAGTAGTGAGTAGGGCTCACAGACCTGGCTTTTAACGCAATCGACGCAGGTTCAAATCCGCCTTTTGCAGAGCTCGCATTTATTTTAAATAAAAATGAAAATAATGTTCTAAAAGTGGAAATAAACTGCGAACGAGTGTTAAATAATATTAAAAGTGTTTATTGAGTACGGTTATGGGAAGATGTAGGGAGGGTTTTTATTCTCCCAATAAGGCAGCATCTATTTAATAATTTTAATAATTATAATCATTAACACTGATAGATTTACATGATATTACTGCATCCTGTTAATGTACAAAAATACTGAGGTGCAAATAGTGTCTGCCAATATAAAGTATAGATAGCATCTAATTACTGTTTACTCTTATTGCAAAGAACTGATACTTTTACATGGTCTAAAGAGAATATATCTCTATTTTCACCAAGTATAATATCTATAAGAAAATGCTGCTATTGTCACTTAGTGTAAATAGAATATATTGATATTTGAACTTAGTGCAAATAACCGCTGCCTTTTTTTTTTTTTGCTCCATCAAATGATGGTACAGGTCACATAGGCTCTACCATCACCTTGTTTATCAGTTTCTTACAGTTTTTACCATGCATCAAGGACACATCTTCTGTTTTTCCCCATTTTTTTTTTATAGAGATTTAAGTATAATTTCACCTTTTAACACTGAGCAATTGCAGTGCCATTTTATTAGGCAAAGGGATTTGCTCGTGATTTTATTTTTTAAATAATTATTTTTGTCGTTTTTGCTTTTACTGAGATTATGAAATGATAATTATTTCATGATCCTCTGTCATTATATGCATCAATCAAAATGTGAATCAATACCATAATTCTTACTGTTAGGCGTCTCTGATTCTTTGATGTTGTGTTGCACAGGATTCATTGCTTCAGCCCTCATCTCTTCCATCGCCCTTTTTTCCAGTTCCAACTCCCTTTTGTCCAGTTCCACCTCCCTTTTGTCCAGTTCCACCGCTCTTCTATCCATTTCTCCCTCTGTCTCAACTGACTGTATGATGTGACATTAAGATTCATTGGGAAAAGCATGCTTTTATCCACTGTAAATGAAGAGTGAATTCACTGTATACATTTTATCCATTCACAGGAACACTGCGGCCACAAACACAGTGTAAAGTTTCAGGAGTGACAACTGCATTTAAATACAGGAGTGAACCCCCTAAATTAAAGAGACAAACACGTGTGTTTCAGACATCTATTGATTTGACACCTTCGTCTGTGCACAAAATGCCAAATAGCAGCCATTTCTATACTAATTTCTGATCAGGTTACACTGCAGCCAATGATGAACACTAAATCATGTTGGTATGATACCAAAATTAGAGTGAAATTTCACAATTCTCAACACCAGTTTTGGTACCACAGCAAAAACGAATACTAGGCTAAGTAATGTAAGTAAAATTCTCAAGCAATTATTGAAGACAAGTAAACAGTCACTATAATAAAATAAGAACAACAACAACAACAAAAAACAAGCAATAGGACAAATAAATACAAGATAAAGATACAAATGAAATAAAGACTGCTAAGTTTTTCAGGTAGGTCTACCAAACAGAAGTAAGAAATACAACAGAAACTGAATAAAGAAATCAAATGTAAAATAAATTACTGCATGCACTCCAAAAAAGAAATTCAGGTGACTTGTTACCACAACTTAAATAAATGCATGGATGCAAGTTTAAAATTCTAATTTATTATTTGAATTAAACCTTTTAAGTTGCAAACGTTATTTTGTAGAGTTCTGTTGACATAATAATGTTGATCATTACATCAACTTAATATTGTGTGTTATTTAAACTCAAATTTCTGCATTAACTGATTTTTTTTTATTATGTTGTAGAAACTGAAAATGAAATCGTCTTGATAACTTCAGAAATTATGCAGTGGATTTCAAGTTCCCAGCATGCTTTGCATAGGACTGGATAAGGTGAATAAATGTTAAAATTAAATGTTATTTTATTTATTTATTTATTTTAGTGAAAGTAAAGATCTGTTAGTGTTTAATGCTTGCCGTTATGTTTGACATTTAAAAGAGTTTTTGTAATGTTGATGTTTTTGTGGTTACCATTGTGTGTCTGTCATTAATTACTCACCCTCATGTCGTTCCACACCCGTAAGACCTTTTTTCATCTTCAGAACACAAATTAAGATATTTTTGATGAAATCCGATGGCTCAGTGAGGCCTGCATTGCCAACAATATAATTAACACTTTCAGATTGCTAGAAAGCTACTAAAGACGTATTTAAAACAGTTCATGTGACTACAGTGGTTCAACCTTAATGTTATGAAGCGACGAGAATACTTTTTGTGCGCCAAAAAAACAAAATAACAACTTTATTCAACAATATCTAGTGATGGGCGATTTCAAAACACTGCTTCATCAAGCTTCAAAGCTTTACAAATCTTTTGTTTTAAATCAGTGGATAGGAGCGTGTATCAAACTGCCAAAGTCACATGATTTCAGTAAACGAGGCTTCATTACGTCATAAGTGTTTTGAAATGTTTCAAAATTTCAATGGTTCGCATGACTCTGGCAGTTTGATACACACTCTAAACCACTGATTCGAAATTTGAAAGTGTCAGTTATCTTGCTGGTGATACAGGCCTTACTGAGCCATCGGATTTTATCAAAAATATCTTAATTTGTGTTCTGAAGATGAACGAAGGTCTTACAGGTTTGAAACAACATGAGGGTGAGTAATTAATGACAGAATTTTCATTTTTGGGTGAACCCTTTAATCTAGTCCCAGACTAAAATGCATGTTTGAGCTGTTTTAACTGAAAGCAACTTGCACTAATATATAAAATATGTCAGTGTCATTGTTTTGACTCAAGATGCACATCAGTAATGTTTTTTTTTTTCTAGGGCACTAATAAAAGCTACTTAAATGTCCTAATTGAACTAAGGCCTAATGTGTATATTTTAAAAAATTCACCATATAGGGACACCCATTCATGACAACTCAACAGCTCAGCAATAAAGTATGTAAACTTGAACACATTTTATTTTATATTATTATTTAAAAATCAATAACTTTTTCCACACATACAGCTCTATATTTACTGCCTCCTCATGCATACTGCTGTGTCTGTGTGTTCAGTGCGCATGCTCAGTGCAGGATTGAGCGGAACGGTAGATTACTGCAGGGTGTGGCCAACCAGTGCAAGAGTTTAATTGCCCAAACTAAAAGAATATCCAAAAAAATCGCTAATTTTATTTAAATATTGCCAAAATAGCTCATTGTCGCAAAAATTGGCGACAAAATCCCCAAAATGGCAACACTTGCAGCTTTGGAAACACATCTTCAAATTCTGTCAAATGTTCAAATTCTGTTCTGTTTTTTCTCTCTCTCTTTTTTTCTTCTTCGGTTTACCATATTCCTCACTTGGCATGTTTTAACTGTTCTGAAACACTCCAATTATTTTTGTAAAAATGTTTTGCCTTTATTAATTTTTATTGTGTACGTTTTTTAAATAATTTGTCAGTGATGATATCTGACATTTTTACACAGAGCATCTGGTAAGTGAACAAATGTAGCTAAATTTCAAGTAACGTTACCAAATTGAAAGAAGTAGATTTAATAGGTTATAACAAAACAACAATTGCATTATAATGCGAATTACTTATTAAGTTCATAAACTGCATAATTATGTTAGCTGTGTCAAACGTTTACATTTAAAATATAAATGACTTACACTTTCTGTTCCCCCCATTTTCTTCTGGAAGTTGTTTCCGCCAAATCTGTTACAAAATATATAAATATAAATTTATTCCTGTTTGCGCACAGCTTCCCTGTCAAACAAATATATTTACTGAATAAAAAAATCAAAATATCAGGGTGGGAGATGAGACTTTGTCGAGTTCCGATGCCCTCCCTCCGTGTCTCGCGCAGCAGTGCAGCACACATCAGCATCACACACACAAACAGGCAGCAGCCCCTCCCTACTATGGCAAGCCGTTTTGACTTTTATTCATTCTCAGGATATGAATTCTTGATATGAGGAATTACATTTCCACTAGTAACAATGTTAATTCTTGATATCAACAATTCTATTTTCACTAGTTAAAATGCTAATTTTTGATATGAGGAATTACATTTCCACTAGTAAAAACGAATTCTTGATATCTGTAATTGTATTTTCACTAGTGAAATGACACCATAGGCTGCCATTCAAATTCAACTGTTGATATCAAGAATTGATTTCTAGTTGAAATTCTAATTTCACATATCAGAAATACAATATTTGATATCATTAATTACTTTGTTACTAGTGCAAATATAGTATATATTTAGCAAATATGGCAATGCCGCTTAATTGTGTGTTGAATCAGTATGGCTAATGTTTCAATATTTTCATTGAATGTAAGTGAGCTATGCTTCTGACTGTAATTTTGACTGTCCCAGTAATGGATCATACCATTGACAATACATGTGCAGCTAGTAAACCGGCACATTCAGAGGCATGCATTTATTGCATGGATAGAGCAAGAAATGAGAGAAAATATTATTTAGTATTATAGTATTCTATATTGTGACAGGCTATGTCGATTAGTATTGCATTATAAATATACTCAATCTTATACAAAACCCAAGACAGCTTGAAAAACACATACATTGTCACAATTGTGCAAGATAAAAACATGCAAGATAAAAAATTTAAACCGTGGGCATGATTTACTACTTCGTTCCCTCGATTTACTAAAACGTGTGCACAATCTACTATTTCGTTCCCTCGATTTATAAATCATGTGCATTGTTTATAAATCAAGGGAATGAAATAGTAAATCATCATGCGCACAATTTAGTAAGTCGAGGAAACGAATTAGTAAATTTTTTCCTGCATGTCATGTCCGGGGCTCTATACATATAAGGGGTTTCTTGTAATCTCATAAAGTATTATTATTTCTATGAGTCTTGGACTTTCTTGCATGAAGGCACCTCCGGCTAGTATGAATCAAACACACATGATATTTTTTAGCGCTTGACAGCAACGCTGTGTTGAAGCAAGTACATCAACACATTGATAAAGATTGTAAGGGTTCTTCCATAAAATTTTCAGGAGGCATTCATAGAGTCTTCAAATTTATTCTTTTTATTGACTGTAACACTCATGTACTACTTACACAGGTGCAGAAAAAAGGGGAAAAAACAAAAGAAAACTAGATAATAAATGAAATAAAGCACACTGAGTTCTGGGCCTCAGATGTTTCTCCAGGGATCCCTCACCAGAACTAACTGAGCCACAGAAAGTTAAACCCTTTTAACAAAACAGACCAAACCATTTTATAATTATACGGGGTCTTAAAATCAGTACCTCAAAGAAAAAGAAATATGTAATAATATATATATATATATACACACACACACACACACACAAATAAACTCTGTAAACATATGAAATTACATTCTCCATAAAACAATAATGGAAATAATCACAAAGATGAAAGGCAGTCTTTAATAAATCCACACAAAGAGAACAGCATACAACACATCTAAACACAGACAAGACCCGACAACAATTAAAAGAAACAAGGGAACTTAAATACAGGTGCAAATGAGGTGATTAATGACACACAGCTGACAGTGATGTCTCAAATCAGAAACCATGACAACAAACTAGTGGCAGGAAATAATACTGTAAGGTACTTTGTTTTGTAAATAGCTCTGTTGAGAGTTTTTTTTTTTTATTATTCTTGGTGGATGCATATGAGGCTAATTTTAAAGGCATGTGCCCTGATTTTGCATAAGAAATTTTATTTATTAATGTTTTACATGAGCAAATGGTAATTTACACAACCTTGTTGTAAAGCATTAAGAATCACAAAATTATATTTCCCATTTTACCCCAAAATCATAAAATTTTCTTTTAAAGTTGTGGTGCCACCCTTTTAGCACCCTCTGATGTTAAATTATGATTTCACTTTGTACCGTAACTTGATGTGAATTGATGTGTTTCCCAAAAGCTTTGTTAGTTAACTATGGTCGTCCATTGCATTGAACTTTATTGGTAACGACAGAACTTGCGACCATAGCTGCTTTTGGGAAACGCACCCCTGGACAGTAGAGAGCAGAATGGTCATGCAGGCAGGGGTCAGAGTCCAGGGCAATCAAATCCTAATCGTGAGACGAGAATCAATGTCAGACAGACAGCATGGTCAGGTGAGGGGCAAACTGAACCAACAGGGAAATCCCAACTCACGATCGGAATCAGGCAGGTGTTCACATCCAAACTCCAGCACAGTAGGAGTCCAAACGGTCAGCAGCAACAGAATAATCTTCGACCAGTGGGTTCTGGAGAGGAACAGAAAATTGCAACACAAACTGAGATTTTACTGACATTATGAAATTATATGATCCTCTGTCATCATGCATCAGTCAAAATGTGAATCAATACCATAATTCTTACTGTTAGGCATCTCTAATTCTTGGCTGTTGTGTTGCACATTATTCATTGCTCCATCCCTCGTCTCCAGAACCATCACCCATTTGTCCTGTTCCACTGCTTTTTTATCCAGTTCCTTCTCCCTTTTGTCCTGTTCCATCACTCTTTTATCCGGTTCCTTTTCCGTTTTGTCCTGTTCCATCACACTTTTATCCGGTTCCTTCTCCCTTTTGTCCTGTTCCATCACACTTTTAACCAGTTCCTTTTCCCTTTTGTCCTGTTCCATCACACTTTTATCCAGTTCCTTCTCCCTTTTGTCCTGTTCCCTTTTGTCCTGTTCCATCAAACTTTTATCCAGTTCCTTTTCCCTTTTGTCCTGTTCCATCACACTTTTAACCAGTTCCTTTTCCCTTTTGTCCTGTTCCATCACACTTTTATCCAGTTCCTTCTCCCTTTTGTCCTGTTCCCTTTTGTCCTGTTCCATCAAACTTTTATCCAGTTCCTTTTCCCTTTTGTCTTGTTCCATCACTCTTTTATCCAGTTCCTTCTCCCTTTTGTCCTGTTCCATCAAACTTTTATCCAGTTCCTTCTCCCTTTTGTCCAGTTCCGCCGATCTATTATCCAGTTCCTTCTCCCTTTTGTCCTGTTCCCTTTTGTCCTGTTCCATCAAACTTTTATCCAGTTCCTTCTCCCTTTTGTCCAGTTCCGCCGATCTATTATCCAGTTCCTTCTCCCTTTTGTCCTGTTCCATCAAACTTTTATCCAGTTCCTTCTCCCTTTTGTCCAGTTCCGCCGATCTATTATCCAGTTCCTTCTCCCTTTTGTCCTGTTCCCTTTTGTCCTGTTCCATCAAACTTTTATCCAGTTCCTTCTCCCTTTTGTCCAGTTCCGCCGATCTATTATCCAGGTCCTTCTCCCTTTTGTCCAGTTCCATCGCATTTCTTGACTGTATGATGTGACATTAAGATTGTATTTTTACAAGCTTTTTTTTTAAAACTTAGCTTCTCATGGATTCTTTTACATTTTCATTAATTAGGGTGGTGGAACTATGACGTCACTTTGTAGGCCAATCGGCAGTTAGCATCTCACTGGTTCCCTCAATAAAAACCCAATAGGATTTTCCCATAGGCTTTTGGATTATCGCAAAAAATAAGCTCTGTGCTCAACAAAAGTTTATATTTATGCTGGGTACACACTGCAAGATAATCGGGCTGATTTTGGGCCGATTTCTCCCCCTCCGACAATCCTAGGTAATGTCCCGATTATCTTGATGGTTCAACAGATTATCTTATCAGATTTTCCTGTGGTGTGAGGTGTGTTAAGAGTGACTGAATCCGCTCTGAAGAACGTCGGAGCCGTCCCGATCGCGATCAGAAATCCTGATGTGTGGGGGAACCCCGAGGACAAACGCACGCACGCTCTGGAGATTATCACGTGAAATGAATCAATAGCCAATCAGAAAGCGAGCAGACAGAAGACTGAAGCATAACAAACACAGTCATGGTGCAGCACAAAGTTAAATGGATTAGGACAGCAGAGATGGAGGATCAGCTTGTCGACATACCAAAATCATTCCAAACACTATCATCGCAATTTCTTCCTGTCCGCCGTGTTTTTTCTGAAGTCTTGAGAGATTTTGCGAGATTTCCCGTGTTCACAGTTGAAAAATCTGTTCATATGTGCTGTCTTTGTCACATCATGGCACACCACACACTATAGGAGCAAAACGGTTAACTCTAGGATTTTTTTGGTCATGTTTGTGTTCTCTCACATTTTGAAAATCTTCTAAGATTTTAAAAATCTTTTAGTGTGTACCCAGCATTACACGTTTTGTCAATCAAGAACACAACTTTTAAGACTTTTGAAGCCTAAATGCAGTCACCAGATGCAAAAACCTAAAGGTAGGCTATAAACTAACTACACCACGGTCCCACGATTTCAACTTCACCACCACTAATTTTAACTAGAATTGTTTGTAAGAGTGCAATAAGCATAACTAGGCTATAAAAGCGGACTGAGGTTACCTATTCGGCCTGACGACGTTTAATGTCCCAGAATGCCTCTGTAGTCCCATTTAGCCACTTATTAGCAACCGTCTTTTTCAAGACATGTAACAGCTTAAAAAAATCTCATAGAATAAAATGTGAAAGTATCTTGAGTTTGTGTTAACCACGGACCTTATTTCAGCCATTTAACCAAAACCCTATTAAAAACAACCCATTGACTTTAGGACGATGGAACCAGAAGTGCTAAAATGCTAACTTGCTTCCGGATTTTGGCCTACAAACATGTGTCATAGTTCCACTACTCTATTGGGAAAAGCATGCTTTTATCTACTGTAAATGAAGAGTGGATTCAGCGTATACATTTTATCCATTCACAGGAACACTGGCCACAGACACACTGTTAAGTTTCAGGAGTGACAACCGCATTTAAATATAGGAGTAAATTCCCTAAATTCAGAGATGGGCATAAATACATGTGTGTTTCAGACATCTATCAATTTGATTCTTATAATTTTTTGAGTGTATTTGACTGTTTAGCTGCCTGTCAGTGTGCAAATACTGATATGAGTTCCAGTGGAACTAGTCCTAGGTTTTTCGCCCGATCGGAACCAAACCAGTGCAGAAATGTTCTCTGGAGTCTGAATATCAATAATCATCAAAAAAAAGTTGAAATTTTGATTGGCGGTCGCTAAGGGGTGCCAAAACATAGGGTGTGGGAGGAGCCACTTTTACTAAAATGGCTATAACTCAAGAACGAAATGAGATATTTGCACCAAACTCGGTACACATGTGTAGGGGCTCGATCTTTGGTCACGATAAAAAAAACTGCGTCGATGGAACACTAGGTGGCGCTATAACATGAAAAAAACATGAAAACAGCTGTAACTATGCAACCGTTAGTCCGATTGACTTGAAATTTGTTATGCAGTGTATTGGTCCAAAGGGGCATGATAGTCTATGAGGACATTGGGATATCTCAAAAAACATGGCTGCCAACGGCCAATGAAGTTTGAGCACCTATTAGACAAGGTTAACGGAGGCCGATCGGAATGAAACTCGGTGGGCATGTTCGACTCATGGCCCTAGAGGTCTGTAAGAATTTTGAAATAAATCTGCCACAAGTTGGCGCTAATGAGTTTTACGCCTCAGTAATCACGTGGTATTCCACAGATCCACACAATATGCATATCATTTGATAGATCTCCTCATTCTGAACAACTTTGCCTCAAGAACTAATGCTGTCAATCAAAACGTTCATTAATTATTCGCAAATATGTGAAAAACCTACTTTTGCAAACTAGTCCTAGGTTCGATCGGAATGAAACCAGTGCAGGACAATTCTCTGGACTCTCTAGATCAATAATTATCAAAAAAAGTTGAACTTTAGCCTTTGGGTCGCTGTAACAGGGTCATTTAGAAAAGGGGCGTGGCTAAATATACCCAAGTAGGACTGTCTTAAACAATTTATAAGTTTTAAAAAAAAATTCCCTATGGAGAAAATGAAATGCTATGAAAATAGTTTTAGTCATGATTTCCCCCCATTTGATTTAGTCTAGTAGGCTTTGTATCAAATGCAATGTGATTTTCGGTGATCGAGATCTGGCAGCAAAGCTAATTTTTCCTCTTGGGCGAGCGATCCGCTCACAGCTTATCCTGCCCATGAAATCCTCCATAGGCCAGCAAACCAATGAGAACGTGGGACAATGATGACATTCAGTAACAAAAGCACGAAGGCACAAAAGCTGCTGTAGATCAGCTTACCCAGAAGTCTCCGTAACTGGCAGATTTTATGAAAATTACCGTTGTTTGGCAAATAAATAAATTACGCATACCACGAATAGCTTGGGTATACAGAGCATTTGCAGCTTATATGGACCGCACACCACTGTTCTTTCTTGACATATTGCACTTTTAACGTGTCAGTAACTCCTGCCTACTAGCTTTACGGATATATTTGCATATCGTGATATATATGGAAAAGGTTAAATCGATTCTCACTTTATATCATCACCACGATATAGCCTATATCATCATATCACACAGTCCTAGATAGCAGATTTGCAAAACACATTTGACTAGCTAGTTGACAAAACCAACAACCGATTAACTATAAAGACTGACTGGCTAATGCTTTATTCCTTCATGTTAAGTGATGTTCTGTTTTTACCTTAATAAACAAGTAGAATCAACTGTGGCATCCTCACTTTATCTTATTCTACAAAATTCACTCACCCAATGCAGATAAATTTGGTTATAAATTCACCTTTAAGTGCTTAATCCAGTTCTGTACACACACAGTCCAGTAATTATTAATGTACCAGTTAAACTAACAGGTATGCTCCTCATGTCACTCCAGCTTTGGAAACACAGCTTCAAATTCTGTCAGACATTCAAATTCTGTTGTTTTTTTTTATTTTATTATTTTTTTTCTTCGGTTTACTCTATTCCTCACTTGGCATCATGTTTTAACTGTTCTGAAACAGTCCAATTATTTTGTCAAAGTGTTCTGCCTTTATGCATTTTCATTGTGTCAGTATTTAAAATAATTTGTCAGTGATGATCTCTGACATTTTTACACACATAGAGCATCTGCTAAATGAACAAATGTAAATGCAAAGTACCAAATTGAAAGAAGCAGAATTAATAGGCTATATCAAAACAACAATTGCATTATAATGTGAATTAGGCTACTTATTAAGATAATAAATTATACAATTATGTTAGCTGCGTCAAACGTTTAAATTAAAAATATATAGGACTTACACTTTGTGTTTCCCCCATTTTTTTCTGGGCGTTGTTTCCGCTAAATCTGTAACAAACCCCATTTGAAGAAAGCATGAATGAGACGTCAAGAATCACGATATGAATATGCAACAACAAAGGACACTTGGGCATTTGGAGATTTTCTATTCTGTAAAATAAAAGCTCTGATCATTAGAGAAGTCTGTCAAACATAAATGACAATTTACATACAAAATCAACTGGCACAACACATTCACTTTCATAAAGAAACAAATAATTCCGCTTACCTGCTTAATTGTGCTGTGAACAAAACCGGGACAAGAACAACAAAATGGTTATTTAGAAAGATTATTCCAAGCCGAAACAAACGCCAGCATCTGTTTTCATCTTTTAAAGTGAAAGTTAGGAATGCTGTTTCTAACTCACCAGAAACTCTCTCAGTGCGGTCGGCTGAAGCAGATGCACGAAGAACGACGCGAGGCGCTTATAAAGGTGGTCTACAGATCGATGTGATGATCAGGGATGGAGTGGTCATCGGAAACGGGAGTACCGGTACTTTCTCGGTGGGGCCAGGAAAGTCCCCCTGCTTCCTATGGCCAGTCAGTCCTTCCTTGAAATAGGGTGACCATAGTGGGGGGCGTTGGTGCCTAAATACTTGACAAATGTGTTCACAACCATGCAACTTTAAAGTGAAAGTGAAAGTGCCCTTTGCGGTCGCATCGCGGTGCCCCCGCGTTCCCATTTCTCCCCCCATGCTTTCCTGTAGCTCAGTGGTTAGAGCATGGCACTAGCAATGCCAAGGTCATGGGTTTGATCCCAGGGATTGCACATACTCAGATACAAATGTATAGTATAATGCAATGTAAGTCGCTTTGGATAAAAGCGTCTGCCAAATGCGTAAATGTAAATGGGAACGCGGGGGCACCGCGATGCGACCGCAAAGGGCACTTTCACTTTCGCGATCAAAGGGGCAAGGGTTCAAGCCCCAGACAGCGCGAGACGCGATTGTAGTAAGCATTTTGGAATTTTGGACGATTTAGAAATCCCGGCCGGATGCATTTTTTTTAGGTCCAAAAAAAGGACAAGGTAAACTGGAAATTATCATACCATAGATAGAATAATTACAAGCTTTTCAATCAACACACCACCTATATAGCCTATAAAATGTTTCACTGTAGTTTTTTTATTTTATTTTTTATAAAGCATATAGTAATGAGTAGCATGGTTTTGCCTGTAACTATGCACAGCTAAATTTATTCTGCTGTTAATTATTGTAAAGTTTCAACGGTTAAATTGTTAAAGGTGCAGTAAGCTATTTCTGAGAAACGCTGTTGAAAGTGGATCACACCAAGAACCAAAACACACTTGTAGCCAACCAGCAGTAAGGGAGTATACACTCATTAGGGAGGAGGTGCCTGTGTTGCATAGCTTGGGTGCTTCTCAATTCTTATTTGTGCATCCTTGTTTCTTTTCCTCGCGTCTTAGCTCCACCCCTTCAGGATGCAAGGGAAGGACACACGGAAAAGATGCGAGGATGGAGGAATTGAATCAAGTGAAATGATATCCTCGCTCCCTTTAGCGTCACTTCAATGTGTCATTAGCTGCGCTCGAGGGATCTACGCACATGTTGTTAAAGTTTGGTTATTTAAAAAAAATTATAATAAATATTAATAAAGCAAGATGCCCCGTTGAAATATGTGAGATATAAAGTTTATTTAAACTGTAAAAGTAAAGCATATATTTAAATTATTGTGACAGATATGAATGGGGAGGAGAATGTATACGTGCGCAGGTTTCTCAACGAGAATGACTTCCGCAAAGGATACACCTGTGTATCCTCGCTCATGACTCCTCAGAAAGCTTCCTCGTTCCTCACCTCCTCGCGGTGCAATTAGAGAATTGAGATGTCCTTCAAGATGGCTGAGCTCGATTGGTTTCCGGGTTATAGGATGGAGGACGGAGGAGCGAGGAAACGAGGAGGGATATTGAGAAGCACCCCTGGTTTGTGAATTTGGGTGTGGAGCTATCAAGACAGGGGTGTGATTTTTTTGGGTAGGGGCGTGTTTGTTTTGGTGATTTCAAATATCAACAGTGTTTCTCAGAAATCGCTTACTGCACCTTTAAATTATAATGAACCCTTGAAATAAGGACGAAGCTATGGCTTTTTTTTCTCTATAGCCTATACGTTCAGTTCTAAAAAACTTTTTAAAAAATAATTTAATAATCAAGACAGTAGGCTAAGTCTGTCAAGATTAAAAAGCTTTGCTAAAATTCTGTGTTCATTTTTTACAGATTTATTGTATTGTAGTGCCATTATCAGTAAATTTACTTTACAGCATCATAATTAACCATGCTTTACTGTCAATTGTCAAAAATAGGCAACTGTGTCAAAATTGTCCCACGGTAAAAATCGCGTTCCGGGGGGTAAAATACACGTTTTTGGTGGGGCTTCCCTGGTCAATTCAACCTGCGGACATGAAAAACAACCCACGGCAACAGTGTAAAAGAAGCCCAATTCCACGGAAAAACCGTGGACTTGGCAACACAGTGATGCAATGACTTTATCAATCAGCGATTGGCTCTTTTACTTAGGAGGCGGGACTTATTCCGCATTGCAGTTTCTCCCATTCATAACTAATAGGAGTGAACCGTCTTTCTAGATCTATAGTCTTTGCTGAAGCACAACACACAAGTGGCTTCTTGAAAAGAAAAGGTTTATTAATATAATGAAGCATCAAAATGTCTTCAAGAAGGGAACATGCTCAAAATATAAAAAATAACACTAAACCAACTTAGATGTTAATTCTTACCTAGAAAAGAAAATAGAAATGAACAACAGTCTTACTTCCCTCACTGCTCATACACAGGAGAAAAAGAAGTGCAAAAGAATTACAATGATTCCTGTTATCAGCAAGCTGAGGAAATACAGCTGTCTGTTATCATCATGTTGTAGAGATTATTTCAGGAGATACACAACAGTAAATAGCTTCAGATTTTCATACAATTCAGTCACTATCATCTGAGTCAGGAGAAGAGAGATCCAGAAAAGTGCTGCTCCTTGGAAACTTCTTTCCCTCTGTAAATGTGGAATATATTGGAATATAGTAGCAACCAGAGGAAAAGGAAGGAGAAACGGTCTGGAAAACAGGAACACGTCCACTCCGTTGTCATGGATAAAGTACATGTTATCCTGTCATGAGAACATTTAAATAATAATTACTGTTTAGAATGTAACAGCAAAGAGAAAAAAATCATACTTTTGCATCACCACAACTTATAGTAATACTTACTGTTGGGTGGATCTTGCATGCTGTTCTGTCTCACAGGATTCAGTGCTTCACCTTTAAGTGATCTGCTGGACTGTGAATCTATTGGATTGCTTTCCACCTCACATTCTCTTCCACTCAGAGATTTGACTTTGTTTTCAGAAACTAGATAAAAACACAATCACATCTTGAGTTAACATACAGAATTTACAGGTCACCTGGTGTACGTAAAAGTCAATCATTCTTTAAAGACTGTGCGGTATGTTTGGACAGAAGATGAGAAAGAGTTCTGTATTAAACTCATGAAAGACAAAAGAATTATGGGAATACCGGATTCTAAACAACAAAGAAATGCCACAATTTATTAAGACCTTGAAGCAGATAGGAGGGAGAAATACCCAGAAACACCGCTGCTCCCAAGTATGAGGGGCTTTCCTAGCCATTAATGCTTGGATAACATACCTACATCTCCTTTGATTAAAAATAATGGCTGCAGTGGCTGCGATATACTTAAAACTACTAACATCCAATGTCATGATTTTTGGAAAGACTTATCACGAGAGGATAAAATTATATTTTAGTTGCAACATGAGTTAATAGAATACTGTCGTTCATTTCGCAATAGTTTTTTTGACATCGAAAACATAATGCTTTCCTGTAGCTCAGTGGTTAGAGCATGGCACTAGCAATGCCAAGGTCATGGGTTTGATCCCAGGGATTGCACATACTCAGACACAAATGTATAGTATAATGCAATGTAAGTTGCTTTGGATAAAAGTGTCTGCCAAATGCATAAATGTAAATGTAATATAATTTACACAAATCTGTAAGCCTAATGGAAACTTGCCTAATGGTTTAATTAAAACTCATACCTTGTCAATGTGTTTCATTTAGTGGAATGAAAAATGGTAATACCAGAATTTAATCAGTATTTAAAATGTAGTTATGGGGAAACTTTGAATCAATTTTACGGCTGACAACACATGCTGGTCAAGACACAGTGCACAGCCCAAACATAATAACACCTTTCACAAACCAATTGAAAATGTTACCACGAATGTTTAACATATGGAACATATGATTAAATGTGAAGGGCTTGTATAATTTGTCTTATTTTGACGTTTGCTGAAATCACGTGACTTGATAAGGTGCTTGGTAAAACATTTGAACCGCTGATTTGAAACAAAAGATTAGTAAAGGTTTTGAAGCTTCATGATGCAGTGTTTCAAAAGCATCATTTTCTACCAGATAACAGATGGTGAAAATACTTACCACTAGGGGGAGTAACTGCTGTTGAGATATGCATGCCATGCTGTGATCCAGTGACTGTCTGCAGCAGTTCCACCTCTCTTCTATCCGAAGTTCTCGGTATGTCATATTCTTCTTGTACTTCTTCTTTCTCTGTGAGCAGAAATTCTTCTATATCCTTTGATTCTCTTGGATTCTTTTCTATCTTTTTCTCATTGCCTTTGAGTTGCTCCAGTTCTCTTTGAAGCTTCTCATTGTCAGACTTCAGCTGACTCTCTCTTTCATTGGAGGCGATCAGTTCTGCATTTACCCGTCTCTTATGATCCCTAAGGTCAAACAACTCTTCTTTTAGTTCATTTTTTTTCTCTTTGAGAGCATCAATCTGTCGACTTAACTGTTTCTCTCTGCTTATGGAAGCATCCAAGTCTTTCCTCAACCGATTCTCTCTGAATCTATGAGCATCCAGTTCTTCCCTTAACTGATCCAATTCTTCATGCAGATCTTGTAATTCTCTCACATTTTCAGAATTCTGTTTTTCGATTTCTGTAATTTTAGTTCTTAGATTTTCCTCTGCTGTTTTCATTTCTGCCAAATCTCCTCTCAGTATACTCTCCCTCTCCTCGTATTTAGCATCAAATTCTTTCTTAAAATAGGTTTCTGCTTTGTCCAGCAATTCAAGATCCTTTGTAAAAAAGTTAGCTTTTCTCTGTTTCATCATTGTCCCAGTAGCGTCATGGAATAACTTTAGAACATTGTCCTCATTGTCCTTTAAAATGTGGGACCTTTTTCTGCACTTTCTGACACAACGGTTCCTGTCTATATCTCTGTTACTGTATCCATGCATAAATAACACCATACTGTAGTCTAACGCCTCCTGCCCAAACACTTCACTGAGGGCTCGTAGGAGATAATGCTCTTTACCAGAGTTACGCACATCTCCAAGCACTAACAGAAATGCATGAGGTCCAGGAAACACCAGTGAGTAAGAAAACTCCATGTCACTTTTCATAGATCTGACACTTTTGCTGAAGAAGAAGTAAGTTCTCAAGTTTTCCAGCCAGTAAGCAGGTGTTTTTACTACAGAGACATGTCGTCCGCTGACACAAGCCTCTCTAAACTCACATGTCCTACCACGTTTAATGGTTTCCATTCTGTTGACATCTGTTGACCTAAGAATGGTATCACAAGCTTCATTTATCAGAACCTCATTGCTTCCAAGCACAATGAATCTAAGTCTTTTAATGGAGTCTGTGGGTTGTTTTGCTTCATCTGAAAATGTTTCATCTGTTACAAAAAGAATGAAACCAGGTAAAGTTTTAATGCATTTGTGGTCTAAGGATAACTGTAATCTAAAATCAGTGGTGTAATTTCTGATGCTTCAATAGACCGATATACAATAACTAGTTTTCAGAAACTCAAAAATCAAAATAAAATTAAATCTTCATTTTACCTTGTCAGAAAAAATGCATATATGTGCAAAGTCAAGACTAAAGTGTTACCTCTCATTTGTAGTCTCTGTGCCATGTTGAATATGGAAAAGATTTGGATACAATTCTGAAAAGCAAGTTAATTTTAGTTAAATAAAAAACTGAAAGAGCAAGATGAACATGATCCAGTAGCTATTCAAACAAATTAATAAACTCAAACCATCACTACAGACTGAAGAAACACTTGAGCACAGGATGTGGTTTGGTTCAAGTGTACAGAAATCAAACCCAGAAGAAGCAGGAAGTATTATTATGTGGCATCAAGAGGCTTAATCAATCTTACATCATGTGCTGTGTTCTTTGCAAGTAAGTTAGAGATAAATGAATGTCTCCATCTCAAGGTTTTTAATGACACAGGATGTTATGAAGCAAAAGAATTTTCCATTGCTTTTGCTATCTTTATTGCTTGGTACAGTGAGTGTGCTCAGTTTCTTCAAAAAAACAACAACACTGGTCTGTCTTAGACAGGCTGCAGCATTCAGTTGAATGTGGAATCTATCTATAAAAGTTGATGCTTGTTCCCTCCCTACACCGATAATCTAAAATGATTTTTTTGAAGTTGTAAATAAAACAAAAGTCACTTTACAACCTGAATTCCGGAAATGTTATGACATTTTTTAAATTTGAATAAAATGAAAACTAAAAGAACTTCAAATCACATGAGCCAATATTTTATTCACAAAAGAACATAGATAACATAACAAATGTTTAAACGGAGAAATTTTACACTTTTATCCACTAAATGAGCTCATTTCAAATTTAATGACTGCTACAGGTCTCAAAAAAGTTGGCACGGGCAACAAATGGCTGAAAAAGCAAAAATTTTTGAAAAGATTCAGCTGGGAGAACATCTAACAACTAATTAAGTTAATTGATATCAGGTCTGTAACATGATTAGCTATAAAAGGGATGTCTTAGAGAGGCAGATTCTCTCAGAAGTAAAGATGGGCAGAGCTGTGAAAGATGTGTAAAAAGATTGTGAAATACTTTAAAAACAATGTTCCTCAACGTCAAATTGCAAAGGCTTTGCATATCTCATCATCTACAGAGCATAACATCATAAAAAGATTCAGAGAAACTGGAGAAATCTCTGTGCATAAGGGACAAGGCCGAAGACCTTTATTGGATGCCCGTGGTCTTCTGGCCCTCAGACGACACTGCATCACTCATCGGCATGATTGTGTCAATGACATTACTAAATGGGCCCAGGAATACTTCCGGAAACCACTGTCAATAAACACAATCCGCCGTGCCATCTGCAGATGCCAACTAGAACTCTATAATGCAAAAAGGAAGCCATATGTGAACATGGTCCAGAAGCACCGTCATGTCCTGTGGGTCAAGGCTCATTTAAATTGGACTGTCTCAAAGTGGAAAAGTGTTCTATGGTCAGACGAGTCCAAATTTGACATTCTTGTTGGAAATCACGGACGCCGTGTCCTCCGGGCTAAAGAGAAATCATACAATCCTCATACGAACGAGTATATTTAAAAAAAAAAAAAAAAAAAAAAAAACTTGCAGTAGTTGTAGTTTTACTTGCCTTGAAACATGGAAGCCCAAACTAAATCAGTGCTCTTTTGCTTTAAATTTTTTTTTTTTTATAAATGCACTGATATGTCCCCCGTAATTTATATATATATATATAAAAAATAAATTAAAAAAAAAGCTTTTATGTATTGGTACACTATTATTACAAAAAGCTATGCAGTGTTTGTTCTCTAAAATACTTACAGCATAAATACTTTATTTTTCCTGGTTGTTGCCCCTTTATTCCCCAAACTTTACATATTGTTCCCTTATATCTATACATACCTATTTTATAGGTATGCTATAATTACAGAAAGTAAATTCGATGTAAATTCGTTTTACTTACGCAGTTCTTTCCGGGCTGTAATCTAAAGCATTACCCATCTTTCTACATGCACAGATGCTGTCAGTCAGACACCACAACATCCTCTACCGAGAGGAAGTAACACAAAAATTAAATTGTTATGGACATCATAGAGGTTTGTGTAGATATGAAACTTGGTCTTCATCACATCATTCCTGTTTCCAAGGGACTGAAGCACAACACACAAGTGGCTTCTTAATGAAAAGAAAAGGTTTATTAATATAATGGAGATGCTAATTCTTACATAGAGAAGAAAATTGAAATGAACAACACAGTCTTACCTCCCTCACTGCTCATACACAGGAGAAAAAGAAGTGCTAAAGAAAGAACATCGGTTCCTACAATGATTCATATTAACAACAAACTTAGGACAGCTGTCTGTTATCATCATGTTATAGAGATTATTTCAGGAGATACACAACAGTAAATAGCTTCAGATTTTCATACAATTCAGTCACTATCAGGAGAAGAGAGATCCAGAAAAGTGCTGCTCCTTAGAAACTTCTTTCCCTCCATGAGTGTGGAATATATTGGAATATATTAGCAACCAGAGGAAAAGGAAGGAGAAAAGGTCTGGAAAACGTCCATTCCGTTGATCAGGTTTGAGGACATGCTATCCTGACATAAGAACATTTAAATAATAATTACTATTTAGAACATAACAATATAGAGAAAAAAGTCCTACTTTCGCATCAACACAACTTTAATAGCAGAGATCAGATCCAGTCACTAGAGAACTTAACATCACGATTTAATCATGCTTGATTTTTGTATAGCAGAAAGATGTGATTTTGACTTTTTAATGAAATGTGAATGTTGTTTGTGAAAACATAGCATGTGATATACCAACTGGTGCAGAACTGAACAGCCTAATTCAGTTTATGGTGAATGTATTTCTGTTTGTGTTCATAATCTGCCAAATCATTGTCCACCAATATCTGTGAAAGTAGTGCGCAAATTATGATGCTTTATGGGTTTGTTGTTGTTGTTGTTGTGTAGTGTACGTGGCCATAAGAGGTTTGGAATGACAAAATGAAGTAAATAATGACAGTTTTCATTTTTAATAGAAACCCGAAAAACTCAATCACATTCCATTCAGAGATGTAGTCATTAATGTTGACCTTGTATGGAAAAATAACATTTTAAGGCCAACATCTTTTAAATATTTTAGATGAAATTAAAACAGTCACAGCATTTTATATTTCAAATAGATTTCTTACTGTTTCGTCTCACAGGTTTCTGGATCCCAGGAGATTCTCTGGTTTGTGAATCATCTCTGCTCTTCAGCTCTCCTTCACGTTCTGTGTTTGAGGACAATATTTCACTACACAAACCTCTAAACCTTTAACATGTTCTTAACTTATTTAATTGATAATAATGAGTGTTTCAGTGATAGTAGAGATAACAGATGTTGATAATACTCACCATCTGCTGTGGTCTGAAGATGTTCTCTGGATCTCACATCTCTCTGTGTCTCTTCTCTCTGTCTGTCCTCCAGTTCCTTCACTCTCCTGTCCAGTTCTCTCTCTCTCTCATTCAGCTCATTTTCTATGGTTTGAACTTCTTTCTCTCTCTGTATTATATTATCTTCTGACTGTAACTTTGTAAGCAGAAACACTTCTTTAACTTTCACTTCAGTCAGATTATTTTGTAGGTGTTTTTCCTTCTCATTAAGCTGTTCCACTTTTCTTTGACATTTCTCTTTGTCATCTTTTAGTTGACTCTCTTTATCTTTGTAAATGATCAGCTCTTCATTCATTTGCTTCTCATGATGAATGGAAGTGCAAAAGTCCTCCCTCATCTGAATCAGTCTGTCATTGGAATCATTCAGCTCTTTGCTGAACTGATTCTCTCTGTCTTCGGAATCACTCAAGTCTTTGCTTAACTGATTCTCTTTCTCTTTTGAATCATTCAAGTCTTTGCTTAACTGATTCTCTTTCTCTTTTGAATCATTCAACTCTTTGCTTAACTGATTCTCTTTTTCTTTTGAATCATTCAACTCTTTGCTTAACTGATTCTCTTTTTCTTTTGAATCATTCAAGTCTTTGCTTAACTGATTCTCTTTCTCTTTTGAATCATTCAACTCTTTGCTTAACTGATTCTCTTTTTCTTTTGAATCATTCAACTCTTTGCTTAACTGATTCTCTTTCTCTTTTGAATCATTCAAGTCTTTGCTTAACTGATTCTCTTTCTCTTTTGAATCGTTCAACTCTTTGCTTAACTAATTCTCTTTCTCTTTTGAATCATTCATCTCTTTGCTTAACTGATTCACTTTCTTTTTTGAATCATTCAACTCTATCCTTAACAGTTCTTTGAAATCATCCAACTCTTTTTTTTTAATTGAATCGCTCTGCCTTTTGAATCATTCGACTCTTTCCTTAACTGAATCTCTCTGCCTTCTGAATCATTCAACTCTTTCCTGAACTGAATCTCTCTGCCTTTTGAATCATTCGACTCTTTGCTTAACTGATTCTCTTTCTCTTTTGAATCATTCAACTCTTTCCTTAACTGAATCTCTCTGCCTTTTGAATCATTTAGCTCTTTGCATAACAGATTCACTTTCTTTTCTGAATCATTGAACTCTATCGTTAACAGTTCTTGGAAACCATCCAACTCTTTTTTAAACTGATTCTCTCTGCATTTTGAATCATTCAACTATTTTCTTAGTTTATTTTCCTTTTCCTCATTCTCCACCTGAAAATATTTGCTAGCTTTTCTGAAACACTCCAGATGTGTTGTGAAAAAACTGCTGTCTTTACTCTCTGTCATTGACTCTGTCATTTTTACAAACAATTCATTAACACTCTCGTTGATGTTCTCTAAAATGTGGTATCTGTCTCCACACATCTTCACACAGTAGTTCTGTTATGGATCATTGTCAGGAGCATCATCTATAAATAACACCATACAATAATCCAAGACCTTCTTCCCGAACACGTCACTGAGAGCTTGTAAAAGATAATTCTCTCTACCAGAGTTTTTCACATCTCTGTGTACGAACAGAAACGGATGAGGCCCAGGAAACAACAGTGATTCATATGATTCAATGTCATCTCTGATAGCTTTGACTCCATTGCTGAAAACCCAGAATGATTTCAAGTGTTCTAGCCATGTGAATGGAGTTTTTAATACAGAAACCTGTCGTCCACAAATATGAGCTGTCCTTGGTTTCAATTCTCCAAATTTAAAAGCATCCCTGTTCTGTCTTTCCCCAAGGATTGTGCCACATGCTTTAACCATAAGAGCATCATCACCTCCAAGCACCATCAATCTCAACTTCTCATTGGAGCCTGTGGACGGTCCGCCTTCATCTGTGAATGATCCAATTGTTAAGTGAATAAAGTCAGAGAACAAATGCATAAATGCGCAGCCAAAGAAAAACATTTCTAATTTAATATCTGCAGACACAAATGTTTAAAAAAATAATGCAAACCTAAAGCAAAATCCACAATAGCTGAAGATATAATACACTAAAAAAAATGTGGTGTAGAAACAAATTTCACCAAGAAATAGTAAACAGCTACTGAAAGTAGAAAATTGTTTTTTTTTTTTTTTTTCTCATGAACACAAAAACAAAATTGTACACAAAATAGATATCTATGCTTTTATTTACTTTTATTTATTGTATTGGGCTTTTTGCACTGCTCTTATGAAAAAGAAGTTTATTCAAGTGTGCTATTAGTATACTTAAACTAAAAATATAGTATACTTTCAGTCTACTTTTTATATACTTCACAGAATTATACTTAAAATTGCACAAATACTTCACTTATACTGACAGAAGTATTTTTTTTTTTTCTAAGTGTGCTTGGCTTGTAGTTGTGTTTACTCTTTTGACATTTAATTTGTTGGAATGGATTCCCATCAGGATATTCATTATGTGTTTTCCCTGTATCTATGATTCCTCTGCTTCTGTAAAGTGACCTGCAGGATCTTTCTCTTCATTAACATCCCTTCCCTTTTTGATAATTTTTGCTCTAACTGATGTTATGGTGATTTTCATTGGATGTAAAGTCAGCTGCTGTCTAAATATGACACTTGATTTGTTATTTTGTTAGACTTTGACATCTCTTTGGTCACACTACTACTATTATCTTAAATTCACTTGTGGACAAACAAATATTTTGGAATGCATCTTTTCATGTTTCAAATTATATAGAGTCAATACTATAAAAATACTATTTGGAAACAAATTAAGTTTGTTTTTTTAACAAACTTTAAAAAAAAGAAAGGATCGCCAAATTATTGTTAAAGAGAGGACCTGTAATAAGAAAATAATATAGTGTGACTGATTTGAACATTGAACCCCTAAAAATCATACATTGATTTCTCTCCCTAAATGTTTCACATTAGTGTTTTTTCATTTGACATTCTAGAAATTCCATATTAAGATATTGTTGATAGTGTGTAGGCTACACGGAAACAGCTTCAAATATGATAGGCCTATCTGTCAGTTCATGCAACACTGATTCAGTGAATTAAAGTGAAATACAGTGAAATACAAAATAAACAAGTTTTGTTAATTTCATACTTTTGTTAGTCTTTAAACAGGCCATTAATGTCCTGGAATTATCATGATTGACAAAGTTGTCTGTATGCAGGACACATTTACTCTCTCAAAGCGAGATCAAAAGCAAGATTAAATATTCTAGAAAGTTGAGTAACTGACCTCTGCGTCTCCACGCCACACTATAGAGAATGAACAAAATATGAAATGAAGTGATGAAATGTTAGAAAACTCAAAATGAACCCGTTTCGGACCTAAGACGATCTATTTCAAAAGTGAAAGTGACAAAAGCCTGTTCTTATACCTGTGTTCTGTCACATCTGTTTTGCCCCTGTGTCCCTTTGGCCTTTTCTTAACCCTACTGGAAAAAACCAGCTTTACCAGCTCAAGCTGTTTTGAAACATGTTGGCCGGTAGATGGTAGCATGATAAGACCACCCAAAACCATCTGATAACTGGGTTGATTTTCTTTTTTGGGTTTGAAGCTGGTTTCTCAGCTTGGTGGAGCTGAATTATAGCAGCTGTAAGTTACATAAGCTTACTTCTGATAATTTCTGATAAAATAACACTTTAAGAATGAAGCACACAAACAGATACAGAGGATATTAAATTAATTCCTGAATATCAATGAAACATCTTCATTAAAAATATATTTTTGTTTCTCAAGTAATAAATTACTTAAATGGCAGCAGTAATAAACAATATTAGCTTATTCAAAATCATACAAACGACTCAATTTATTATAGCCTTCAGCTCTTCCTCCAAATAGTCACTTTTGAAGCAACCTAGTGGCACACTCTTTTATATGGTTGTATTTCAGGGGCTCAAGAGCATAATGCCTTTTCACCTACAGTAACCAAACTTCATACAGTTATAGATCTCATCAGGCCTAAAAATGTCATGCTCCAAGTCATAAGCCAGCTCAACAGGAAGTTATGGTTGTTTGAGATATGCATGCTCTGGAATTTGATATACTCCTCCTAGCCGATTCACCCGAACGCAACCAAACTCGGTCAGCATGAAGTCAAGACATTGAGGATCTCAAACGGTTTGGCCGTGGCGAGGCAACAAATTTATGGTGAAAAAAAGGGAAACAGGAAGTGTGTTATAACGTCTGCATACATTGATTGATTTTTCTGAAACTTCAGCTGTATGTTCGTTGGAGGAGGCCGATCACATGGATGTGACATTTGTGAGTCAAGGCAGCTCTGAATTTTTAACTACTGCTCCAAAGGCCGTCATACGATTCACACCAAACTTTTTCAACATGCTGCCAATATATTAAAGATGCGAAATTGTGAACAGTATTGGATCTTAAACAGTGTTGCCATGGCAAGGGATTAAATTAATGACAAAAAATGGAAACTGGAAGAGTCTTGTATCTTGTAAATAATAACCATCTATTTCTATATAAAATAATACAAATAAAAAGTAATATATATATATATATATATATATATTGAAGAGTTCATTTGCAAAAACAGTTAACTCTATTTTTATTAATTCTCACAAATTATGTTTTTTTATTGTGCATTCCAAGTAATATCAATCAAACTGCAGTTGGGTTGTTTTGATTAAGTAATAATAACTCCAAAAAATACAGGTAAATTAAAAAATTCAAGTATTTAGGAAACACCACAACATTCATATTTGTTTGTCCACTCATCATGTCAACTTTGCAGGCCCGTTTTAAAGTCAACCTTAAAATGAAAATTCACCTATTTTCTAAATGCATGCTATAGATCTTGTTGAACAATTCATAATGTAAAAATAATGTTGTTTTGATGCATCAGTGTTTGCATGCATTATTTGCGTAGTATTACAACAACCGGGGGTTATTATGGTCTTACAGTGTGTTTTTATTATTATTATTTTCTTTTGCGCTGTCCGTTGGGCTCCGTTTGTTGACCTTGTACTTCAGACTCATCAGTGGTTTCTTTAAATTGCCTCCCTGGGAATATGTGTGTTTTGAGAAATAATGACCCCTAATTAACATGTTTATCAAATTCGTCTTCGTTTTCTCAAAGGCATTAAACATGATCACAGATGTTTGTGAGCAAATGTTGCTGGCCATTTTATTTAGCCCCTAAGTCATTTTCTACTGTATTACACACATTCAACATTTCTGTAATAACAAATATATTGGAATCCTCTCTAGCCTTTAGGCCTTGCGACACAATTTCACTTTTATATTTGGATGTCACTTCTGAAACTTTGCAGTATGTACGGGCCATTGGTCCTTTTAGCAGTATGAAAAACAAACCTTTTATTTAAATACTGATTGAACAGCCTGACAGCGCACAAAGAGCGCTCCCGTTATAATCACTAAAAAGCATTCATCTCAGTTCATCACAATCTCACAAAGTAATCATATAAAGTAAACATTATTAAAGTAATCATATTATAATCAATGAAGTTATCTACACTGCACAATAAATCTCTTATTAACATCGTGTCTACACTTTGTTATATTGAGAGGATTTGTGAGCATGCAGAACTTTTTGACCATTGAGTGGATTCTGACTAATTTAAACACTTCTGATTGGTCACTCCATTCAAGAAATCAATAGATATGTCTGTGACTGGCTACATCGCTCAAAGCTGCAAAACACAAAGTAAACCTTTCATTTGAGTGCAATGGCATAGAATAAATTTTCATTCAAATCACAGTGATTTCAGGAGGAAACACTTGGATTCATGTGGAGAAATAGCCAAATCAACACAATATATTGAAGATCTCCATTTCTGTCACTTGATGGAATGTGGGTTCCTTACCACTGTCGCTTTGGCTTGCTTATGGGGTTTAAAAGACACTTAATAGTCAGTAATGTTATTGATTTGACTGCACTGACACTATTGGATGAGAATAAAAACGTGAACTGAATTAAGCTGGATGATGACACCACTGAAGATCTGCTTTATGCTTATTCAACTTCATTTCATCTTATTTTGCAACATCTGTCATTGAACTGATTGAAACTGACTTAAACTGAATAATGACACTATTATCTTCTGTAGAACGTCTTTATTTGAATTTATCTCATATTTGATGAAGTTTGCATGATCGTTATTTCTGTATTATTCTGTATTTTGTAAAGCGTTACATAAATAAAAGTGACTTGACTTGACTTATTGACATTATAGTAAAGGAATAGAACTATGAAATTAATATAGATAACAGCTCAGAAAATTTGGTTTTAGAATTTAATCAGAAAATGTTTTTTAAAAAAATATTTTTGATTACAGACTTTGTTTCTCAGAGACAAAAGATACTGGGGACTTTTTTTCTTAGGATAAAAATCAGCAAAGCAGCAGAAGTCTCCATTTGCTCTCCATTTCATATATTGTTGTTCAGGTAAATTAGGAAAAAAACTCTTAATGCCATATTCTACAGTATGTTGGTTTCTGAGAAGAAATGAGAGAAGAAAAAGTGAAGAAAATGTCTCCCTTATGTCCAAAATTAGCAAAATATTAGCAAAATGTTCTAAAAAAAAAAATTATAATGAGGATGGTCAGAGATTGTGGCATGACTGTCATCACTAGGACTGTGGTTTGTCCATGACTCTCACATCTGGGACCAGTCAGAGAAATGATGGCCCAAGGGAGACAATTATCAAACCCATGATAGTTAATGACCTCTGGATCGCTTTATTCTCCTCTCAGGCCAGTTTAATACCTGGTAAACAATGTCTAATGCTGTGAGACAAACAACTTGTAATGTTTGTGGAAACTATCCCTCTTTACAAAGTATGACATAATTATTTGAATAACTTTATAGTTGTAGACCAAAGACTTTTCATGATAATTGTGCTCAGCTTATATGCCACCACATTATTAAAGTGTTTAGAATGTCATTTCAAAATCATTCCATGTGATTTATATTTAATATCTAATGAAAGCCTACACTGCAGGCCCTGTTTCCACCTGGTATTAAGATGTGTTTTGGTCGATTGGATCACAAGTAGACAAGGTAGACATGTACCTGTTTACACCTCGTATTTTGTCTCTTTTGTCCGATTTCAACCACTTCTGTCGTGATTTCTTCAAGGGGTGATTTCACGCAAAAGTAGATGGTGGAAAAACATACAGAGAGCCTCAGCTTTCATTTCTGCTCTGACAGCCGCAAGACCACGCCGAACGCTGTGAGTGCGTATTGTGCTTAGTACATTTTTTGTCTTCAAACCGAATTTGGGTCTTCTGCTGACAAAGTTTAAATCCCATCTGGCTAGCCTGATTCCCATAATGTTTAAGCATTAAGTCAGTAGGCGGAGAGTAGGTGTCTTTTGTGTCTGTTCAAACACATTCGACCACAATCCGGTCAAATGCGTTTTCGACTACCTCTGGAAGTGGACGAAAGTGGACAAGCTCAAAGCGTTTTAGACCTCGTTTACACTTGTATTTAGCTTCATCCACTTGTGATCCAATAGACCAGAATTCATCTTAATGCCAGGTGTAAACAGGGCCTAAGTCATGACATCTTGCTGCTGGGGTACCTCAGGGCTCGGTGCTTGGACCACTTCTCTTCTTCATCTACATGTCATCATTAGGATCTGTCATTCAGAAACATGGCTTTTCCTATCACTGCTATGCTGTTGACACACAACACATTCCAGCCAGATGATAATACAGTAGCTGCTCGCATCTCAGCCTGCCTGACAGACATTTCTGCCTGGTTGAAGGAACACCACCTTCATCTCAACCTTGCAAAGACAAAACTGCTTGTGGTCTCAGCCAACCCAACACAATTTCTCCATTCAGCTATAGGTTCATCAACCATAACTCCTTCCAGGACAGCCAAGAACCTTGGAGTTGTGATTGATGATCAGTTAAACATTCACTGGCTCTGCACCTCTATACCTAAACTAACTACTTCAGACTCCAGAAGCTTGCGTTCTGCAAGTGAATGCCGTCCTGTAGTGCCATCCCAAAGAGGCACAAAATCACTTTCACTGACCTTTACCTTGTCTGTTCCCTGCTATTCCCTTCCTGAGTCTTTAGACATTTTCAAGAATTGGCAAGATGCATCTTTTTCATCAACACTTGACCCATCATTACTAGCACTTACTATTCTATTCAAATTCTAATTCTATTTTTTTTTCTAATTCTAACTGGGACTAGTCACAGCACTTACATATTGTTGCTCTTTTGTTGATTTGATTGCTTCAATTGGTCTTCCATTTGTAAGTCGCTTTGGATAAAAGCATCTGCTAAATTATTAAACATAAATGTAAATGTAGAAAGAACAATGTGAAAGAACAGCGCACAAAATCTTAAATAGTAATTAGGCTAATGGTGATGGGAGAAACAATGCTTTTCCAAACATCTAATTAATTGAACAATTGCTTTGCAAAATGATTCACTGTTTTGAACAGCTGCTAGTTAAAGCCATCCTCGTTCAAAGTACTTTTTTGTAGTTGATCACACAGGAAATCAGCTCATTAGATTCAAATGTTTTTACACTTAAAATCGGATCCATTGTCAGAGGAGCGCCACCATATGGTGACTGTTCATGGCCTGAAAAACAACATTTACGCAACATGCGAGATACTACATTAACAAGTAAGGGAAATAACGCTGATTTGGCTTCTGAGTTTGGAGTGCTGCAGGAATGAGTTCTAAAACATGGAAACTTGTTAGCATTTTTAAATGTCTTGTTCCATCGCCCCTTAAAGCTGCAGTCTGTAAGTTTTGCCTCTTTGTCGCCATCTCTGATTGAAACCTGCAATTGCAGTTATTTAGGAATTATCATCTTTATATGGGTTGTGCATCGGCACGGCTCCCCAGCCTGGATGAATCTAATATTTGCTGTCAATCAGGATACTGTGAGGATACTGTACTTCGGAATCACAGATTCTACATCTTGGAAGTATGACCAAAATAAGAATTTTCACCGGACAGTGTCATCTGAACAAGTAACAAATCTGCCACTTTTGTTCTGAGGAAAAAAAGCATTACAGTAAATCGCACTGCCAATGGTGATTAAATCTAACGATCGCTTAGCTCATATCACATCAAACCATGCAAATTATTATTATTATACTTTGTTTTCAGATTGTTAATGTTAACCACATCAGCATTGCGTCTCCATAATTTTTGGACATTAAAATTACTTACAGTTGCACCTGTTTTTAAAATGGAATAAATACTTCTGCACTACACACACCGACAAAAATAAATAACTAAAAATGCTGCAGCAATAGTGAATGTTTCATAAATTAGAAAAATGTGTAAAACTAACAAGCAATTATAGCCTAAATAAAATGTTAATATGTTGTAATTGAGCTTTCAAATGAACCCAGCTTCTTTATTTTTAATCAATAACGAAAAAGATTAAATTCGTTTTAACCAATATAAAAGTATGTATTATGTCATGAACTGAAACATTGTAGGTTTTTACTACTGATTCCTACTGTGTTCCTAAATTTCGTAAGTCTACTTCTGAAATATGAGCTTTATTGAACTGAGAACTGTCTTACTCATGAGAAGAGATTGTCCAATGTGGAAAACGTGAAGCCTGAGATCAGATTTTGTTGTTCATCTTAAATGATTCAGCAATGACAAAAAACAAAATCCACAAAAACTACCCAAACACTGGGTTATTATGCCTGACCCAGGAGCTGGGTAAAACAAAAACTGCCCTATAACACTGGAAAAGTAATGCTGATGAGTGAAACTAAATGATTCAAACTAAATCATATTCGACAATCATATTCCAAATTCAACATGTTGTTTGGCTTTGTTTCCTTTTTCAAGTTAAAAATAAAAGTTTGCAAGGGCCATAATTAATCCCAAGATGCTTTATGACATCTTCAAATGATTTCCCAACCTGAAAAAAAGATGTTATAAGACTTTCAGCTCTTCACATGCAGACACACAGCTCCAGATTTGTTGATCTGATCGTTTGCCTTTTTTTTATTTTGTCTGATTTCCCACAGCCAACAATGGATACTGAAGCCTAATGAGTACATTGTAAATGAATGTAGCCATTTTAGCATATATTTATTAATATTGTTTTATGTGCATTTTATTTTTTATTGCAGAAAATCATAGTTTTGTGTGATTTGAAGCAACATCCATAACCTGATGGATAATGTGTCTTATCCAGTGATACTGACTCTCATGGTGCCCAAAGACTCTAAATCATACAGGCATATATACTTCACTTGTTTTCTGATCCTTTATCTGCTTATATTGTCAATTAACATACGTCTTGTTATGATCATTATCATGACGAAAGCACTTCATGAACCGATGTACATATTCTTGTCCTATCTGTGTGTAAATGGGGTTTATGGAGCCACAGGATTCTATCCTAAAATTCTGTCTGATTTAATGTTGGATTCATATGTGATCTCCTCTCTCATGTGTGCTCTGCAGATCTTTGTTATTTACAGCTCTTTACTGAGTGAGTTTACAATATTAACAGTGATGTCTTATGATAGATATGTAGCCATATGCAAACCTTTAGACTATCATTCCAAAATAACTAAATTCACCTGTGTGAAATTAATTCTGTTTTCATGGATTCTTCCCAACGGCGTCTCAGCCACAGCAATCCTGTTATCATACTTGAGGCCATTTTGTAAATATCACATCGACAAATTATATTGTGACAACTGGTCAGTTGTAAAACTCTCTTGTACATCATCTTTTGTGAATAATATCTATGGATATATTTTTGGTGTTATATTTTTGAGCTGTGCAGTTATTGTCATAGTGTCATATGTTAAGCTGGTCTCTGCATGTAAAGCATCTTTAGAAAACAGAAGGAAATTCTGGCAAACGTGTCTGCCACACATGTTATCACTGATAAATTTCTCTTTTGCTTTGCTTTTTGATATAACGTATAGCAGATATGGTTCAAATGACATTCCAGAGAGTCTGCGTCATTTTCTGGCTTTAGAGTTAGTTATTGTCCCTCCTGTTTTTAATCCTGTAATGTATGGGTTAAATATTAGGACAGTGCGCAGAGTTTTTTTCTCGTGTATTTCAGCAAGAGTGAATGTTTCAGAAGCTAAAAAGGCTTAAATCCTTGATAATCACTTGATGTGCTCTACTGAAACAGACATGCAAAATAGTGTAATTTGTTTTATAAATTAATTACGACAAAATGTAAGAAAAACAAGCATGTGCAAGCTGTCAACATTATTTTTATGAACATCATTGGGAACAGAATCATGAAACATTCCAGAAAAAATTAGGCATATTTTTCTTTATTTGCTTTATAGGCGCGTCCACTATGCGGAGATGATGAGAGTCAGCATGTCATCTTCATCTTCCCAGCCGACACTGATTCAGAAAACATTAGTTTATTAATAAACAATTAAAATGTCTCCTTGTCACATTCATAATCATTACTTTTGCCGGTTCTTTATGGCAAGCTTTATGCGTGCGCTTGAGTGATAGCCTATATTACGTTCATAAACTCTCATTATTATGGTTTATTCTCACCAGTATTTAAGAAATTAAATTAATATAAATGTGATTAGTCAACTAATGGCTTAAATGAACAACTACTAGTTGACATCTAACATCTAAACCTCTGTTAATTCTCAGTAAGAACTTTAATATGAAATAAAGTCTGGATTGTAATAAGTGAAGATGCTGAGATCTTGAGAGATCTGTTAGTGTTTCATGTTCTGGGATTTAAAGTGTTTCTGTATCGTGTGTTTTGTGGAGAGCAGAGCCTGTGCTTCAGTCCAGGATGATCCAGAAAACATCGGTGTTATGCTGCATGTTGCTTTATTTCAGAGGCAGTAACATATAGTTACATTAATTCATTCATGTGTGCTCTTTATGGTTAAATACAAGAGATTCAAATTTTACAGTCAATGTGTTTTGTTAGTAACAATTCAGGATATATGTGTAAAACAACAGTGTTTTTTCTGTAAGAGTGTTTTGCACTTTATTTAAATTAGGATATTTACATTTATTTTACAGACTTTGTTTAGCAGCTGTTGATGAAAGTCATTTGACTTTTTTTTTTTAAGATTGTTTTGCAGTGAAGGTGTTTTATTGTAATAAAGGGAATACCTGTAAAATAACTGTTTTTCTGTAGAAAAATTTTAATGAAAATTTCTGTTAAAGTTTTTTACACTTTATTTAAATTAGAATATTTTCCTTTAATTTGAAGGTTTTTGTTTGGCAGCCGTAGCTGACAGTCACTGACAATTTTTTTTTTTACGATTTATTTTTTTACAGTGACTGTATGAGTATGTTAGCACAGAAAATTGACCTTTACATCAGATTATTAAAAGTCATGGCAAAAGTGCCTCAGAAACTATAACACATGTGTTTCAAATATGAACAAAATGAGGATCAACTGTTCCTTTTAACAAATCTCTTTGAGACCCACTGATGAGATCTTGCATTATGAGAGAGTTCTGGGCAGTTAAAAGATGTAAATAAATTACAATGCTATAATTTTCAGTCTGTTCCTCATACACAGCATCACATGACTTCAGAAGTTTTGAATACTTCTTTTTAGAGATTGCCAGCTGTGGTTACATGATCTTCCAGTCACTGTATGAAAGAGAGCAGCATGAAAATAAATAGATTTGGAATGACATTATAGTCAGTACGATGACAGATTTTCATTCATAGATGAATTATCTCTTTAAGAAGAAACCAGAAAACATTCACCTCAGGACAATCGCAGTCCATTCACAGAGTATGTAGTGGTCTGCTTTCACTTTTAGACACTATGGAGAAGGAATATATGGTAGTATTAATGTTAAACCATTTAGTGAAACATTTTAGAGAAAATTGAATAAAAGTATATTACAAATAGATTTCCTACTATCAGGTGTCTCGAAATCCTTGCTGTCTCGTCTCTCAGGTTTCTGGATCCCAAGAGATTCACTGGTTTGTGAATCATCTCTGCTCTTCAGCTCTCCTTCACGTTCTGTGTTTGAGGACATTCTAATGGTAATACATGTTCTTAACTAATATAATTCATATAATGACTGTCGAGTGACAGTAGAGATATGTTATAATACTCACCAGCCGAGGGAAGATCTGCTGTGGTCTGAAGATGTTCTCTGGATCTCACATTTCTCTGTCTGTCCTCCAGTTCCTTCACTCTCCTGTCCAGTTCTCTCTCTCTCTTATTCAGCTCATTTTCTTTGGCTTGTACTTCTTCCTCTCTCTGTATCATATTACCTTCTGACTGCAACTTTGTAAGTAGAAAATCTTTTTCAACTTTTGCTTCAATCAGATTATTTTGAAGGTCTTTTTCCCTCTTGTTGAGCTGTTCCACTTTTCTTTGAAGCTTCTCTTTATCATCTTTTAATTGACTCTCTCTGTCTTTGTAAATGATCAGCTCTTCATTCAGTTGCTTCTCACGATGGAGAGAAGTGCAGAACTCCTCCCTCAACTGATTCTCTTTCTCTTTTGAATCTTTCAACCTTTTGCTTAACTGATTCTCTCTCTCTTTTGAATCATTCAATTCTTTTCTTGATTTATTTTCCTTTTCCTCATACACCACCTGAAAATATTTGCTAGCTTTTCTGAAACACTCCAGATGTGTTGTGAAAAAACTGTCTTTACTCTCTGTTGTCTCTGTTTTTATAAATAATACATTAACACTGTTGTCAGTGTTGTGTAACATGTGGTATCTGCCTCCACACATCTTCACACAGTAGTTCGTGTTTGGATCATTGTGTTTAGCCCCATCTATAAATAACACCATACAATAATCCAAGACCTCCTTCCCGAACACGTCACTGAGAGCTCGTAAAAGATAATTCTCTCTGCCAGAGTCTCTCACATCTCTGTGTACGAACAGAAATGCATGAGGCCCAGGAAACAACAGTGATTCAAAGAACTCCATGTCATCTCTGATAGTTTTAACTCCGTTGCTGAAAACCCAGAATGATTTCAAGTGTTCCAGCCAATAGGATGGAGTTTTTAATACAGAAACCTGTCGTCCACAAACTTGTGCTTTCCTGGGCTCCAATATTCCAAATTTAAAAGCATCCCTGTTCTGTCTTTCCCCAAGGATTGTGCCACATGCTTTATCCAGAAGAACATCATCATCTCCAAGCACCATCAATCTCAACTTCTCATTGGAGCCTTCATCTGTGAATGATCCATCTGTTAAAGGAGTAGTCCACTTTCAAATAAAAATTTCCTGATAATTTACTCACCCCCATGTCATCCAAGATGTTCATGTCTTTCTTTCTTCAGTCGAAAAGAAATGAAGGTTTTTGATGAAAACATTCCAGGATTATTCTCCTTATAATGGACTTCAATGGTCTCCAAACGGTTGAAGGTCAAAATTACAGTTTCAGTGTTGCTAAACGATACCAGACGAGGAATAAGGGTCTTATCTAGCGAAACGATCGGTCATTTTAGAAAAAAATGTAAATGTATATGCTTTATATAAACAAATGATTGGTTTCCAAGTGCTTCCGTATATAAGACCCTTATTCCTCGTCTGGTATCGTTTAGCAGCACTGAAACTGTAATTTTGACCTTCAACCGTTTGGAGGCCATTGAAGTCCATTATAAGGAGAATAATCCTGGAATGTTTTCATCAAAAACCTTCATTTCTTTTCGACTGAAGAAAGAAAGACATGAACATCTTGGATGACATGGGGGTGAGTAAATTATCAGGAAATTTTTATTTGAAAGTGAACTAATTCTTTAAGTGAATAAAGCAAAGTCAGAGAACAAATGCATACAACACTGTGTAGCAAATGCACATAATGTAAAAACTGCACAATGTAATAAGTATTACATTATTATTGTAATAAAATGTTAATGATGTAATAATTTTCTCAAAACGTAATAAAATCTTGAGCTCATAATGTAATAATTTTTACATTATGAGAAATTTATTATATCATAAACTGCAGTTTTATGTGCAGTTATTACATTATGAGTTGCTACACACTGCCTAAGAAAAAAATGGTGTTCTGCACACAAAATAGATATCTATGCTTTTATTTGTGGTATATAGGGCTTTTATAATGGATCTTTTGGTGTAGACCTGTTTAAGTGTATTTGATGTATATGGTTTATTTGGTTTGTGTGAAAGTGGTTTTCCAAATTTGGATGTACTGCAAACCACACAAGTCCACTTCAACACGTTGTCTGGGTTCATTTGAACTAGGTATGGTTTGCTGTATTTCACAGCATGTGTAAGCAATGTGTATGCGAAGATATTGTGCACAAACAAATATTTTGGAATGTATCGTCATGTTTCAATTTAATATAGAGTCAATACTACTCTAAAATATGAACTGGAAACCAACTTTCTAAATACTTACCATCATCCTTCAAGAAAAGACCTGTAATAAGAAAATAAGATAGTGTGACAACTGCCTGATTTGTACATTTAACCCTAAAAATGATACACTGATTTCTCCCCCTGTTTCTGTCCACTTCACATTAAGTGTCTTTTCATTTGACATTCCAGGAATTACTCAATTAAGTTGTCTTTGATTGTGTATGCTTTTATGAAAAATATGATATAGCTATCATATACTGTATATATTTACAACTCTGACAGTTGTATTTTCTTATATGTACACTGTAAAAAATGTTATGTGCTGTTTACTTAAAAAAATTATGGTAACAATATTATTTTTGAGTAGTTTTTAAGGTTGGATTTCTTTAATGGAATCTACTTGAATAGATCATGTAAAATCTCTAGTCTATAACACAATTAAATATTTTTAGTGAAATGTGCTTTTTAATTTTAAGTTTACTCTCAAAAGTGTGTGATTTAGAGTGAATGGAAATACTAAATTATGATGTACAATTAAAAGACTGTATCCTGTTAGGAACAAACTTGTTACTGCAATGGCAAAGTTACTGCTCATTAAACAAAGCAACATGTTTCATATATTAGTACATGCAGTTTTTCACAGCCTAACCATAAGCTCTACTCTTCTGCACAATGGTAACGATCAAAACTTCAACATAACAGAAACTCTTTCAAATGTCAAACATAACTGAACATTAAACATTAACAGATATTTCCCTTCACTCAAAAACACATAAAATAACACTTAATTTTTACTCTTCCATGCTGGGAACTTACAATGGTGTCTTAATAAAACTGTATAATTGAGTTAATTCTCTTAAAATAAAAAGGTATCCTTCTTTCCTTAATTTTATTAGCTTAATCGGTTCCTCAACTCAAGCCTCAAAAGTTTCCTTTAAAAAAAAATTAGGAAAATGTATCTCTTGATTTTATTAGTGAAATGTTCTCAATATTTTCTATACAACACTTAACCACAATTTTATTAATAAAATATACACACTATTTTTAATCATCATCTTAATTTTTTTTTAATGAAAATTACAAGACTGATGATTCTCTCCTTATGTGAATGTTTATGTACACTCAAGTCTTTCCTACAGCCTTTTGTAAACACTAAAAGGTTCTTTATAAATAAGTACATTATTCATGCATATGGTTAATAACAATGTTTGCCATAATTATTTGAAGGAGAAAGTCTTGATAGGACTATATGTCAGTTCATGCAACAATGATTCAATGAATTTGTTTCAACTCACGCATTTCATGTTCTTCTTGACCTGTAAAATACAAAATAAGCCAATTTTATATTAATATCATACACTGTAAAAAAATAAATAAATAAATCAAAAATTCCGTAAAAATAAGGCACAATGTACTGTATAAATATGAAGGAACTTTCCGTATTTGTATTTTACAGGTGATTTACCTGTATTTTGAATTAAGCTTTGCATTAGGTTGTGTTTTAATGATTAACGGAAAATTCCGTAAAATTCCTGGCAGAAAATTACCAGTACATTTTCCGTTTTTATTTTTTCATTAGTCGTTATACAGGCCATAATGACCTGGAACTATTATGACCGACAAAGAAGTCAGTTTGCAAGACGCATTTACTTTCTCAAAAGTCAGAGGAAATATAAAGTCAACTGAGTTACTGACCTCTGCGACTCCTCGCCATACTGCTGAGAGTGAAAAAAAAAAAAAAAAAAAATTAAGCAACAAAATGTCTACTGTAAGAAAAACTCAAAATAAACCTATTTAGGGACTAAGACGATCTTCCGCAATCAAGCTTGTGTCGAAAGTGAAATTGACAAAAGGCTGTTCTTACCTGTTCTGTCACTCCTCTGTCCCTACATATTTCAACGAGGCTGAATCCAGCTTCTTATTGACGCTATCCGGTCCACCTTAAAAGACGCGACGCTTCCGCGCTTGTAGCTGCTTATTCACGCTCAACTTAGGGACAGTGCGGTTTTTCTCTTTTTCGCGCTTTTTTAAGGTATTGTGTTGCTTTTTGTGTCTATTTTCAGAATTAAAGGAAAATAAACTACTTTGAAATGCAAATAACACTGATATATCAGCGAAAATAGACTGTAAAAATATAAATTCACATAAAATATAATTATAGTATTCTTTGTTTATCTCAGTGAAAATTACTGTAAAATTACAAAGGTATATAAAAAACAGTTACATCATTCTTTTTGCACGTCATCCTTTGAATGCATTAATGAATCAACTGAATAAAAAATAATTCAAGCAAATATTACAGATTTCAATATCACAAGGTAACTAGAGACTGTACCAGCTCCAGCTCCAGCTTGGATCCAGCCTCTTATGAAGACTTCAGATGAAGGACTCCAGAACATCAAACATGGATGATTATACAAAATGCTTTGCACGCACAGTACTTTTGCTTAAAAGAAGTAAATACTGCAATTTTACAACTGTACTTTCTGATATCATCTCATAAAAGAAGACTATTGTGTTTTTGTCACATAGAAACATGAATTTGCTGTAAAGCTGCTTTTGAAATATGTATAGTGAGAAGCGTTATACAAGTGAGTGTGAATTAAATTGCATTGAACTGAAAGAGCCCTTGCATTGTTGGTTACTGTACCATTTTGAAGTTATGGACCCAATCTCACACTACAGTTTGGAGAGCCATCACATTGTTGGACCATTTGGGGTGCTTGACTATCATCATTCAAATTTTTAGACATTTTTACTGTAGCGTTATGATTTTATGGACTCATGAAATTGATAAAGCGTGACAGTACAGTTAGAAGAGCGATTGCATCGTTGGCCCAGTTGGGGGTGCTATATCTCAGCTAATGTTGAGGGTGTGTTAAAAGTTTCAACAAGGCCTTATTTCCAGGGCAATTGCCTGTCACCATTCACATGTTCAGACATTTTTACTGTAGCATTATGAAGTTATGGACCCATGAATTTGACAAATGTGACAATACAGTTACAGTTGCAGGTTGGAGTAATGGGCGTGTAGTGTGTGTGTGTGTGTGTTTGTGGGCGGGGATGTACAATTGCCTGATAAATGCACAATTTATTGACACTGAATTAATAATTAATGTATAATGTGATAGTTTCATCCTTACATCTACAATAAGTAAGGGATATTGTACATCCAGCCGGTTTTTATCTCAGATTATTACACCGCTCTGTGGAATACTTGATTCTGATTGGTCAATTGCGCCATCCAGCGGTATGTTATGCTGCCTTCACGTGCTCTCGGAATTATCGTATATACGAGTTTCCTAGGTAAATATTACACATGAACGCCCTCCAGTTTCGAAAGTTGAATACAATGAGCTCGTAATCACGACTTTAGAAGTGGGAATTGTGCTGTGTTCACGCCACCTCGTATTTACCGGAATCTTGAGATGACAACACGTGACTTTATATTCGAAGCGGTCCAAGTCCTTGGACTGGGAATTATGCGTTTCCATGGCACCACTATCAACGCCTAAATTAATCTACAGCGGTCAGGTGGTACAGCGGCCACGTGGTACATCTGGGAGCTTTAAGAAAACTCCCAGCTTACAAGCTGTAATTACGAGCTCTACGAGGACGTGAACGCTTTTTGCAAGCTAGAATCTCGTAACTAGAGGAATTACGAGGCCCCGTGAACGCACCTTTATCAAATTTCCAATAGCAGGTGAAGGCAGCTTTATTCCCCGATAACAACCGCTGAAAACAGATAGGCTAACACAGGCTCATCCGGGTTACTTAAGTCAGCTTGCTAGGAACGGTTTTTCTTCATCAAAGTTTTGCGTTTGGTGAGCTAATAAAATATTAAAACTCGGTCAAATCAATATTTTGTGTACAGTTATGTAATTATGTTATCCAGCCGGTTATCTCAGAAAAAACTTTTTTGTTTCCCCAACAACTTGTTTTTGTACTCATTTTAACTTAATCAAGGGGTTTAACACTGTATTCAATATTGCTAATTAATTTTATAGTGATACGGCATTTCTTAAAAAAAAAAAAAATGCAGATTTGTTATTTATTTATTATACCAGGCTTCCTCTCATAATATGGATGCACACCTCTGTGAAAAGTTGAAACTGCTTAGGAAAAATGTTCTGTGTCTATAGCCTACCTGTTTTAATGCTGCCATCTAGTGGTTACAATATGAACTAACTCTTATCATTTAAACTGCCTCATAGTTTCATTATACCTTTGATAAACTATTTGGAGAAACATGAAATGAAAATTAAGTGTTACAAGAATTAATTACCTGCATCATATTTGAAGATGATTTTGCTTCTATTTCAAGCTGATAGTCTCCATCCTCAGAATAACATTAATGTGTTTCTGTAGGTTATGACAATAGTTTTGGACCCTAGACGGTGCCATTTTTTTTATTTCAACACGTGAACTTTTTGATATTGTGTATGAGTAAATGCCGTACACATGTAGTTTTAGTTAAATCTTAATAACTCTGATTTGCAAACTATGACTTTGTCTCAATTCACACACATTCACTTGTTTAATGATGTCTGATTACAGCAATCAACCCTCATCAATATTCGTTCAGCTTCTCTCTGAACTGACCTGACGAATTGATAGTTTAACAGTGCTGGAAATATAGAGCTAATTTCTGATAATAACACCACTTTTGAGAAGATAAAGACTAAAATACCATAAAGAAATAACAGTGCAGTACAGTAGGCTAACTGTCACAGAAGACTTGACCAAAGATGGATCCAGCAGTTAGTTTAATTAGGCTCTGGCAAGGCAACCATTCCCTAGAGGACCACACCAAAGATTTTTTGAATATCGCCTACCTCACAGACTTTCCAGACTTCGCCCTCATTGACTTTTACTGTTATGGACTAAATAACCACTACCAGCACCTACTCATCCGTGATGGTCCCAGGGGGTCTCTGGTGGAATTCCTGGACTATGCCCTTCAAGTGAGTGGTTCATCTTACACTGTTGGGGTAGTAGAGGAGGATTTTATCATGGCCACCACTCCTGAGCCCTCAGCCAAGATGGCCACCATTCCAGAGCCTCATGCCAAGATGGCCGCCATTGCAGAGCCTTGTTGCGTCATGGCCACCATTTCACAGTCTCGTCCCGTCATGGCCGCCACGCCTGAGCCCTCAGCCAAGATGGCTGCCACGCCTGAGCCCTCAGAGATTGCAGCTCCAGTCCATGTATCTGATCCAAAGGCCGCTCCAGCCCATGAGTCTGCTCCAGAGCCTGCTCCAGTCAATGAGAGAAGAAAATACGGTTTCAGAGAGGAAATGTGAAGAAAAAGTGAAGAAAAATACCATATGTCTCCCTTATATCCAAAATTAGCAAAATGTTAGCAAAATGTTCTAAAAAATTATAATGAGGATGGTCAGAGAAATAAAATGTTAATATGTTGTAATTGAGCTTTCAAATAAACTTAGTTTCTTTATTTTTAATCAATAACGAAAAAGGTTAAATTAGTTTTAACCAATATAAAAGTATGTCGCCAGGGCCAGCGCGTGCCTATAGGCGAACTAGGCAGCTGCCTAGGGCGGCAGCACAGTCAGGGCGGCAAGAAAAAGAGGGACTAAATTAACCTACTAAGTACCAAAACCCACCCCAACCAAGAGCGGCATATGGGTCCACATGCAATGTAGCCAATCACATACATATCTGTTGATTTTGCAATGGCCAATCAGAGGTGTTTAAGTTAGCACTGAACAAAAACTCCGGCATTTTGAGCGGTGAGTGGACTCTGGGTTCTACTTCTGCACTTTTGCGAGTCCTCTCATATAACAAAGTGTAGATATTATGTAAATAAGAGATTCATTGTGCAGACAGCTTAATTTATTATAATAGAACTTTGTGAGATCGTGATAAAGTAGCCTAAGCGCCAGGGGCAGATTAAGGTGGTCAGGGGCCCCTAGGCTGCACTTTTTGTGAGGCCCCCCTAAATCATTATGCTTTACTATAGTGTCATATGTTAAGCTGGTCTCTGCATGTAAAGCATCTTTAGAAAACAGAAGGAAATTCTGGCAAACGTGTCTGCCACACGTTATCACTGATAAATTTCACTTTTGCTTTGCTTTTTGATATAACGTATAGCAGATATGGTTCAAATGACATTCCAGAGAGTCCTTAATCCTGTAACGTATGAGTTAAATATTAGGACAGTGCGCAGAGTTTTTTTCTCGTGTATTTCAGCAAGAGTGAATGTTTCAGAAGATAAAAAGGCTTAAATCCTTGATAATCACTTGATGTGCTCTACTGAAACAGACATGCAAAATAGTGTAATTTGTTTTATAAATTAATTACGACAAAATGTAAGAAAAACAAGCATGTACAAGCTGTCAATATTATTTTTATGAACATCATTGGGAATAAAATCATAAAACATTAAAGGAAAAATAAATTTGTTATGCTTTCACTGCTCCCAAATGCACTTATGAATTATTTGACGTTTGTCTAAATGACTAAACAAATATAATTAGAAAAGACCTGACTTGTATAGGTCTGAATTATTGTAATAGCTGAATTATTGTCACTGTGAGGTTTTCCTATATTTTACTTCCTTTACATTTTACTTATATTTTAAATATTTTACTTGAAATTATACTGCTAAACCCCTTATCATGCAACCCCCATGTGGGGCATAAATTACATAAAAAAAGCTGACACTTGGGAATTTACAGTTCAAGACCCAAAATTATTCAGACTGTTATTAATATGGAGATATATAAGCTCAAACAGAAAAATTAGAATATATTAAGAATATATTTTTTTTAAATGTATAAAAATATTATGTAAATATTATATAACATTATAGGCACAAAATCACTCCAGAACATTTTTGTTCACTGTTCCTGGTGGAATGATCTCCCTGCCTTCATCCGGAATGCAGAATCCCTGGCAATATTCAAAACTTGTCTCTTTTATGAGCACTTAACCTCATCATAATATTAAAATAATAATAAAATAAACCTAAATGCTTTCACTTCCTTTAATCCCTCCCTATTCTATCTTATGCTAATCTAAGCGATGTCTGAAACTTGTATTGTGAACACTTCTTGTGTCTATTTCTCTCTTCACAATGAATCGCATGTTGTATTCCTCACTTGTAAGTCGCTTTGGATAAAAGCGTCTGCAAAATGAATAAATATAAATGTTTATTAATGTCTATTGTTCTCTCTCCATGAATGATAGCACCTCTGAAACGTAATCTTCATTTTTCTTTTATCATTATTGTTTTGTTTTAATTCAATTATTAGCCTTTATTCTGGCATTACATTGCTTGCTCATCCACACCACTTTCATCCCAGATTTGTTAATCTACCTTTTACCGGAAGTCTTTCTATATTTAAAAAAAAAAGAAAAAAAAAAGCATATTCTTGGGACCCTATGTGAATTCTTTTAACAAAATAGATTACAATTAGCATCAAGCTACATAACAATTTAAAAGATTTAATATTTCAAGTTTACTCAACTCAATTTAAACCACCACTGAGTATTTGTAATAACTTCTGATAGTAGATTTTGGTCATATAGTGTTGTTGAAATGTGTTATATTTATAATTTTATATGGTGCTTATTACTACAGCTGCTTAGCATGCATGCTGTAAACATTCTTTATTCATATGAAAATACCCCGGTAACACTTTACAATAAGGTTCATTAGTTAACATGAACTAATAATGAACTGCACTTAAACTGCATTTATTAATTTTCGTTAATGTTAATTTCAACATTTACTACATTATTAAAATCTTTGTTATCTTTCTAACATGAACAAACAATGAACAACTGTATTTTCATGAACTAATGTTAATGAAAATTTTTAAATACTGTAACAAATGTATTGCTCATGGTTAGTTCATGTTAGTTAATACATTAGCTAATGTTTAACTAATGAACCTTATTGTAAAGTATTACCAATACCCCAAATCGCATGCAAATTACACAAATCATATACACCAATCAGACATAACATTATGAGCACTGACAGGTGAAGTAATGATTATCTCTTCATCATGGCACCTGTTAGTGGGTGGGATATATTAGGCAGCAAGTGAACATTTTGTCCTCAAATTTTAGAAGCAGGAAAAATGGTCAAGTGTAAGGATTTGAGTGAGTTTGACAAGGGCCAAATTGTGATGGTTAGACGACTGGGTCAGAGCATCTCCAAAACTGCAGCTCTTGTGGGGTGTTCCCGGTCTGCAGTGGTCAGTATCTATCAAAAGAGGTCCAAAGAAGGAACAGTGGTGAACCGGCGACAGGGTCATGGGCGGCCAAGGCTCACTGATGCACTTGGGGAGCGAAGGCTGGCCCGTGTGGTCCGATCCAACAGACGAGCTACTGTAGCTCAAATTGCTCAAGAAGTTGTGGACAGAGGTGACAGGGGTGGACAGTCTCTTAGAATGTGTCGTCATAGAGTAGATACATTTATCAAAAGTATTTCATTCACTCTCTCTACCCTGACTGCAACATTATAATCAACCTGGTTACATCGTTGGATTATTTCCTTTAACAGTAGGAATGTGTTATTTTAAAGTTCATATAGTTAAAGTTATCAATTAATATAAAACCATTCAAAATTATTTTATTATCAGTACTATATGGAGTGTGGCTTGTTTTATTATTCAAAATTTTACATTCAGAGTATAAACTTTGCAATATTAGAATCAACTTTACAAACATTCAGATTAGTTCAAAGGTCAATACATGAAAATATATGAGATTTTAAACAATTCAAATATCTATTTGCTGTTTAGCATTATAACATCATAGACATTGTTTCTTCATGAAGTCAAGACAATGTTGACTTGTTCTTTTATACCAGTTCATTAACACTGTTAAAATACATGCAGGCATGAGTGAACACTTTTTCATCTCCTCCAAAATGATTTATTCCAGAATGCATTTCTGAACTAAATACATCATGTCATGCACTGTTGAGTGTATAGTGCAGAGAAATGACATTGACACCATAGTTGGATAAAAAAAAAAAAAAAAAAGTACCTCAGTAAAGCTGGTTAGTTGTGAAAAAATTATTTTAAATCTAATGCAATGAAATTTAGTGTGGGAGGAGATAACTTTTAACACCTGTGTTCACCAGCAATCAAATATGAACAAAATGAGGGTCATCTGTTTACTTTAACAAACTCATTTGAGACCCACTAGTGAGATCTTGCATTATGAGAGTTTATGCAATTTATCCAAATTGTAATGTATAAATCTGTTCATCACAGAAAACGACATATTTCAGAAGACTTCAGGGGCAAACTGGACATATGGCTTCTGGCTTCCTTTTAAAGGGAACCCCGGGTATTAATACTTGTATGGCTTAATATAACGTAAATGATGTCTCTTACTGAAATGTGTAGTAGAAAACCAATGAAAGAATTACATTATTTAAAAAAATCCACATAGTTTTATACATATTTTGGACAATGGGGGGCGAAGTGAATTTTATGTTGATGATGTTAAATGGTAGCACTCAGTGAGCTACTGACACTGCACTGTTGCTATTTTTACCATAATACAACTCAGAATATAATATATGATGCCATATTGTGCGGCTTTTGGTTGTCATTTTCAGTCGAAGGGCAGCAAGAGAAGTGATGCATTCTTCACTGCTTTACTAGAGATTAGAAGAGAAAAGAATGGGAAGATGTCTATTGACGAATAAAACTTCCTAAAGACCTGTGTCTTTGTTCTCTCCACTTTGCCGCATTATATTAAGCCATACAAGTCTTGGCTTAATATAATACATTACATGGCTTAATATAAAACATTATATTAAGCCATATAAGTCTTAATACCTGGGGTTCAGTTTAGGGTAGATCACTTGTTGGTCAGTTTCAATTTTTTTATTTTGCAATCTGTATAAATTTCCTTCCAGATGAACACAGTGGCCAAATTTATAATTCGTCAACCTGTTACATTAACTGATAGGATTAGCCTACAAGATTGGCAGTCCGGTGGATTACATGAACAGGGTGGCGGTGACAGCAGCATCTGAGGTGGCCTGGGATGGAGTCAAATCCCGGGCCTGAAATATGGCTCATTTCCACCGAGCAGTACGGTTCAGTTCCCTACAGTACAGTGTGATTCGGGATGGTAAACTCTGATCCGGCTTGTGTTTCCACCTCCAACAGTACCCTTACTTGTTGTGTTGCAACGATATTGTGTTGTCATTCCCCTTGTTGCACACGCAAGTGACAATTCTCTGTCAACCAATCAACGTTCTGCAGTGAGTGTAGCTCCACCCTTTTGGTACCGGTACTATTGTGCTAGGTACCCCAATGGAAGGGTCCCAAAAAAGAGGTAGGTTACGGTTTGGAATTATGGTACCATTCACAACTTCTGACTAGAGTTGTCAAAAGTACAGACTTCGGTACCATTTGTACTGAAATTTTAAAAATGTGATGCTTTGAGTGCTGTTGAACGGATTCGTAAACACCTCTGAATGGCCATCGTGTTGAAGCGCAGATGTGGTCACGATGAACTTCCAGTGTGGAAAGGAGCAGTGTGAAAATATATAGTAATACAGGCTTGCCTTGGAGTAAATGATGACAGACATTTTTTTGGGGGGTGAGCTATACAAACCAAGAAAATCCTTAAACTCACCTCAGGAAAATCACAATCTATGACCCGTGTTCACTTTAAGTCACTATGGAAAAAAAAAAGAAGAAAAATTTGGGAACAATATTATTAAAATTATTAATGTTACAGCAGTTTTGAGGAAAAAATTTCAGTGAGTATAGTAATATTATGTTGCATTTCAAATACATTACTTACTATAGGGTGGCTCTAATTCTTTGATGTCTCGTCTCACAGGTTTCTGGATCCCAGGAGATTCTCTGGTTTGTGAATCATCTCTGCTCTTCAGCTCTCCTTCACGTTCTGTGTTTGAGGACAATATTTCACTACACAAACCTCTAAACCTTTAACATGTTCCTAACTAATTTAATTGATAATAATGAGTGTTTCAGTGACAGTAGAGATAACAGATGTTGATAATACTCACCAGAAGCGGGAGGATGTGCTGTGGTCTGAAGATGTTCTCTGGACACTAAGAAAAAAAGTGTAATGCCAATATCTTAATGTTAATGCATTTAGCAATTTTTTTTTTTTTTTTAATAGAAAAATATCCATTGAATACAGTTTGCAACAGTATTAGTAACAAATATAATGCTTACTGTTAGGTTGGTCTCTATCAATGCTGTTTCGTCTTACAGGCTTCTGGATCCCAAGTAATCCAATGGATTGTGGATCATCTCTGCTCTTCAGCTGACCTTCACGTTTATACAGAGGTCTGTCTTTGTCATCAGACACTATAGATAAACAAATGATTTTCTCTAGCATTTCCTGTGGCGAATTCAGTCCACTGAGAAACTGTTTGTGATTTAAACTTGAGCATTATTAAATTCAAATGGTTACAGTGTTAGAGGACACCTTTGAGTACACAAATCTAGTAATAACCCAAGTGAACCTGGTAAATCTAATGGTAATTAATGACTGTACATTTGTACAGATAACAAATACTCACCAGCAGGATCTGCTGTGGTCTGAAGATGTTCTCTGGATCTCACATCTCTCTGTGTCACTTCTCTCTCTCTGATCTCCAGCTCCTTCTGTCTTTCATCCAGTCGCTTCTCTCTTCTATGCAGGTTTCTCTCTCTCTCATGCAGGCCGTTTTTAACTTTTGCATCGGTCAGATTATTTTCTAGTTGTTCTTTTAACTCTTCTATTTGTCTTTGAAGTTTCTCTCTGTCATCCCTTAACTGATTCTCTCTGTCTCTATGATCATTCAACTCTTTTCTTAGTTTTTCCTCATAATTTTCCTGAAAATATTTGCTAGCTTTTCTGAAACACTCCGGATGTGTTGTGAAAAAACTGCTGTCTTTACTCTCTGTCATTTCCTTTGTTTTTATAAATAATACATTAACACTGTTGTCAGTGTTGTGTAAAATGTGGTATCTGCCTTCACACATCTTCAAACAGTAGTTCTTTGTTGGATCATTATGTTTAGCCTGATCTATAAATAACACCATACAATAATCCAAGACCTCCTTCCCGAACACGTCACTGAGAGCGTGTAAAAGATAATTCTCTCTACCAGAGTTTTTCACATCTCTGTGTACTAACAGAAACGCATGAGGCCCAGGAAACAACATAGACTTGTATGACTCAATGTCATCTCTGATAGCTTTTACTCCCCTGCTGAAAAACAGGTATGATTTCAAGTGTTCTAGCCATCTGAATGGAGTTTTTAATACAGAAACCTGTCGTCCACAAACATGAGCACTCTTTGGTTCTAATTTTCCAAATTTAAATGGAGTCTTTCTATTTCTTTTCCTAAGGATTGTGGCACATGCTTTATCCAGAAGAACATCATCTCCTCCAAGCACCATCAATCTCAGCTTTTCAGTGAAGCCTGTGGACGGTCCGGCTACATCTGTGAATGATCCAACTGTTAAAAAGTGAACAAAGTCAATAGACAAATGCTTAAAACCTGTGCTGTGACTCAATTTTCAAAAACCGAAGCAATCGAAATCTTCAATTATGTAAATATTCAAATGTGAATATTGCATAACACTGGTAAGCTTGGTTCCAAACAGTGACTATTTACATACATTTTTAGCAAATTGGGTATATAGACTAATGGCCCTAATTTTTAAAATGTGCCACACACAATAATTCCTACACCACTGATGTAATTAATGTATAGGTAGTACAAATTCTAACATTCATTACCATATTAGTGAGTGTAAATGAAACGTGTGTCAACTTCAAAAAAACTAAATGAATGTGCACCTGATAGATCTTGGTCCTCTGTCATGGTGCCATAGGACTCTGTCATGGTGCCATAGGACTCTGTCATGGTACTACATGACAGTGAATCTAAGAGGGATAAACAACTTGTAAATACAACAGAAATAATTATTAAAATATATATCCTAATCTAGCTTAAAAACTTCTACGTAGGAGTCTTAGCTTAAGAGCGTTTCAGGACCAATCTGAGCGCAACTCTGAGCGAGGAAAAGACAAAAACTTTTATCTTAGTGAGGAAGCGGGACTGACCCCGTTGCAACGTATGACACAGTCTTTTGAAGACTGTGATTGGTTGGTTGTCCAAGAAGGAAAAAAAAGATAGCTTTTAAGTATAATGTGTTTTATAAGCCTTCACTTTGAAATTACAGGTGTAATTTTTTCACTGTACTCACACACGCACACACATATACACTATATTGCCAAAAGTATTGGGACACCCCTCCAAATCATTGAATTCAGGTGTTCCAATCACTTTCATGGCCACAGGTGTATAAAATCAAGCACCTAGGCATGCAGACTGCTTCTACAAACATTTGTGAAAGAATGGGTCGCTCTCAGGAGCTCAGTGAATTCAAGCGTGGTACCTTGGTAGGTTACCACCTGTGCATTAAGTCCATTCGTGAAATTTCCTCACTACTAAATATTCCACGGTCAACTGTTAGTGGTATCATAAAGTGGAAGCAATTGGGAACAACAGCAACTCAGACCCAAAGTGGTAGGCCACGTAAAATCACAGAGCGGGGTCAGCGCATGCTGAGGCGCACAGTGCACAGAAGTTGCCAACTTTCTGCAGAGTCAATAGCTACAGACCTCCAAACTTCGTGTGGCCTTCAGATTAGCTCAAGAACAGTGTGTAGAGAGCTTCATGGAATGGGTTTCCATGGCCGAGCAGCTGCATCCAAGCCTTACATCACCAAGTTCAATGCAAAGCGTTGGATGCAGTGGTGTAAAGCACGCTGCCACTGAACTCTAGAGCAGTGGAGACGTGTTCTCTGGAGTGACCAATCACGCTTCTCTGTCTGGCAATCCGATGGACGAGTCTGGGTTTGGCGGTTGCCAGAAGAACGGTACTTGCCTGACTGCATTGTGCCAAGTGTAAAGTTTGGAGGAGGGGGAATTATGGTGTGGGGTTGTTTTTCAGGGGTTGGGCTTGACCCCTTAGTTCCAGTGAAAGGAACTCTTAATGCTTCAGCATACCAAGACATTTTGGACAATTTCATGCTCCCAACATTGTGGGAACAGTTTGGGGATGGCCCCGTCCTGTTCCAACATGACTGTGCACCAGTGCACAAAGCAAGGTCCATAAAGACATGGATGAGTGAGTTTGGTGTGGAGGAACTTGACTGGCCTGCACAGAGTCCTGACCTCAACCCGATAGAACACCTTTGGGATGAATTAGAGCGGAGACTGCGAGCCAGGCCTTCTCGCCAACATCACTGCCTGACCTCACAAATGCGCTTCTAGAAGAATGGTCAAAAATTCCCATAAACACACTCCTAAACCTTGTGGAAAGCCTTCCCAGAAGAGTTGAGGCTGTATTAGCTGCAAAGGGTGGGCCAACTCCATATTAAACCCTACGGATTAAGAATGGGATGTCATTAAAGTTCACGTGCACGTAAAGGCAAGCGTCCCAAACCTTTTGGCAATATAGTGTATGTGTGTGTATATTATATATATATATATATATATATATAATATGAAATATACAGTTGCAAGAAAAAGTATGGGAACCACTTGCAGAATCTGTGAAAATGTGAATAATTTTAACAAAATAAGAGAGATCATACAAAATGCATGTTATTTTTTATTTAGTGCTGTCCTGAGTAAGATATTTTACATAAAAGATGTTTACGTATAAAACATTTACTGATGCTCCAGAAGAAAACACGATACATTAAGAGACGGGGGAATTCTGAATTCTTGCAACTGTATATATTATTTATTTTTCATTTACCATGCTGTTAATGTCGTGCTTAATGTATTTGATAGGAAATGAACAACGACATAAGAGGTTCTGAAAGTGCTGTAATTCTTTGTGAGACACTTTGCTTATAGAAGGTTGTGACAGACCCAAATCATCACTGCTGCATAGTTGCATTTCTCCAGTTGCTAAATATGATAATGTTGTAAATGTAGTAATGTTTACTTCCATTTCTGGCGCTATGGCACTTCTGCACTGTCGGAGATGTTAGGTGTCTCTAATAAGATCGGTCACAAACATCATCCCTGCACAATGTGCAGTGTCTTATTAACTCACTATCATGCATTTTGGACCTCTTTTAGGGGTTAAGATGCTTTGTGAATTACTTTTTTCTTTACTAGGATTTTTATTTAATTTGAAGAGAATTTCTAAGAATTTTCTTAAAATTTTGTCACTAGGATTTTTTTATGAATACAGGCCCAGGTGTTTTGGTGAATTTTATTGAATGTATTATTTTATTTTATACTTTTATTTAAGTATAAACAAATGTGTTGGTATGCATCTTTTCATGTAACAAAATACTACAGTTAATATACTCTAAAATACAATACTAAAATACTACGAAGCTCCACAGAAAACAAACAGTAATTTCTGTCAAAATGTACTGCAGCTGCCAAATTAGGCTACTTACCATCTTCTCTTACAAGATGAACTGTAATAAGAACATATTAGATAGAGTGTTAGACTTGTACATTTATTCATAAAATACATCTATTTTTCTCATTACATTTTTCACGATGAATCTTTTAATCTGGCATTCCACTACTGTAGTTTTCATAAGTAAATCAAAATGTTTATGTAACAGTCTTCATTCTCATTCATTCTTTGATTATTTTTCATGCCACTTTATGTCTTATCCTATATAAAAGACCAGCACGCCACTTTGAACTGAATCCTCAACGTTTGGTTTTGTGATTCTGGGGGTGGAAAGCTGGAGATCATCAAAGTCTTTCCATATATTTGTTGTTTGTCGTTCCCTATTTACCCCTAGAGGACGTGAAAATGGTTAAGTAGCTAACGCTATTTTTCGTCATTAAAGGACAAATCTGGAAAGTCATGAAATGTCTATTCATTTAACAATGATTCAGTAGTTTAAAAGTTAGTACTCACTCCGTTCCCCTTCATCTGTGCGACCTGCTAAATACAAAAACAAGTAGGCTAGCCTAAGTTTTTACAAAAAATTCCAATAAATTCATCTTCAGTAGCTACTCAAGTTCTCAAAGAAAAACTGAGAAAGTGAGATATGGAGTTACCAACCTCTGCCTCTGCGTCTTCGTCTCCTCCCCATACTGCAGAAAATGAACAAAAAAAAAAAATGAAAGCAACAAAATATTAACTGATAGAAAATTCCAATTTCCGCAAACAGTTAAAGTCCCCCTGAAATCAAAATGTAAGTTTTTTTTAGCTTTTAGTATGAATATGTTAGCCTTAAGGTTATGAATAAGCTGGTGTGTTCCAAAACAATGACAAAATTCACATTTAGGAGATATAATCATTCAAAACTTACAGTCTCTCACTTCTGCTAAAATAGATCACGGATTTTCATGAGATCATCGCACTTTAATTTCTCAACAAATCTTCTTTCCAGTCATGTAGGGATGCCTTCCATTCACACCTTATGTAGTTTGCACGGTTCCATCTAAAACTTGATTAAACAAATTAGAATGAATAATTATGTGCAATAAAGCCACCTGTTCATTATCCGCATGATCACGTTCGTGTCAGATGACGCGGTAGTAGGCGGTGCCCGCTCGCTCCGGGCGGGTCGTGCGCGAGCCCGTTGAGGGCGGATTACGTCAGTTACAGTCATCGTGTAACACGGACACTGATCGGAGGAGAACAGATGAGGGTATGTTAGATTATTTCAGACATTAACAGTTAATTCTTTAACTTTAATTTTTAAAACTCTTACTTAAGTCGATATAATGAGTCATCTTGGCATTTGACAGTGTTGTTGTTGAATATGAGGCTCAATGACAGCTGTGACTCCTTTAGCTCATGCTAAATTAGCTTAGCATGCTGTCAGCTCATCCTTATTTTGACAAACTTACTGAGGCACGATATTAATAGCTTTTTATTTTCTTTAATGTGTTATAAAGGCAGTATAATGATGTTTATATGTACTATTATAGCTAAAATATAATAGCTAGTGAAACAGCCTCAGAGTTTGTCATCTTTTTTTATTAATGACAGTTAGCTTTCATTTCTTCATTGATGGATATGCTTTATGTGTGAATAGTTTTGATGTCTCTTCAGTTTAATTTCAGTAAAATCTTCTCATCTATCATAGAGATGACGATAGGCTGTTTAAATACATTAAAAATTAGCTCATAAAGAATGCAAAGTAATCGTTAACTAAAATAACAATTGATGAGAAATGAGCATAGAAAAGCATGTGAAAAACATACGGTTTATTTATTTATTTTTATCATTGGGAAAGACAATAGTTTATCTTTGTTTGAAAAATATTTTAAAGTACCCCTCACTCTTTTGATAAATTTTTTGGGGATTTTGCTGTTTTCCACATGTTGGAAATTAGAAAAGAATGATTAAATTGAATTAAACTTTAATTCTAAACAATTGTCAGTGCTGTAAATAGGCAGTAACATCTGGATATTGACAGCAGCTGGCATCATTTTTGATGTTTTATATGTTGTTATTAGGCAGTGATGATGTTTTTATCAGTCTGTATGTTCTGTTATCAGGTGACCCACTGAAGCCGTGATGATGCTGTCGCGTCTCTTCAGGCTGCACGGCCTGTTCGTCGCCTCTCATCCGTGGGAGGTGATCGTGGGAACGGTTGCCGTGACGATGTGTCTGATGTCCATGAACGCTTTCGCTACTAATGACCAGATGTGTGGCTGGAACCATCAGTGTCCCAAAGTACAGGAGGTACAGTGGTCAACTTTACTGGACTTCAGATGATAAGAACCAGAATACACTGACCACTCACAAAATCATTGACGTAAAAGTCTAGCTCACTTCATAGTGCTGTAAACTGCGTGATCAGGAATTATGATCTTTACAGAAGCATAACTGACAAGTTATTATATAAAACCAATATTAACATGCAGATTGTTTGTGTTGCTCATTTTTAGAAAATTCTAAGCAGTGACATGCTCATTTTAACCATCACACGATGCATAGCCATCATTTACATCTACGTCCAGTTCAAAAACCTTCGTCAGCTCGGCTCCAAATACATACTGGGTGAGTTTCTCTCTCGAAACAGTCTTTCCAACCTATTTTTATTCCTTAACGTGATTTATTTTCAAATGAAATACGATATTCTACAAGACAAAACAAAGAAAGATCAGTTAAAGTTTGTCCTGGGGAATTGGATGGTCCCTATATAATTTATGATTGATCACTATTTTTGATTGTTTATAACAAAAGCATTTTTTGTTTATTTTGTGTCCAGGTATCGCTGGTCTGTTTACCATCTTCTCCAGCTTTGTGTTCAGCACTGTGGTCGTTCACTTCCTGGGCAAAGAGCTCACAGGACTGAAGTATGATCTCATCTGTCTCCCACATTCATTAACATTATCTTTCGTTATAGTTTGTGTGTAAACGGTCTCTTCATGTTCCTCCAGTGACGCTCTGCCGTTCTTCCTGTTGTTGATCGATCTGTCTAAAGCCTGCACACTGGCCAAGTTCGCTCTCAGCTCAAACTCACAGGTACAGAGATATCATTTTACTGTAATATAAAATGAAACAACATCATGAATATTGCTTTTTGTTTTTATTTGACCATAACTTCAAGAGAATGTAGTTTCACAATCCTTCCTGAGTGTTATGACAATGTTTTTATAGTGTTTTGGGTTTTTAAAAATGCAGAATTTTTAGTAAATTTAAATAATTTCTTTGAACCATTTCACGCTGTCCATTTAAATAAACGGATTAAAAGTTGATGCTGCAAATCATTGGTTTGTTTGCATCATCACTGAAGTGACCACTATAAATAATGAACAAAAAACAAACATTCAAAAAATGTTTCTGTGATATATCGATGCAAAAACGTAAACTATATTATTTCCCAGCAATATCTAACTTTTTTCTCATATAAAGAGTATATACTCACATAAAGCGATATATACCACAGTTTATAGCAAAATCTCATCTGTTTGATTGTTTATATCATCTCAAAATGTAACTATGGCTGCAAGTCTTAATGCACAGATCCGATCTTTTGACCATATCCGATTTTTTTTTTGGCCCACCTGTTTACATTCACTTTAGACACGACTGGTATCCATTATCTGTGTTTACATTAATTCCCGCTCAAAATGATTGTCATTGATCACTTGGGTTTTGAATGGCCGTGCTATTAAAATTATTTATATATTCCACGTCAGGTGGCCATTATTATTTGCCAACAGGGATAAGTTAATAGCTGTCATGAATGTTTTGCAGTGCAAAATCTGATTGAACGGATATAGATCAAAAAAAAAAAAAAAAAAGTGGTAAGATTACATTTATTTAAAGGAATTATAAACTGTAAAAAAAATGAATTTAAATATGAACGATAACGATATGCGTGTTTAGACGTAGGTCGGATGTCCAGATATCGGATATGTATCCGAGTTAAAACCACACGGAAGTGACTCAGATCGGATGCGAAAAAATTGGATCTCATGTGGATTTTTGTGTTTACATGTGTGCAACAATTTCCGATCTGTGTCAGATGTGAGCAAAAAATCTAATATTTTGTGCCAGTGTAAACACAGCCAAATTATCAGCCAGCTCTGCTAAATGCAACTAGAAGCATGAAGATATTAAGATATTATAAACATTAACATCATGATTTTCTGTAAAGCTGCTTTGAAGCAATGTGTATTGTAAAAAAAAGTGCTATACAAATAAATTAGACTTGAATTGATATGTGTAAGTTACTATGAGAATATTGCTGTTATGTGCTGCTATATTGGTGGTTATGAATGTAAATAATGACGTGTCACGTGACCCACAGGAGGAGGTCAGAGAGAATATTGCTCAAGGCATGGCCATCCTGGGACCCACGTTCACACTGGACGCGGTCGTGGAGTGTCTGGTCATCGGTGTGGGCACCATGTCTGGTACGTTAAAGTAGTGTCTCTTTCTTGCTTTCTTTCTTTACTATTATTTTCCTCCTAAGATGTTGACAAATAAAAAGCAGGGTTATTATGATCATAGAAACCTGGATGAGAGGGATTTGTGTGACCTAACTGTGATTTCTGGGTGTGGAAAAGTCATGGAAAATGATATAATGAAATAAATAGAAGTCGCTTGTCTTAATCTGGCTTTAAACTTCCCATTTATATGTGTCTATACTTCCTGTCTGTTTCCAGGTGTGCGTCAGCTGGAGATCATGTGTTGTTTCGGCTGCATGTCGGTTCTGGCCAATTACTTTGTGTTCATGACGTTCTTCCCGGCCTGTGTGTCGCTGGTGTTAGAGGTCAGTACTGGATTTGTTTCTTGTTTAAGATGTTCTGCATAACACATTTGTGAGTGAACATTGACCCCGGTCTCTCACCCCCGTCTCGTCCAGTTGTCCCGTGAGAGCCGTGAGGGTCGGCCCATCTGGCAGCTCAGTCATTTCGCTCGTGTCCTGGAGGAAGAAGAAGGAAACAAACCGAACCCTGTCACTCAGAGAGTCAAAATGATCATGGTGAGCTCTGACAATCACGTATAGAGAACAAAAAGGTCATACTCTGCTTTTCTGTATGATTTTTTTGACTGGTCTGGTTTTGTGTTTGCTTCAGTCTCTAGGTCTGGCGCTGGTTCACGCTCACAGTCGCCTCGTGACTGAATCTCCGGCGCACAACATGAGCAGTTCAGACGTGGTTCTGCCCACACCCAACATGGAGTCCGACAGAACCATGTCCAGGTACGAGCTGAGAAACAAGGCGCTGTTTTTGTGATGATTTCGACAGTCATTTTTAACAATCTTGTTGTCTTTCTTCTCAGTGTGGATTTGGAGCAGGTCATCACGCTCTCTCTCGCTCTCTTATTGGCGGCCAAGTATGTGTTTTTCGAGCAGGCCGAAACAGAATCATCCCTGTCAATCAAACCTCACGTGGCCACGCCCAACTGCGCCCTGACCAATAGGAGAGGAGGAGAGGACCACTGTCAGAGGGAGTCGGCCCCGCCCAAAGCTCTGAAGGGGGGCCATACGAATAAAGGTGAACCCCTTTAGTTCATTATTTCAGCTTTTTTCCCTGTTGTTCACCTGTTTTTCCCTTCTTTTGTTGATTGATTAATTCTTTTATTCTTTTTTGTTTTGATTTCTGTTTAATTTGCTCTTTCTTTCATTGTTTGGTTCATTTGTTCATTTTTATTATTCTGATTTATCGGTCCATCAGATGGAGATGGACACCATGAGGAGGAAGAAGCGGATGAGTGCCGTGAGCTCCAGTCTCACCAGCGCCGGCCTGTGGACGAATGTCTCACGATACTTAAAGACCCCAAAGTAATTAATCAATCAATAACAGATATGCATTAACTGATCTTAAAATGTCATGTGCTTCACATGCTCTCTCTCTCTTCTTTAAGAGAGGAGCTCGGTACCTGAGCAACGCTGAGGTGACGGCATTAGTGGAGTGCAGAGGTATTCTGGGATACCGTTTGGAAGCGGTGCTGGAGAGTCCAGAGAGAGGCGTGGCCATACGCAGAGAAATGCTCTCCCCCAAACTCCCGGACTCGTCCGCGCTGGAGAAGCTGCCCTACAGACACTACGACTACTCTAAGGTGCTGCTTATGATCGACTGCGAGCTGCTCTGGAGATCCAGAGTCACATGTGTGATGATGCGGTGTTTAAATGTCGTTTCCTCGTTCTCAGGTGATTGGCACTAACTGTGAGAATGTGATTGGCTACGTGCCTGTGCCAGTGGGTGTGGCCGGGCCGCTCCTATTGGACGGGAAAGAATTCCATGTCCCCATGGCAACGACGGAAGGCTGTTTAGTGGCCAGCACCAACCGAGGATGTAGAGCCGTCACAGTGAGTCATTCGTTTACTTATTGTCTTCATTATTTAGTTTTTCTTTCTTTCTTTTTAATGTTTTGATCTCTCTCTGATTGAAAGTGTGTTGGTCTCCTCACATGTGTGCTTGTGTCTGCAGTTGTCAGGTGGCGTGAGCAGTCGTGTTCTCGCGGACGGGATGACCCGCGGGCCGGTGGTTCAGATGCCGTCGGCGTGTCGGGCCGCGGAGGTCAAAGGCTGGCTGGAGAGTTCAGAGGGCTTCAGTGTTATCAAACAGGCCTTCGATCACACCAGCAGGTCAGAGGTCAAAGGTCAAATACAGAATGAGCCTTACATAGCACTGCTCTGGGAGAGTTTCCAGTGATAACTTTAGCTCTGTGATTTTCAGGTTTGCTCGTCTGGACCGGCTGCAGGTCGCTTTGGCCGGGAGGAACCTGTACATCCGCTTCCAGTCTCAGACCGGAGACGCCATGGGCATGAACATGCTGTCAAAGGTGTGTGTGATGAAGCAGGGATTACAGCTGATTTATGGGGTCAAGAGTTCACACAGCATCTGAACTTCCTGCCTGAACTTGTATATAATAGATGTTCCTGCTCTCATTTGAATGTGACTCTAAAACAGAGTCCAAACTGATTGGGATTTTTTCCTGTAAATATTTAGAGATCTTTCCTACAGTTGATGTGTGTGTGTCATGAAGGTTTGAAGTGACGGTGGTTGTGTTTGATGTCCGTAGGGAACAGAAGAGGCTCTGAGCCGACTTCAGGAGCGCTATCCTGACATGCGTCTGTTAGCCGTCAGCGGGAACTTCTGCACCGATAAGAAACCAGCCGCTGTCAACTGGATCCAAGGCAGAGGAAAATCCACAGTGTGTGAAGCCATCGTACCGGCACGAGTGGTGAAAGAGGTCAGACAGAAGATACTTCTGTGACACTTAGTGTTTGTTCCTCTAGGGGGCGTCAGAAAGCTTTGTTTGATGTTTAAGTGTACTAATGTCTGTAGTATAACCTTCTCAATCTGTTCAGTGCATGAAACACAAGTGAAAATCCACTCCACTGACTGAACGGCTGTGTTGTTGTGTTTGCAGGTGTTGAAGAGCAGCACAGCCGCTCTGGTGGAGCTGAACATCAGTAAGAATCTGGTGGGCTCGGCGATGGCCGGAAGCATCGGCGGGTTCAACGCTCATGCGGCAAATATCGTAACGGCCATCTACATTGCCTGCGGACAGGTGCGCGTTACACACTACTATAATGACAACATGACTCTGTTATATTAATACACAGATTCCTGATCATATAGTGCATGAGTCATCAGTGCATGTTATTCTAAAGCACAAATATTAACAGCAAAAAATAATATTAATAATCGTGCTTAATTATCAATTGACAATCCAGTGAAAAATCCAGTGGATAAAAAGTTTCTGTTAACATTAAGTGCAATGCGTTGTGAATTTTGTTTGTGTATTTATTTATTTAAAAAGATTAAAATGTATTTAAAAAGTACACACACACGATATTTAATATTTATATATACAATAAACTTATATACAATAATACAATATAAGAGTTAAACTTGTTCTTTTATTATTAATTTACATATTTTTAATCATATTATGCATTGTGAATGATATTATGTTACAATATTATATCATAATATGTTATAGTGTAAATGTTATAATACCAAATACCAAAAAATACAGCATGTTATTTATATAAAATATATGATTTATTGAACAAAAATATTTAAATTAACAATAATAGCCATTATAACAGTATAAGAAGTAAAATAGGAAATAAACACATGCAAACAGTTCAGTCAAACGTACAAAAGCAGCGCTCTAGTTAGTACAGGATTTAATTTCAATCTAAATATAAAGTTATGAACCTTAATATAGCCCTCGAGCCAAATCTATTAGCTCTGGATTAAGTAATAGATTAATAAGACCAAAGATTGCCCGTTTGATACACTCAGAATGAATTATACCTCACGTTTAAACACTATCTACATAAGAACCTGCAGTAAATTCCTGAAGGACTGGCTGAGATGAAGCTGTTCTCAGCGGGTACATGAGCTCTGAACAGCCGCTGACGGCCTGGAGCTCGCATCTCCGAAAGCGTCTAAACATATTTTTAAATAGGCGTTTACGTATAAATCACATATTTGAGGCGATATACAACTACATTCTCGCCTAAAAGCCTCTTAAAATACATTCTGTTACATGGCTGGAAAGACCTCTCAACCAATCAGATTCGAGAACCAGAAAGAACTGCTGTATAAATATATATATTACACATTTTATATATATATATATATATATATATATATATATATATATATATATATATATATATATATATATATATACACGATGTTACTCCATGTAATTACAGATGATGTTGTGTTTTGTAGGATCCTGCGCAGTCGGTGGGCAGCAGTAACTGTATTACACTGATGGAGTGTGTTGGGATGGATGGAGAGGATCTGTACATCTCCTGCACGATGCCCTCATTAGAGCTGGGCACTGTGGGGGGAGGAACTGGTCTGCCCGCACAACACGCCTGTTTACAGGTAACACACACACACACACACACACACACTCGGACAGCACTGAGGGTCACTGAGGCTCTGTATGAGATTAACCCATGATGTGTGTGTGCTCAGATGTTGGGTGTTCAGGGTGCCAGTGATCAGTGTCCCGGTGAGAACTCACGGACACTGGCGCGGATCGTCTGTGGCACAGTGCTGGCAGGAGAGCTCTCGCTGATGGCCGCCCTCGCTGCGGGACACCTCGTGAAGAGTCACATGACTCACAACAGGTCAAAACATATATAGTATACAACTATACATATATAACATAGTATAATATTCTATACATAAAGAATATTGTATATATGTTGTATGATTTTACATTGTTTTGTTTGTATTCTGAAGTTCTTTTACTCTCTCACACAGGTCAAAAGCTGATGTTAGAGAAACTGAATTGCAGCCAAAGGAAGCTTCATGAAGCACAGCACCCAGAGAACTCTGGGAAATGAAGGCTTGAGCATCTGACGTTTGTGTGGTTCCTCGCGTTAATTCTCAGGGCGTCTGAAGACACGGCCTCTCGGAGTGGACAGATGTCCGGAGGAGTTTTCTTCTGTGAAGCAGCTCATTTTGCAGTCTGAATGGGAATTATGGGAAATACTAATGCTTTACGTTTACTTTGTGCCTCAATTTTATAAGGCAACTACATGAGTAAATGAGTGAGATGCCCAGTAATTGGCTGCTGCGTTTGTGACTCAGTCACTGCTCATTTTACTGAATCTGTGTTTAGTCTTGCACTAAAAGCCAAACCTGTTACTTGCTCAAGATTTGTCAAAACCTGGTACAAGTTGATAAAGCCAAAACACAGCAATGTTTTTATCGCTTGGTGAAAGTGGGGCGAGAAAACAGGCTTTTTTTTGCACACGGGCAAATAGTTTATAGACTAAATCATGATCTCAGATCAGAGCTTGATGGATGATTTTGCTGTTTGGACCTTCAAGAGCATCAGATTGTGAATGAATGTATTTAATTAATTTGTCTAATCAATCACGCCAACCTCACTGTGACAAACTCCACTGATGGACCTTATAAACGAGGTGCTAATGTAATTTATAATAGTGATTTGAGTTTATGAATCTGAGTGTGAATGTTTGCACTGTTTGGATTGTGTGTGTGTTACTTATGAAATGAGCCTAATTGCATTATGGTTCTGTATTGCCACTGTATGAATTCATGACTGTAAAGTGCTTTAGCTTTTCTCGACAAAAGCAAATCCTTTCACTTTCTGACTATGATGACTATAGAAAGTGCTGATAAAGCCATATCTGTGTCTTTTAAAGTTGCTTTCTCTTGCTTATTTCCTGCTAAACTATGGATCAGATCAGCATATTTTTAAATTGTCAGTATTTTTGTTGAAGAACTCTGTTTTAAGTGCATCAAACTTGAAAAATAAACATTTACAAAGTATTTTGCATTTTGTGTGCAATAGATTTTTTTTCAAGAATTGCCTTTCTACAGAATCCAATTTCAGTCTAATCTACAGCACACATTAGCATGTTCTTTTAATAAAAATATCCTTTATATTTATAAATTGTGCACATGATTTACTTTTTCGTTCCCTTGATTTGCTAAATCCTGTGCACTATTTACCATTTTGTTCCCTCAGTTTGCTAAATCGTGCTCCTGATTTACTATTTCGTTCCCTCAATTTGTTAAATCGTGCTCCCGATTTACTATTTCGTTCCCTCGATTTGCTAAATTGTGTGCACTATTTACTATTTCGCTAACCTGATTCCTTGATTTGCTGAATCACGTGCACGATTTACTATTTCATTCCCTCGATTTGCTAAATCGTGCTCACTTTTTACTTTTTCGTTCTTTCAATTTGCTAAATCGTGTGCACTATTTACTATTTCATTCCCTTAATTTATGAAATCGTGCACATGATTTACTAATTCTCTACCCGCCATTGACAGAATTTTCTGGCTTTCCGCGTTTTCACTGTTATATGGTAGGTGGCGCTATTATGCATCATCTGAAAGAGTACAGAATATCCAGATCAAAACACACGCAAAAAAGCAGCAGAAACAAGTGATAAAAGCATGTTGTAGTTTGAATAATAAGACTAATAAAAAAAAATTCTTTCTTTTTGTAAGCTTTATGAAACAAAATGTTGCTTTTTTTTTAATGAAACTTGCCCACATTCAAGTGTTGATAAAAAAAGAATGCATGAAGCTAGAATAAAACTTCTTTTATGGATTCTCATGTTTATTCTCAGATATATTTAAACCATTTCTGTATCAAATATTTCAGCTGTAAGTAGCAAATTAATTATTTGTGAGTTTCTAAAACCCCAGAAAAGCAACAACCTGAACAACATGTAACAAACATTATTAGCACAAAGAAATGATCAACACAGCAGTCAGTGGTGCAGAAAGATGTCAATCATTTTATTCCTCTCTTACAGGCAGCGGCGCCGCCCTCTATTCACAGTACATGTTTATCCTGACACCTTTATTGTGACACGTATGTACACAAAACATCTGAACCCAAAGGACTTTACATTCAGTGCAAATGCAACTAATAACACACTAGACTGTATTAGAGGGACACACAAGCAGAACTCCTCTCCTGATTGGCTGTTTCCATTGAAAAACCCTCCAATCAGGGGAAATCAGGTGTATGTTTTATTTTTATATTTTTTAAAGTAACACATTCAGCTTTACGGTTTCACTCCGGTGGATTCGTACATTCGGGTTCAGTGAGTGTCTGGAATGTTTAAGTTGTACGAGCGTGACGTTTTGAAAATCGCATCTGGTCGAAAGCGCACCGTAAATACTCAGATGTTGTCGTTGTGCACCTGCTCTACGTTTGACTACTTTCTGTCCTCTAAAGCGTCTTTAACAGTCTATCATGTATGGAAGCTTTTTTCCGCCACTAAATAAAAAAATAAAGGTAATTGTGACTTCTTATCTCACAATTCTGACTTTTTTCTTATAATTGCGGGTTTTTAATTGCGCAATTCTGACTTTATATAAACTCACAATTGCGAATTATACAGTTAGAATTGAGATATAAACTCGCAATTCTGACTTTTTTCCCCTCACAATTGCGAGTTTATATCACGCAATTCTGAGAAAAAAAAAAAGTCCAATTGTGTGATAAAATTCGCAATTACTTTTTATTTTTTATTTCATGGCAGAAACAAGCTTCCATAATCATTGGAACAATGAAAATGTTTAGCAAAAAATTTAAAAGTTCTTGTCATTCTGCAAAAAAAAAATATTTTATTACTCAGTAATTTTGTCTTGTTTTTCAATACAGATATCTAAACATTCTTAAATCAAGATACATTTACTGGAAACACAAAACAACTTTAAAATTTTCTTTAAAAAAAAAAGAAAAAAAATATGCCAATATCTGTTGGAGAAACTTAACTTATATATTAATAATTAGGATTATTCTTCTGACCCCATTGGCAAATATTCTTTCTTGTTTTAAGCATAAACTCACTGAGTTTAGAAGACATTTCTTAAGTAATTTTTCTTCTGAAGTAAATGCATCTTGATTTAAGAATGTTTACATATTTGTACTGGAAAACGACAAAAATACTGAGGAAAAAAATCTATTTTTGCCAGTTTGTGCCTTATAAGAATGCTTGACATTTAGTATTTATTTTGGAAAATTAGATTTGATAAAGAAAAAAATAAATAAACACAACTAATTCTACCCAAACTACAACTACATATGATCTACGCCCCGAATTTTAACCGCATCTCCCTATTGGATAGAATATTTGATTGGCATCAGAGCTTCTCCAATGAGAAGACACTTTTCTGAAGACACAATCTGTCCTTGCTGATTGCAATAATTACGTTTAAATAATACAAAGTACGAAATCAATATTAAAATGATCTTTGTAGAAACACTAAAGGACGCCAGTTTGGGTCGTGGCTGTGGTTTTGATGTAATGGACGTGGGCGGCACGATCAGCAAGACGTACCAGATCAATAATGAGGCACTTCTCTAGAAATGTTTGAGTAGGACACACACTTCTCAGTCTCTCACACACACACACACACACACACACTCACACACTAAGGCATATGGAGTTGGATTAGTCAGGTAAAAGCATCGACTGACGATCTCAAGCAACAATTAAATTATATACAAATAATCTGTGCACAAAGTTCGTCTGACGTATTAAAAGTTTTTGCCTGTTACGATCAATCTGTAATTGTGCTACGGTACGTCAGCCGCTGAGACACGGATATAACTAAAGATTACGTCGCCGAAGAAAATAATCGTCCACGTGGCCTCTTCGTCAGCGGCAGATTCCGCGCTTCATAAAAGAGACGGCGAACGTTGAAACGAAAGGCAGGCCATCGAAAGCCCTCGAGTTCACTTACACACATGCCTTTGATTCGATACTGAACGTCGACGATTATACGTGGACAATGAAAGCAAAGCTGAAATGTTTGTTCTAAACAAAAAACACTAATAATCGGGACTAAAACAGCCGGTCTCGTGTGTTCAGCGTCATATATAAACTTCCCATCTCACTTACTTACATACATACATATATATTTATATCAATATAGATCTCTGGCAGAAAACACGGGACAGACATTGGCGTTTGGCTTCTCTAGTCCTCTGCCTGTGTGAACTAGTGCGGCGCTACAGAACGGCTTCAAGCGTCTACCGATGAGCCGCTGCCGGGCTTCCTGTGGCAGCGGGGTCCAGAAGAGTCGGGAAAGGGACGCGGTGAGTCTTCTGTGTGGCGAGAGGAGTGTGCGGGAACCGGAGCCGCTCGGGCACACTGACGGCAGAACTGGGGAACAATACAAGAAAAACAACTTAATAATCCATTTCATAAAAATAATGTTATTAAATACATACTAACATGACTAATGAAATGGTAACACTTTACAATAAGGTCCCATTAGTTAATATTATTTAATGCGTTAACTAACATTAACAACGGCTAATACATTTCTTACAGTATTTATTCTTTGTTAATGTTAAGCTAATAAAAATGCAGTTGCTCGTTGCTAGTTCATGCCAGCTCAGGTCCATTAAATAATATTATACAGATGCAACTTTTCATTTTAATAATGTATTAGTAAATGCTAAAATTAATATGAACTAAGATTAATAAATGCTTAATAATTATTTTTCACTGTTATTATTATTATTATTAAATATTTATACAAACAACATCATAACTTACAAAATAAATAACAATAATAAAATTATAAAATATATTTAAATATATAATAACATAACTGATAAAGCAGTTAACTAATATAACTTTTTATTGTGACCAATAAAATAAATTATGAAAATAATAATAATGATAATAATAACAAAATAATAACAATAATAAAATGCTAAAATATATTTAAATATATAACAACTGATCAAATAATATATTATCGAATATGATTAAATATATAATAATAAAATAAATACTAATAATACATCAGCAGCACTAATAATAAAACATAAAACATATTTATTTTATTATAAATTATAATAATAAACTAAAATACAATATAATACTTAATAAATTTTAAATAATTTTATATATCCAAAGATAATATGGGTATTTTTAATTAATGTAACCTTTTAATGTGACCAATAAAATAAATGATAAATAATAATAATGATGATAATAATAATAGCAACAATAACAACACCATAACTAACAAAATAAACAATAATAAAATGATAAAATATATATTAACATAACTGATCAAATAATAAAATATTATATTATCGAATCATATGATTAAATATATAATAATAAAATAAATAATAACACAACAGCAGCACTAATAATTAAACACAAAATATATTTATTTTATTATAAATTATAATAATAAACAATATATAAAAATATAATACAATACAATAATTTATCAATTTAAAATCATTTTTTATATATCCGAAAATAATAAGGGTATTTTTAAAGACAACATGAAATGAAAATTAACTGTTTTTGGTGCTGAAAATAAATATTATTGTTATTGATTGAAAGTGTAAAAAAAAAAAAAAAAAAACATCTTTCAAACCATGTCTTTACTTTACCCAAACACACTATGCTAAACCTATAATAATAATTTGTATTTCAGGCCGTTTCTAACCGGTCGATCGGATCACAAGTGGTTGACGCTAAATACAGGTATAAACGGGGTCTAAAAGGCTTTGAGCTTGTCCACTTTCAACCACTTCCAGAGGTAGTCGAAAAGGCATTCGACCGGATTGCTTCTGTAGTGTAAACGCTCACGTGGTCGAATGTGTTCAAACAGCCACAAAAGTCCGCCTACTCTCTGCCTACTGACCTAATGCGTAAACATTATGGGAAGCGCGCTAGCCAGAAGGGATTTAAACTGTCGACTGAAGACTCAAGTTTGGTTTAAAGATGAAAAATGTACCAAGCACAATGTTCTCTCCCCATTCCTGATTTCTAACACACACACACAGCGTTCGGCCGGTCTTGTGTCTGTCAGAGCAGAAATAAAAACTGATGCTCTCTGTATGTTTTTCCGTCGTCTCCGGGCAGGTTCATATGTAAATTGCGCGAGCTTATTTCGTCCATTCGAATGAAAGATCTGAAAAAACCATACATTTACCCGCCCATAGACCCTTTAACTCTGACTACTATGTTTTTCACCATTCCTGTCACTGTTGACATAAATCTCTGGTCATCATTCGCTGTAGTTTGTTGTACCTGGTGCTCAGAAGAGGATTTGCTTTCCGGCAGTTTTCTCCTGGACGTATGAAGTGAAGCGCTTGAGGAATTTGGGATATTCTCTCTTCGCCACGGCCCTCAGGACAGACGCAGGAGCCCATCCGCCAGGATTCACTGCAACAACAACAAACAACGTCCAGTCAGCGTTCATTTACATAATTCATTTAATAAACCGGTTTGTGTTGAATAGACACGGTCACTGTATTATAGTCATCGGAACATTTAGAAATACTGATATATTTAGATATTAACTATTTCATAAAGATTATAGGTAAGAAGTACCGTTGGCCACGTATGTGATTTTGCACAGGATGTTGTCTCTGCTGATCTCTTTGTCGCCCTCTGGTGGACTGACCAGCGTCTGGCAGATCATCGCGACGTTGATTTTAGCACGGACGCATCTGTTGTTTGGCTACATGAAGACAAAAACAATGAAATATGGCCCTCCAAACTCACTGAACTGCTGCTTGATTAATCAATGGCAACATGAACACACTGAGTCAGCGGTTGCCATGGAGACCAGACTCACCTGGGCATTCTCGTGGTCGACCGAGAAGTTGCAGACGAGCCATGTGTCTGGATCGTTCTCGTTATTAGCCACGATCTTACGGATGGCAGACAGATAGAGGACGTCTCTCTGGGACGCTGGCCACACTCTCTGTACAGAGGAAAACACAACATGAGGAAGAGCTCTTCCAGAACACTGACCCACTGTCATTCAGGCTCTCTTCTCACCTTATGAGTCTGGTAGATGATGATGGCGTTATCGGACAATGTTTCGACGATGTTGAAGTTTTCAACAGTAGCTGGAGACAAAAATAAGACTTGATATAAATGAGCTGAACACAACTAAATGCTTTCATAAATGGAGTGGATATTAGTTATAAAAATGCACTAATAAACTTACGAGGCAATTATAGGAATAGACTGATTAAACCTCAAGGAAGCTTTTGATTATTTGTTTCCCAGAGATTGGCTACTCCCTTATTTTAGGTAGAGATAGATTAGAAGTAATTCTACTCATGATTCAGGGACCATTAAGAGGTTTCTGATCAGACATTAATGTGAAGTATCTGTCTAGTATTAAAGCATGTAAAGTGTGGTAAGAGTATATGATGCTTCCAGACTGTGCTTAGTCATCAGATGTGCTCTATTATTAGAGTGCATTATTATGAATTTATGATGTACAGCAGCAGAGCCTTACTGGATTATATGCAGACATCATACAAAAGTTGAATGCACTGTTTATAGATGCCATATTGATCATATTTTTGGTGCAATTTTTTTTTAAGCTTTAGGCTTGATAAATGAATAATTTTAGCTTGAAGCTTTGATGTCTGAAATACAAGGTTCTCTGGAAGAGGATTTTGTTTAATTTGTGCGTATACTCACTTTCCCAATCATTACGGACATCCGTGTCCCAGAAGTAGTGGCAGACCTCATGACCTGTGACCCCTTTGACAGAGTGTGTGGCCTTCAGCGGGTCCAGCACGATCCCGTTCTCCTCCACCTCCCTCCGGTACACCTGAGACAGAGAGATAGAGAGTGAGTCTGTGGACCAGGGTGTGTTTGGGCTAAAACACACACTTTAGACTTTAGACTTTTAGACCCAGTTTTAACCTTCTCAGGCATTTTTAATGAATTTAAATGAATCTTCCAGTAGTGTCATCACACGATATATATATATATATATATATATATATATAAAAACCTAATAAAAGTGACCAAAACTTAAACTAAAATTTAACAGAAAGCTAAAAAATATATAAAAAAAAAAAAAAAAAAAAAAAATCAGTTCAAACTAAAACTGAAAGAAATTTAAATAATAAAAAAAATATACATAAAAAAACAAAAGAGACAAACATCTAAACTTAAATTAAAATAAAAGTAGGGATGCATGATATATCGGCTACCATATCGGTATTGGCCGATATATGTTCATTTTTAATGTTATCGTGTTCGGGCCGATAAGAAAATTTGGCCGATATATTTTTTTTTAATGGTGAGACTTTTGTTTTTGTAATCAGGCTCTCAACAATTATATAAATTTTGATTTATCGGCCAATACATCGATTATTGGCTTTCAAATACAAAGAATTATCGGTTATCGGTACCCAATTTAAAAACTTACGTTTAAACTAAAACGGATAGAAAATATAAAAAAACTAAACTAATAAAAGTGACAAAACTTTTAACTAAAATTACACTGAAAGCTGAAAGAAAAAAAAAAAAAAAAAAAAAAAAATTCAAAACATTACTTAAAACCAAAATGAAAAAAAATGTATATTTATATATATAAATAAACCAAAACTAATAAAACAATAATTTGAACTAAAAGCTGAAAACATGAAAATAAAAATTCAATTCAATACTATAATAGTATGCTACCAAAAACACTGTATATGTTCTGAACACACTGTTGGAATTTCCTGTCCTGTGTGTGGAGGACTGCTGAACTCACCTTCATCTCTCCCTCCTCCACCACGAGCTGCCAGTTAGCATCTCCACCCACATCCTGAAGAGAGTAGGTCATGTGATTCTGAACCATCTCCTCCACCTGCCCAAAACAAAGCACAACAATGAGGTCAGAAGTTGTGCCTTCATTTCAGAGGATCTAAATAAATAAAACTAAAAGTGAGCAGCAATCAGTCAACATGAAACAACATGTTTCACTTCTGTACTGTACGAGTATTTCGAAATGAAACGGAACAAACTACTCCCTTCCTGAAACGCAACCACCAAGACTTTTTGAGGTCGAGTTCAGCCTCCAGAGAATCTCCACGTAACGTTTATTTGATAATATTGCTGTAAACTTTATTACAGGCATTAAATTACTGGTTTTAAATAAAATAAAATAGCTATTTAACCCTCTGGTGCTTTTTTCTTCATCAGAATGGTACCAAATTTGGTAAAAGTTTTGGCACTTACTATGTGAACACACACATACACAAAAAAATCATGGACATGATTCAAAAAGGTTAAAAGGTCCTGAAAAAATAGTCACACTTGTGCTCCTCACGGTCAAAAATGACTGTATTGGAAATGAATAGGAGATGAATTTCATCTAGTGGAAACTTTTGGTACTGCGGCCAAACAAAATCTTACTGAAAGCTCATTTTTTGAGATATCAAGCTCAAATTCGGAACACAACTTGATTAGATTTATGGTTTTGATCTGCCCGCAGTTTTAGAGTAAAATGTGTTTTTGAAAATATATATTTCATATAAAAATTTAAAATAGTATTTTTGTGCATTTTTCATAACAATAAACGTAAAATTCTGTAACTTTTTTTTAAGTTAACTTTTTTCACTTCAGCAATAATTTGCCAAGTCTCATCTTTAAAAAGAGATAAAAATTAAGTCTGTGTCAAATTTAAGACCGTTTAAGTTGGAAATTTAATGCTCAAAAAGTTAATAAATGGATAATAACTACAGCATACATATAATTTAGTACCATAAAATCCCCTAAAAATACAAATTATTAAATAAAAAACATTATTGGACTAAAATATAGTACATTCGTTTCATTGAAATAATTAAAAAAATTAAATTAAGTAATTTTTGACCAACATGTGAAGAGCACCAGAAGGCATTCAGCGTCATGTTTAAATGTATCAAAATATGAACCATCAGAATTTTGAGGAACATTTATTAATTCATCTTTAAATCATCTTGCATTGCAATTATGTTTTGCCTCATAATTAAAATGACAGAGCTTTGATCATAAAACTAAGCATTAAATATGATCTTACTAAGACATATTATTGGCAGATATGACGACTGATATTTATATGCATTTTATGAAATGAGTCTAAACAATGATTACAAATATTTACAGGCATTTAATCAGCCATTTGTTTACATAGTACAAACATGCAATAATAAGACCAGGAACAGGAATTAAGAAAGCAAATTTACTTCATTTTGATTTCATGGTGACTAAAGATAAGATTATTGTGTGAAGAAAAGTTATTAAACATGCAAATTATGTTTTCAAAAAGCCAAACACACAAAGACAGAAGAAAATGGAGGTAACAAGACAGACTAAGTGGTTGTAATGTGCTGTTAGCAGTACAAAGCATCATGCAGACTTGCTAATAATACAACTGGCTGTGTTTCAAAACAGAGTGCTGCCTAGCCAGACAGTATTTTTGGGCTGACTCAGCAGCTCACAAGGTTTTGAAATAGGTTTTGCAAAAAGGTGCAATGTAACATGATGTCAAGAGCTTCTGATGAGTCTGGGATGAGTGTGCTAGAGGGCGCTGTTACCTCAGCACTGAACCGGTGCTCATAGAGAGAAGGAGTGAAGACGACAGCAGAAGATGAGGGAGAGGAAGGACGAGAGGGGGGCTACACGGGTGAGGAAGAAGAGAGAGATGCAGCTTCATCAGGAGTGGGAAAAAAAACCCAAAACAAAAAGAGACATAGACAGAAGAACAGAGCACAACAGGGACACAGGAAGAGGTCTGCAGATGATCATGAGGAGAAGACGATGAAGAACGAACTCACCTTCTCAGCGAATCGATGAGAGCCCACGGTGGAGTAGGCGTCGCCTGAAGGCACTGAATTGCTCCTCTGTATCCTGCTCTTCTCACACTGAGACTACAAAAAAAAACATATGTCAATGATAAAAAAACATATCTGGAAACATATGTAGGGTGGGACTTCTTATATATATGCATATAAAACCTGGGACTTTTTTATAAACAACCTGAAATGTAGCACTCACATTAATTCATTCATTTTAACATTAAGGCCCTGATATACTATACAATATATATAAAATCGAAGAACAAACTGATGTGATGTCATTTCAAACAAAATCAGGCCAAAACGAAGTTTGTTTTGTGTTCATTTTGAGTTCGAAATGGCTTGCCAAAGCAAACTCTCAGGAAAAGTTTGCACCAGCTGCAAAACACCTTCATACTACCATTGGTCAGTGACGATAACGTAATAGGAGGTGTGCGCTGAGGCTCCGCCTTCTTTCATGCAGAACTCTTCTGACTCATTTCATCTGTTGAGTCCATCGAGGTAAGATCTCCGTGGGTGAAAACATGAACACACTGATAAAATGAGACTGACACTGTTTTCCATGTTTGACACTGTAAAGCTGCTTGCTTTTAAGTGATTTTTTGAATAAAATGCCATATAAATAAACGTGACGTGACTTTACTGGAGTGCTAATTTGCAGAGCTCATGCTAATGTTGTTATGATCAGATCAGGGCTCCAGACTGCGACTAAATTCTCGCATTTTGCGACCATTTTTCCTGCCGTAGAGATCAAAATTTGTTAGCACTCGCGCTGACGCGACCACCATAACGTTGCCCAACATCAAACAGCAAACGTAATGAAAGCGGAACGAAACTGCGCTACTCATTTGTGCTTCATGGACCGTTTATCAGTCAGGACCAATGTCAGTGCAGCACGACTCTTTGCCTGCGTCTCAATGAGCATTCTATCCATCCTAAATAGTATGTGACATTAGTAATATTCAATACTATTTAGGGCGGATAGGGTGGATAGTTTGCACACTGGGATGCAGGGTTTGGCGCAACTCGTGAGCCGCAAGGCATATTTAAATGTTATTTTTAATGCGATGACCAAAACATTATTTGTTCATCCTAATATTTTCCATCGTTTTGCTTTTTAATTATTATTTAGACATTATGAATGATAACGCTGCCCTCAAATGTTAATCTGGAGCCTTGCAAACTGCATATTGTAATTTCTGTAAGTTAAGTCTATTTATTACCAGGGAATTTGTCAGTAATACAGTCAAAAAGGGGGAAAATGTGAATAACGCTGTAAATGTGTCTGCGCTGTAGGTCGATTTAAGGTGTGCCCCTAAATTTTCTGCTTGTGCTCCTAAAAGATGCTTTTCTTATGCTTTCTATAAAAGAAAAGCTTGCTGTTTTCTCATTTTTGTTGTGTTTATTTTGTCACTGAGAGGAAAGCACACAGCACATATTTACATATTCATCTAAACGTCGCTCTCGGCAGTGTGGTCGGCGTCAGATGTTCAATTACAGTATATCGCTGCTCACGTATTTTGAACTTCGTTTTACCCCTAAACGAAGAATGAAAAAGAACTTCGCAGTGAGTATATCAGGGCCTTTAGACCGTATCTGGATTCATTTTTCTGTCCCCAAATTAAGACCTCTTAAAGGGATAGTTAACCAAAAAAATGAAAATTCTGTCATCATTTACAGAAGATATTTTGAAGAATATGGGTAACCAGTCGATAGGCCCCATTTACTTCCATAGTAGGAAAAAAATACTATGGAAGTCAATGGGTGCCATCAACTGTCCGACATTCCTCAAAATATAGAAAGAAACTCATACTTGTTTTGAAGGGTGAGACAGAATTTTCATTTTTGGGTGAACTATCCCTTTAAAATTATAAAACTTTTGTTATACCATTTAAGACTTTGATCAAATCTTTTTTAAGGACACACCTGCTCTTCTATTTTGTCTTGTCGGTCCAGAGCGGCCTCCACGGCGTCAAAGAACTCATCTTCATTGATCAGGCTGTTTGGACCCTCCTGATGGACAGAACAAGATTAACATCTTCACACAGTTCACAGCTTTTTTTAAAGCTCTGCAGGCATCAGCGCACGTGCAGAAACCGAACCCACCTCATAATCAGGCCCTCCGAAATGAGACTTCTTCTTCAGCTCAGACAGGGCTGATTTATACGCTTCCTCCACCCTCCTCCTCTTCTCCATCTCCTGTAGAAAGCAAGAGGGGGGAGCGACTTTAGCTGACTAAACACTCTGCTGCCGTAATGTTTAATGTCTTGGCTTGAGTAGATCTTGTCTTGGTGCGATGTGGGCAGAGCGAGAGACTGTATCGATGCGGGATTGTTCTGAAGCGCTCCATTGTTCAGACAGAAGCTCGTTCTGATTGTATATGTCAGTATTGTGCTGAATGCTGCTGACTGCGACACATCAGCAGACAGATTCAGCTCCACCTCAGTAACACACGCTCGCTACTTTCACACACAAACCCATTTAAACGGCTGGATTAACTTTTCTGGCAGATAGCGCAGCAGTCATTTACAGAATGACAGCTACAGCTTCCATTCATACACCATCACCAAAATGATGCTCAAACTCTCAGATAGGATTTTTTTCATGGAAATTACTGGCAGAATTTTCAATAGCAGCACTGGAAGTATAGTGATTTAAATGAATATAAATGAGTAGTCATGGAAGCCCTACCTTGTACATGCTTGGCCTACTAATGAACCCAATTAGTTCACATATAGCATCAATACAAACATTTCTGCCAATCTTACAACTATTTCAGCCGGTGAATTGCCAGAGCTGATGTGCATTAATTTTGTGACACTGGCAGATACACCATCCCTCTCCTTATTTTAGCAGCTCAAGGACGAGCTCCAGACGCCCATGAATCGTACCTTATCCAGTCTTTTCTGCCAGCTGTCCTCTCTCTTCACCATCAGGTCAATGCAGTGAGAAAGTGTGGCCAAGATCCCAGCCGTGGTCGCCTTGAACGTGATGGCCTCTCCTTTAAAGTCTATCCCATTAATGCCTTTATGACTCAAACACTGGAATACTGATGGAGAGAGAACAAATCCAGTCACACTCTTTACAGATAAACCTTAAAGACATTCTACAAAACAGTGTTAAACGGTGTCCAAATCAGTATTTTTATATATATATTATATTATATATTATATATATATATATTATAATTTATATTATATTTTTATATATATATATATACACACACACACACGCACACATATATACTTATTTCACAGATACATATATATTAATAAGTTGTCTAATTTATATTAATATATTATTATATAATAATATATTAATTATATATTCAAGTGTTATAACACTTAAATGTATATACACAAAATAATATGTATATATTTCATATTCCTATATATATTATATGTCTGTATATTAATATAAAATATATATTATTTAATATATATTATAAATAATATAGATTAAATAATATATTTTTTATATTACTGTTTAATACATATATATCTATCTATAAAATATATTAATATAAATTAGACAACTTATTAATATATGTATCTGTGAAATAAGTATATATATGTGTGTGTGTGTATATATATATATATATATATATATTTATATATATATTACACAAACATACACTATATATATTAAGAAGTTGTCTAATTTATATTTTATAGATACTGTATAATACATATGTATCATATATATATAAAATATTTAATCTATTATTTATAATATATTAAATAATATATATTTTATATTAATATACACATATATAGGAATATGAAATATATAACACATACAATTATTATAATTAATAATATTAATAATATTATTTTGTGTATATACATGCAAGTGTTATATTTTATTATATATATATGTATAAAATATTAATAAGTTGTCTAATTTATAATATATTTTATAGATACTGTATAATACAATGTATCTAATATATATGTATATATTACTTAATTTTGTATATATATATATATATATAAAATATTTAATCTATATTATTTATAATATATTATAATATATATTTTATATTAATATACACACATATAGGAATATAAAATATATAACATGCATATTAATATTATTATTTTCTGTATATACATGCAAGTGTTATATTTTATTATATATATATTTTAATAAATTGTCTAATTTATCTGACAGAACATTCTTTGTCATATTATACAAGAACAGAAACGGTTTGATGACCACAATTTAGCCATTTAGTATTTCCACTAAAAAAAGCAATGCAGAAATGCATAACTCAATGAAAACATCTCAAACACAGCTGTACTGGAGAAATGCTGACTTTATGTTATAGATTTCACAGTTCATTACAACAGGCTCAAATTACTGGATTGCTGAAGTAAATTAAGTGGACACACTGCTCAAATTGTCAGTGCCGCCCCAGTACCATCTCCTGGAGCTGAATCAGAGAGAATTCATCGAGCGTGAAACCTGCTGAAGTTTCACACGAGCAGAAATTAGTAGCGACGCTCCAGATGATGTAAATGTGCTCACACTCACGTTTCTCCTTGCTGCCGTTGTTGTTATGCAGGAATTCTCCATCGGGGCGAGTGGTAGGGAAACCATCTTCATCATCCTCCACGACTGAGATGAGAAAACACACACACACACAGTCAGAATGAACTCATTGACCTGTGGTTGGTGGTGCCCAGATCGGCCCATTCACATACTGAGAGTCTACTGTAGATGCATACTGTAGTACAGGGGAAGGACCAGGACGAACAAAAGAGGCAGTTGATCATTTGTGTGAATCAACAGGCCCTTGTGTTGTAACAACAGATGCATCCAGGGAGAGAACGAAAGCAGAGGAATCTGGATGCTGCCGCAGTCTGAATGAGTTTCAGCGTTGTCTAAACATTCCTGTCAGCAGAATCACTCTGTTCTGACTCACATTCAATATCCTGATCTCTCCCACCAGAACATCTACTCACTCTTGTCTCTCTGGAGCTCGTCTCTGTTCACAGCATCAGCGCAGCCGTCGAAGTATTTCTGCAGCGTGTCCACCTGCCTGCACAGGATGTCCCGAAATGTCTCCATCTCTGCCAGCTTCTCCCGCAGACTGTGACCCTTCTGTGGGTTACATATGCAAACTTAATGGATTTCAGAGTAGGGAGGAATGGCATATCATATCAATATTGGTTATCGGTCTATAGCATCGATCAATATTTGTATTCTCACCTTAAAGGAGGAGGTGGAGGTGGCCGAGTATCCGCTGGTGGCAGATGTGAGGGAAAGCATGGAGCCATGTCTCCTCAAACTGGACTCCGAACCATAACCAGATTCAGCCTAGACACAGACAGACAAAGATCATGTGATGTTCAGGAGCACTTCCACACTAAAGACTCTAGTCCAGCTGACAGCAGAGTTTGATTTGTTTGGTTGGTGTAAAAGCCAGGTTCATCTGCAATCTGACATAATTTGCAGAATTTGATGACAACAAGCAGGACTAGCGACCTGAAAGTGGAGCAGTGAATAACTTTTGCATTCCAGCTTGTCACTGCAGAAGTTACACTATTGTTCAAGTACAAGTTGCACTGGGCTGGATAGGGAGAGCAAATGTTGAAATAAAATGTTATTTTAATGCGTTTTTTCCATCAAGATGAAAAAAATTAGGAGACTTATTAATGTTCTTTTATGTTTATATTTAAAGAGTTTCTGGTATGTTCTTGTTTTTGGAGGTTACCATTGTGGAGAAGTGTTGTGTGAGCATGTGCTTGGGGTGAGGACCTGCTAACAACAATTAAAGTTGTTTTAATAATAAAAAACTACTACTTTGTGCATGCCATGGACGTAACAAAACTTCTGGCCTAACAAGGCGTAAAAGGTTTTCTTGTTAGATAACATTTGTAAAAGTTGTAAAAACTGAACGCATTCACTAAATAAACTAATCAATTAAACTGTTTTAATTTTTGTTTGATATTAAGTTTAGGATAGCTGAACTTAATAGTTTAACAAAATTAGGAATGTTAACCTGATTCAACTAAATGGCATTGAATTAAAATTATGTAATAAACTTAATATGTTAATTAAATGCTTTTGAGTGTACGATTTCTTTAAAGAAATTAATACTTTTATTCAGCAAGGATGCATTAAACTGATCAAAAGTGACAGTAAAGACATTTATAATGTTACAAGATTTCTATTTCAAATAAATGCTGTTGTTTTCAACTTTACATACACAAAAATATTCAACAGCATGACTGTTTGACATCAATAATCAAAAATGCTTCTTGAGCATCAAATCATCATATTAGAATGATTTCTGAAGGATCATGTGACACTGAAGACTGGAGTAATGATGCTGAAAATTCAGCTCTGATAAATAGACATTTTACAATATATTCACATAGAAAACAGTTCTTTTAAATTGTAATAATATTCCGTAATTTTTTTTTAATTTTTGTACTGTATTTTTGATCAAATAAATGCAGCCTTGATGAGCAGAAGAGAATTATTTCAAAAACATTTGAAAAATCTTACCAACTCCAAGCTTTTGAACAGTACAGTATATTTAATTTTTGCCATGCTCTCTAAAAAACTCATTATCTCAGTGTAGCTGTAAACAGCTGATGCTAAAGCTCATGATGACGCAAACATACTGGTTCAAAGCTAAATAAACAATACATGATCTGTGAGGAGGAGGGGTGGAAATCTATAATACGAGATTTACATTGACATTTACACAGTCAACCACACTTTAAAAACTGGTCTGTGTGTGTGTGAGAGTGGTTGACTTGAACAATTTCTACTTCATCTTCAGGGTTTGTCACAGACAGAAAGCACAGAGAGTCACTTTCCATGAACCCAGAGCTCTCCTGTGGCTCATTTCATGAGTAACAGCCTCTGAAAATAGTTTCTAAGTTTATTTAGAAGCATAAACACACACAATGACTGTCTCCCCATGAGGCTTTTGAGCGGAGCATGACGGCACAAGCCCAGGTTACTGTATCTTTCCTCCAGACGAACAATTTTGACCTCTGTACCACAATAATAAACTCACCCAATCTGTTCAGTCTGAAAGAGGGAATGAAATACGATCTGAAAATCATTCACTTCCCTTTTGACGTTCCTCGTACTGAAACAAATTTGAACAAATGAATCTGAGCTCAGTCTGAACACACACACACACACACACAAACACAAAGCCCACAGAGAAATAGGAACACACAAATAAACCTACACAAACAAACCTTTCCTGTAGATAAGAAACACCTGTAAACACATGACTTTACAGTCACAAACCATTATGAAATAAATGTACAACTGTCAGAACAGATAAGAGTAAGAGTAAAAAAAAAAAAAAAAAAAAAAAACCCACAACCAGAACAGAAAAAATAAATCTTTATACATCAGCTCATCTATCACTAGCAATATTTTTAGTGATTGAATGATGAACACGTTGCATTATGGGATACTGTATTCCTTGTCATCTGCACATTTTGGGTATGCATATGGAAAAACTGCACATTTTGTAGCCTAACATGAATATATACACACTGTCTTTAGTGAGGATTTAACATTGTCCTCCACTAGATGGCAACAGTGAGCTCAGTCTACGGTTGAGTGGGTTGAATCTGAGGTAACTATCGGGTAGAACCAGAGATAACCATTCAGAGCCTCAGTCAAAGACAGGTCAGCCCTGCATTCACTGCAGCCAATCAAACGCACTGTTACTGTGACTATGGCATTGATAACACCTCCACTGACCAATCAGAAGTTGAGAATACCGGTAGTGTCTGAGGTACACAATCAATAGCCTCAGATGATAATAACCATTAACGCCGTATCACAGACCACACACACACACCAAATCAATAAACCTAATCAGGTGATTACAAAAGACAGCAAAGAGAGAGAAAATGAGTTGGAATAGTAATCAGTGTCATGTTAATTCAGCAGCAGTATCATTAAAAAACAGTGTGTGTGATGTGTGCAGTGTTATTTTAGTATATTACACTATTATAGTTGGTATAGTATAGTTATAATATAGCATTATAGTCAGTGAGAATGTGTGTGTGTGTGTGTGTGTGTGTGTTATCAAACTCTGCTGATGTTTTGAAGCCATGGACAACAACAACAACAACAAAAAAAAATACCCATGAGATGAGATGAAATCAAGCAGGTTTTGTAGATACACAAGCGCACGTCTCATTTCCAGTAGCTTTATCGAGAGTATGTGTTGACACACAGAGAGTGAAAGGCTTAACACAATACAGCTCTGATTAGATTTACAGATTACCCTCACTATCTGACACAACAGCAGATCTGAACAGCACCACCCATACGGGTCTGTGTCACATCCTACATGTAACTCAAGACACAGATTTGTTATTAAAGGTGCAATTTTGCTTTTTCTGCAGTCAGGTAGGGTTATAATCCCAATTTGCAGTATGGGAATACTTTGGATATAGAAAAGACAAACACGGGGTTGTCCTCGAGGATAGATAACCAGTTTGCAAAAAATGTGGATGCAAAGTAGCTGCAAAAGGAGGAAACCCATCGAACATGTTCGCCTATATTTGAGAACACCATCCTTGCAGATAAAGCGAATGAGAAAAATAATGTCTCTCCCCACAAAAACCAACAACAAGCACAAAGCAAATCACTGTTGTGTCAACTAATTCCTAACAAACTGTATCCCACCAAAATTTTCTAAAACAAATACGTCAATACAAGAAAATAAAAATCCACTTGTCAAGTGATTTAATGGGCTCTGAATTAAAAACATTCATTTCTGAAGCTGATCGGTGTCTGTGGTTCTGGACTATTCCCTTTGTACCCTGATGAGAGATGACAGACAGAGGCAAAGTGTCAGTGGGAAGAATTTCAGAAGTGATTCAGACCGAGAGGCCTCTTATGTGTGTGAGTCACTATCAGAGAGGGGTCATCCTCAAGGCAAGAGAAGGAAAGGATGAATGGACGGGGGAAATACGTGCGTGTGCAAAAGCGACCCTCCCCTCCCCCCGGGCGGCAGAAATCAGAAGCACGTGTGGATCAGGGTGCGGCCTCAAAACACGAACACTTGTGCAAACTCAGCAGACATTGAAAGAGGGAGACCAATACACACACACACACACACACACACACATTTGTTTGTGTGAATTGTGGGGACATTCCATTGGCATAATGGTTTTTATACTGTACAAACTGTATTTTCTATCCCCCTACACCAACCCTAAACCTACCCATCACAGGAAACTGTGCACATTTTTACTTTCTCAAAAAAAAAAACCTCACTCTATGATTTTTAAGCCTTTTGAAAAATGGGGACATGGGGTAATGTCCTCATAAGTCACCCTCTCCTTGTAATACCTATGTCATGCCCATGTCATTATACAAATTTGTGTCCTGATATGTCACTAAAACACACACACACACACACACACACACACACACACACACAAACTAGCTCTAAAATAAAATAAATACGTTTAAAAAATAAAAATAAATGTTATGTATTTATAATTAATTCATTATTTCATGTTTAAATTAATGAAAAATAAAATAAAAAAAATACATATATTATTTTATTAAATTGGTTTATTTATTCATTCATATTTTATTACTTTTATTGACTAAACATAATTATTTGTTTATAAAATAATAATGATTATATATATTTATATATTTATTTATTTTTTTTTTTTTTTTTTAATAATTAAATTAATATACACTACCAGTCAAAAGTTTGGACATGGTAAGATTTTTAATGTTTTTAAAAGAAGTCTCTTCTGCTCACCAAGGCTGCATTTATTTAATTAAAAATACAGTAAAAACAGTAATATTGTGAAATATTATTAAAATTCAAAATAACTGTTCTATTTGAAAATATTTTAAAATGTAATTTATTCCTGTGATCAAAGCTGAATTTTCAGCATCATTACTCCAGTCTTCAGTGTCACATGATCCTTCAGAAATCATTCTAATATGATGATTTGCTGCTCAAGAAACATTTATTGTGTACAATTGTACAAAATATTTGTGTACAATATTTCTTTTTCAGGACTCTTTGATAAATAGAAAGTTCAAAAGAACAGCATTTATTTGAAATATAATCTTTTGTAACATTATAAATGTCTTTACTGTCACTTTTGATCGATTTAATGCATCCTTGCTGAAAAAAAAAAAAAAAAAAATTTCTTTAAAAAAATATAAAAATAAAAATTCTTACTGACCCCAAACTTTTGAACGGTAGTGTATAATGTTACAAAAGCTTTGTATTTCAGATAAAGGCTGTTCTTTTGAACTTTCTATTAATCAAAGAATATAATATCGTACACAATAAATGTTTCTTAAGCATCAAATCATCATATCAGAATGATTTCTGAAGGATCATGTGACACTGAAGACTGGAGTAATGATGCTGAAAATTCAGCTTTGATCACAGGAATAAATTACTTTATAAAATATATTCAAACAGAAAACAGTTATTTTAAATTGTAATAATATTTCACAATATTACTGTTTTTACTGTATTTTTAATTAAATAAATATATTTATATAGAGATATTTATCATTTTGTACTTACAGCCTAATTTTATATTATTATTTTTTTTAATTTATTTTCTTTCTGTAATCTTTATCTCTGCGTACACCCCCCCACCCCCATCTCATTTCTAAAGTCACTCAGTAGCTCCAATCATGACATCTGACTGTTCCTCTCATCTGCCTTTGTTTTCATTTTTGTCTGTACCTGCCCACATCCTCTCTCTCACTATAGAGTATTTTGCTACAGCTATGTGAGTGGTGTTCACTCGTGCGTGTTAGTGTTGAACTGCTCCATTTGTGTTTTCTGTATGCTCTGTGTTAAATATCACGCATGATCATCACACATTGTTTTTATTTGCGTTACCATGGGATTGTGTGTTTGTGACCTAAACTGACTTCCTCCTGTGTGTGTGTGTGTGTGTCACTTCAGTCCTCTGCCCCTCAGATGATGTAAACAGACTAAATCACACTCACAATCTCACACACAGTCAGTCTTTTCATTCTGATTTCTCATCTCAAAACATTATTATTCACTTCTGTGACTCAGTGTGCAACTAGCCCACTCTGAGCTTACTTTTCAGTAACAGGGCTGAAAAAAAAACAGCAATGTCTGGTTTCAGATCTACCCACCCAAATATGTACAATAAAAATAAAAAGCAGTGGTTGGTTGTCAGTCAGATTGCTTCTTCCTGTCAACAGGGGCGGTTCTCAGACAAACCAGACTTAATACTGATAGTCAATAGTCTGGCTGTGTGAGAAAAGAGCATGCTGGGTAAAGACAGGCGTGTTGGGGGAACTCACCCTGTGCAGCTCGATGGAATCGATCCACTGGTTGCGATGTTCTGGGTCCTGAGCCCGGAGATACCACACGCTATCATTGACACTGATGTCCAAACGGCACTCGTCAAACTCGTGAGGCTACAGAGAAAGAGAGAGAGAATATTTATTAGATTAATAATGTGCATGACCTAATTATCAAACACCATTACTAATGATAATGAGATTTCTATTTTGTAAACAAGGTGCTTTTTGGTAATGGAGGGATCCAATAATTTAATCTGATGCTGATGAACCATGTCAGGACTAGACAGAACCACCACTACCAAGAGAAAACAAACAAAAAAAAAAAAGAGCCTTGACCCACAAAGCCAGCTGGGAAATGTGAGATATTTCCCCTTAGAAGAAAAAAAGAAAAACACTAACAGCATCCATGTCTGCTGTGTGAGTGTGTGTGTGTGAGTGTGTGAGTTTGGTATTATTGCCAGATGTTGATCTCTGCAGACCTCACACTGCTCTATGAAATCCAGATGAGGAGTCAAACACTCTTCTCCTTCAGTCTGATATACTGCACTCCTCCCACCCTATTTCTTTTCACTTCCCTTCTTTGCCTCCCTCTATCCAACAACATATTGGAACTGGGGTGCCTCTGGGCTCAGTGCTTGGACCACCTCTCTTTTCCATCTACATGTTATGACTAGGATCTGTCATTCCAAAACATGTTTTTTCCTATCACTGCAAGAGATGGGTACCGAAATCCTGTTATTAAATCCTGAAATTCTGTTTTAAACGGCACCGGGGCTAAATTAAGAAAGACCGCATTATCGATGAGCTTCGATGTTACCAGTTTTGCTATCTGTACTAAAGAAATTAAGAACATACACATACTATTTAGCCTATTATTGCGTTATCTTGCAAATTTTATATTGCTTTGGCACCCACAAGTTCACAGAGAGAGATGGCAGAAATCGCACCCGGTTTACTTTCATTATTATACAAAAGCACAACGTTTTGTTGTTATTGTGAGTGTGCACAAATAAAAATAGACTCCACAGATTCAAAAGATGTATTACTCTTATCTGTTTGTCCAAAAATGACAGCGTATTTTAAGTGCAAGTGATTGCACCAGCGCCTCCATGTTAGCTGTCATGCAGTAAGCGTGCTGCTATTCAGCTTTCACACTCCTCACAAACACTTGAATAGCCCACATTTTTTCTATGTTAACGTTAAAGTGAGCGGCCATGTAAAGTTGCTACTACTTACACGTTTCAGATGATAAGCCATATTTGAGGTCGATGAATGACAGGTAAATGTTTGGATGTCCTGCTTGATGTACTGTAATTACCACATAGACCAGCCGGCGTGACTTCGCCACTTCCTGTGGATTTTTTTTCTTGCGACTAATAAACTGTCTGTCAACTAAGCCTCTTCTTATCGACTATTAGGGGGTAGCCCTACTATATACACAAACAAATTATTCTAATTTCTCATTTCTAATCTAAAAAGGGAATGACCTGAAGTACGTGAGTCAGTTGAATGCTTCAGAAAACTGATTCAGACCAATTTGAGAATCAGTGATTCAAATGAACGGATCTGACATAACCACTTAAGGGAAAAATCACAGTGGCTACGTTTACATGCACCCAAATAATCCATTTATAATCGGATTGATGGCTCAATCGGATTGAAAAACGTTCATGTAAATATCTTAAATCGATCCGATTAAGCTCAATCCGAATGAAATTTCGATCAGATTGGAAAGGGTTGGTTTATTCCTTTTCTAATCCGATCCGACAGCAAAAAATTACCATGTAAACGCTTAAATCCGACTACTTTCTCAATCGTATAATATTACAATGTTTAGAGTACATGTAAACAGATCTGTAATCGGATTCAATTCATTCAGATTGACGAAAATTGGTGCATGTAAACATAGCCAGTGTATGTTCATTGTTGCATGCAACCATCGATGACAAAGCTATAAAAATAAAACTGTTTATTTACTGTCTATATTTTGCTTTCACTCACAGAAAAACTTCTGTGAGTGACACAAACCTCACATGAGTAACAATCACAGTCCCAACAAAGAGATATAATCAGACTACATAGAGGATTTGACAGATGATTTGAAAAACCGCAAACGATATGACAGACACCTGGTCTTCTGGGTGAAGCATGAGGAGCTCATTCAAAGCCTGACACTAATCACAATATGAAGAGGCATGACAGGAGGACACAGGAGGACAGAGACGGGCTGTTTTAATGAGACTGAGAGAATAATCGCTCACATCTGAGCAAGGACACATCACTTATCACACCGCAAAACAAAACCACAACACACAAAACACACAGAGCCAGAGGCCAGGATGTACAAAACACTGAGACATGAATCAGACAGTCTTTACATAGAAACACAGTATCTTCCCACTACAAATCCCCAGAAAACTTCCCTACTCATGGTCTTCCCGGTCAAAAGCGGCTGAACACCTGAAATGTAACTACAACTTTTTTCAGTAAAAGCGTATATTTTAGTTCAATAATATTTTATTTTTTACTTAAATGTGTTTAAATTTGTTATTTTTTCCCATTTAAAACAATACATTTTCAATTAATTCATTATTTCATGTTAAAATAGAGACAAGGCCATTGAAATTGCAGATTTTTGAAGGCAGATTAGTGCCCTCTGGTTGGAGTAAAAAAAGAAAAACATGGTGTAACCACTAGATGCCTGTATAGCTCTATATAAAGGCTTCATCTACATTAATCCGGAGACATTTGAAAACGTTTTCATTCGTGAACCGATCTTCTCTTCCTACTAGTTAATTTATAGCATCAAATAAACATGAATGAACATGAGAAGGAATGTTGTTTAAAACACGGAAAGTTGAAATGCACACCATTTTTCAAGTTCAAGTCCACCGAGGTTAATCTTTCAACTCCTGACTGCTTTGTCAGACAAAATGGTGGATTTGGTGTTATGATTGGTTAGATCGCTTGTCAATCAAACTCCCGGTGAAGGCCGGGTCAATTGTGCATGTGTGAATGTGTTTAGTGTAGCCAAATGTTCCCAATTATATAGTGAAATTTACTGGTCCTCACTAGTTAAAAAGTCTTATAAATTGCCTCAAACATGTTTTTTTTTTTTCTCTCATTTCAATTGATTAGACATGCTTTGTTGATTATTAAAATTTTAAACTATTTAAACATTAAAATGGAATACAGAAAATGAAAATGGAAAGAAGAGAAATTGGGAGAAAAATGGATTTCATAGAGCCTAATTTTAAGGGATCACAGGCATGTTCACAATGCGAGACTATTCATAATGCAGTAACACTTTGCTGCCTTATAAGATGCACTTGCGGAAAAGAAAATCCCAGAATGCACTGCAACAAGCTTAGTCTTGGATCTGTTGTATCTTTACAACGTCAGTGTTTGAAAAATGGTTGTTATGATGTCGAAAATGTCACTTTAGATTTAAGAGTGCTTATATTTATGCATGAAACCCAGAAGCAACAGACTGACATGGGAACATTCAAGTGCCTGTATGGGAAAAGCATTGAGGAGGATTCTGGGAATGGAAAATCGAGACACGGTGGGCAATGCGAGGGACCCCAAGAAAGTCACAGCGGGTACTGAGAAAAGACACTAAAATAAACACAAGGGTCATCACTATGGGACTGACTTAACCTGGGATACACCATCAATTTCACGACAATGTACACAAACACAAACACACATATCACAACACTGACACGCAGATGTTAAACAGGACCGGCATCTGTTGATTCATGTGTTTCCATCTCAGGTAGCGCTGCATTGTGGGTAAACATGCAGTGCAGAGCTTTGGTAGAGGTGTAAAACATTGTGAACAGACATCTTTGATCATCTGGTAACACTTTACAATTAACTATATTAGTCAACATGAACTAACAATGAAAAATACTTAATCTTAATTTTAGTTAACGCTAATTTCAACATTTACCAATATATCTTTAAAATTAAAAGTTGTATCCGTAAATATTTTTAACGGATCTGAGCTAACATGAACTAGCAATGAACATTTGTACTTTTATTAACTAATACCGAGTTCAGACTACACAATATTTTTGTCTGTTACGATATTCACTGTGTCAGATTAGCTGATTTTGACTCCTAAATTCTTGTTGTGAACAAGAAAGATGTCAGACTACAGGTTGCTTCCTGACCAGTCATCTCTTGCCATATTTAATGACAAGCGTGACGTCATCAAGAAGGCGGAACTAGCAACTGACTGACAGAAACAAAGCACCTCCGCTATAGTTCGCCACCGTTTATACACCACACTATACGAGATAAAACTGTGGATTCTTGCGTCCCGATGGCCATTGTCGTTAACGAATCACCAAGACACCCTACATCAAACGGATCGTGCTGATATTGTGTAGTCTGAACCCGGCATAACCTTAACAAAGATTAATAAATGCTGTTACAAATGTATTGCTCTTTGTTAGTTAATGCAGTATTGTAAAGAGTTACCGATAATCTCATGAAGACACAAGTTAAATGAATATATAATGAGCAATAAAACTTTCTCAGTCCTTTGACTCTGATAAACATGAAGCTCATTAATATTAATGAGAGTGAGAGAGCAAGTACAGAGCTCTTGCTTTCTTAGTGAATTATTGGAAATCTTCCATCGCACACGTGAGCTGAACTTCAAACACTCTGGGTGGACACATTCATTCTTGCTCCAAAGATCAGCTTCACAGCGCACACACACACACACACACACACACACACACACACTTACTCTTGACACACACAGGCCTACGTGTACAAAGTCAGGAGAGAGACCATGAGGGAGCCTTGAAATTTACAGCACCGTGTCAACAACTAAATTAAATGTCACATATACACTATCCCAGTAATAGGACAATAATCAACACGTCGTGTGTGGCAACATAAGAATGATGCATTATGTAATGTGCCCAGAGATTAAAACACAATACACAAACATACACAGCTTTCGTACAGCTACAGTAATGATTTATCTAATACACAGATGGATCCAAACTAAATCCGACATCTAAAGACAACAACAAAATCGGTCAAAAACGGATTAATTTCTTTTAAAGAAATCGCTTTTTAAGGACTACAACAAACGGCTGGTAGGGACTACAATGAGCTTCTTCCCGGGTTAGTGACATCACTAACCTTAAAATTTACATAAACCCCGCCCCCGAGAACACTCAACAAAGGGGGCGAGGCCATGTTGGGCTGCTTTAGAGAAGAGGAAGAGTTGTTGTAGTAGAGTGTTGTTGTCATGCCGTCATTTTACGCCGGACTGCTTCACAAACGAGGGTCAATTCAACACTGGATTTACACAAAAGATTAACATGACGGCACATGCTAGTGGATGAGCTGAAGCAACTCCACAGCAACTACATAAATTTATCCACTATCCTTTCAGAAATGTCCAGTTTCATTCTAAAAGTTGTAACTTCTTCCTGAGTCTCTCCATCAGTGTCGACTCCGGTTTGAACAATGTAAGGCTGAACACCGTTACTGACAATCCTCATTTTGTCTGCGTGAGATTCTCCAGCTTTGTTGTTGTTGAGCGACCGAAGCGTGAGCTGTTGAAGCTCCGCCCTCTTCTGGAAAGTGGGCCGGGAGCAGCAGCTCATTTGCATTTAAAGGGACACACACAAAAACGGCATGTTTTTGCTCACACCCAAATAGGGGCAAATTTGACACATTATAATAAATGATCTGTGGGGTATTTTGAGTTGAAACTTCACAGACACATTCTGGGGACACCAGAGACTTTTATTACATCTTGTAAAAGGGGCATTATAGGTCCACTTTAAGGTGGCATTTGAACTGATACTGGAGTATGTTTATTTACAGTTAGTCGTTTGATGCCAATTTTTAATTGTTGTACAAAGCAAATGGACTAAAAAGCTCTGTTGGGAAATTAAATGTATTTTATAGGCCGTAGACAACAGTTTTACAACATCTTTTAAATTATTTAATGTGCCACAGAGCAAACGTTAAAACATCACAATGTGCCTGACGTTTATTGAATAATAGTCTGCCAGTGGTTCTTGGGAGTTTTAAAATGTAAAAAAACTTGATTTAAGTTTCAAATCCAAACACAATGGCACCGGTGATGAGAATTAACAGCTCCATTCCTTTTACCTGATAAAAAAAGCAGATGAAAGACAAAGAGCTCAGACTCATCAGCTGCAGCTCAACCCAACATTCAGTGAATAAATGAAGACTTTGAGGTGTATTACCCAAAAAGACAATTAAATTATTAATCACAATCTGTATGTCAATTAATAATCAACAAAAATTCATGTTCATTATAGCCTCAGTTCAAGGTCTACCTTTAAAGAACAGAGATGTGTCAAATTACAAATGACCATGAAGATAATGTGTCCAGGGTGTGAAATAAGCACATTGTGCTGAAGTCCACACTTAACTCAAAAGGTAAGCAGTATGGAAACTTCATATCAGTTGCGTTAATGTGATTAACCAGCAGATATTGAGGAGCTGATTATAGGTGTTACAGTGTTACAGGAGTGTGACGAGATCTCACGAGATTAAAATGTGTCAAGATTTCTCATTGAGGTAAAAAGCTGTCTTGCGATATTGCCATGACGGAGTATGAGGGTGAAATTAGGATAGAATGTGTCACTGCTACGTTTACATTACGCCTCCACTGTTGTTTTGCTTTTTATAGAAATAAAAACCATTTAACTCAGTTGGATAACAGTCACTTCAGTCCCATCCAGCTCATCCAACACGAGCTGCAGAGTTGTATGTAGTGCAGCAGGAATCAGAGTTCACGGATCACGTGACGAGAGTAAGTGATGAGATGACTGGCAAGACTATGGCGGAGGATTTGTGGCACAATAGTCAAGTCAAGTCAAGTCACCTTTATTTATATAGCGCTTTTTACAATGCAGATTGTGTCAAAGCAGCTTAACATTGATAACTACAATAGAGCCTAGGCGTCTCAGCATTTCAGTACCCCGCATTTTGAAAGTCTGCATGCTGATATTTCCTTATATGAAAGCTATCTTAGGCTGGGCTGTGTAGTTGTAACCATCTCTAGCTCTGTATCATGTTTCAATAAAAATGTGGTCTCGATTTGCACTTTAAATATTGAGAGTACTTTGATTATGGTTGCACTTATTGTTTGCACTTAAGACTAAGAGAAAACTGTTATTCATTTTTATTTATACTGTTTTTATTTCTATGATCAATTTGTGGAAAGGAGTTCAGTATGGAGGTCAAAAGTTGTAGAAGCTCATAAATCATGTACAATAAGGTCTGAAGAGACTCATGTGAAATCATAATGGAGAGAAGCCAGTCAGTTGAGTTTGTGGCAAAACCTTTTACAGTGCTTGAGTATTGTTGTCTTTTACTGCATATGATAATCCATACTCAGAAAGTAGAACTGAAATGATATTCATTACAAGATGATTAGTTAAAACATTTCAAAATGCACCTATAGACTATTTTTCTAGTCACGTATTTCATAATTGAGGATTTCTTAAAAATACTGTGTAAAAATTGTTCTCTTGAACTCAATCTTGTGTCTCGTCTCATCTTGTGAGCTAACTGTCTCGTCACACCCCTAAGAGAGACAGCAAATAGATGAGTAAAATCACTGTTTACTGAGCAATTCAGTCTTGGATCTGGCTTTGGGAAATCAGAAACACAGGAAGGTGGGACCAGCTTGAATACAAGAGGAAAAGACAAAGGAAACACAGGCCATGTTGACTGACAGCTTAGGACACAGGATGCAAAGGAAGGGAGCATGTCATATGACTAACTAACCTGCTTTTATCGCTAGGTTAAAGTGTGTCTAGATGTGACTACAGAGTCCTGGTTAGAGCAAACACAGGAGGAAGGAAGTAGAAGACAGGAGAGATGAGCACAGGGACTCTCTGACTTGACCCCGGGGTCACCAAACAGGATTTCATCAGCAGGGACCAAACTTCCCGTTTCAGACAACAGGCCCGTCGTACACCTCTCGTTATCTCTTCCTTTTATTCCAGATCTACACAACCTCTTTTCCTCACTCGTATTTAAAAATATCACAGATCTTTCCCTCCTACATCCCAGTGTCTCCACGCTGCCATCACCACCTCCTCGGTTTTCTTTACAGGACCTTTCAGAGTTCACTGACTGTTTGATCCATAATGGAGGCCGTTTGACACCTTCACACACAGATTCACTGAAACCCATTTTAACAAGAGCCCTCTGAAAGCCTGAGGTGCTCAATGGCTCCAGCAGAATTGGGCTCTTCGAACTTTCCAGCAGCTCTGCAGTGACTGCCTCAAGATTTAAAGGGACAAAAGCACAACAAAACACCTCCAGTCGATCTTCACAATCACAATAATTGTGATTCACCAACCATACTAAACTAATCTGTTTATGGGATGTTATTAGCAGTGTTGGAGAAAGTTACTTTTAAAAGTAATGCATTACAATATTGTGTTACTCCCTAAAAAAGTAACTGTGTTACTTAGTTACTTTTTATGAAAAGTAATGTGCTACATTACAAGCTGGGCTTGCTTGTTTGTTTTTTAACAGCAAGAAAAAAAATTATGTTTTTGGCAAGTATTAATGCCCTTTCACACCAAAAGTGAAATGAATAAGCCTCTGGCTGAAGGAAATGCATAATTATGCCTATACAGTAAAGGGCGCAGTTTAAACAAGCTATTCAGCTGTGCTGCCATTCTGGAATACAGAAGAATAGGAACAGGAGATAGTGCTGTCACTTCGATACCAAGTCGGTTCTGACACTTTATAAATGTGATGCTTTGAGCGCTGTTGAGTAAATTCGTAAACAGCTGTGATTGGCCATTGTGTTCACGCGCTCAACAGATACACAGCAAAATCCCCAGAGTTAAATCAACTCTGCTCAGAGTACATATGGTCGCTCTCTATATAGTGTTAAAGTAACACTGAAGCAGAGTTAAAGGTAATGAGATAATTAAGTGATTAATTATATGATGATTGAGCATTAGTGATGAACACCTGCTGCTAACAAACACTGAAGGGATATACAAAAACTACAACTGACTTCCAGCCACACCCTAAGATGAACTCAACAGAGAGGGACCATATGTTCTCTGAGCAGAGTTGATTTAACTCTGGGGATTTTGCTGTGTATGTCTGAGATTCCCATGCATTGATCATTGTAGCCAGTGTTTGAAAGCACACAGAAGTGTTTGAATTTGAAAGCGTTTTGAAAAGTGGGAGCGTTTCAAAGCAGGTGTTTATCTGCGGACCGGTCCCACTGATAGACGCCTGCTCTCAAACGCTCCCGTGTGTATCTGTGTAAGCGCTCAGTGAAGAGCATCACTGATGACTATTTACAACATGTTTTTGAAACGTTGATCATTGTAGCCAATCACAGACATATCTGATGAGCGTGTGAACACAGTGACCAATCAGAGGTGGTTACGAATACGCTCAACAGCACTCAAAGGGTCACAGTTTTAATATTTCAGTATCGACTTGGTATCAAAGTCGGTTCTTTTGAAAACTCTACTTGACAGGTGCTTCAAACCGTGAGATTGCATAAAGTGAAAGATGCCGTAATGGGTCTGCGTCACATATGTTCTCTCAAATCAATGTGTATATTGTGTTGCGTGTAATGGTAAACTGTAGCGTGCATTTGTGGGAAGCTTTGATGTTTTTAACTCAATGAGAGCGAAATAAAACTGCATGAATTGAAGCTATTGCAGAGTCGTCGATCCCCCCTCTTCCCCCTCCACTCCGCAGCTTAACCACACCCACTTTTGTAGCATTTTTCAAAACTGCGTTGAGAACTGACTGCTGTTGAAACAGGGTTTCTTGACCCTTTAAAGACGAAGTGTGAAAATTTGTACCACTAGCATCACTAAACAGAATCGTAACAATAATGATTGCTTTCAAACCAGCTTCACAAAAATAGGTTTTGACAAAGAAACTGGTCAAGCAGAGGTGAGGAAAAGAGCCGTTTCAGACGTGAAGAGCTGCTTGTGTTGTCTGAGGAAATGCAAGCAAGCACACTTTGTGTGATACTCATTTGTGGTTTGAGTCCAAACCAGGTCAGAGTCATGACTTCAGATGGTGGCCCAGAGTTTACCATGTAACAGAAGTTGAGGACATGCACACAATGGCTGTGAGAATGAGAACAAGCCACTTGATAGACCTCCCCTGGGTTTAGCACATCACACTAATCGAAAATGCAAACGCAAACACACTAACACACACACAATGTCATTGACATTTTAAAATGCACTTGACTCTCTTTCTCTCTTTGGCAGCTGTAACTACAAAAACCGTTGCCTTTATCAAATATTCAGCAGGTCAATACAAGTGTGTGTGTGTGTGTGTGTATACACATGTTGGGCATGACTGCTAAGTGATGATATATTTATAAACGGTAAGAATTAGCCTACTTTATAAAAAGCGGCAGGTGTGCAAATACGACTTTGTGAATCGTTATATATTTTTAGCACATCTTCTCAGAAATGACGCATGCATTGATAGTTTTAGGGAAAAACAAAAGATTCGATTTCTCTGAAATACAGTTATGAAGACATTAAAACAATTTCTTTTTTTTTTCAGTTTGCAAATGAAAGCTTTGATGAAAATTAGCATTTCCATGCTAAAGTAATGTATGTCAACCTACAGCGATGTTCTGCCACGACAAAAAGTAGCAATGCTGCTGTTTTATTTCACCAGAGCTTCATTTAATGTCTGAAAGGCTTTTACACACCGTTTATTGAACTCGGTGACACTGCTGACATCAGCGTTAATAAAAAACGCACCTCCATAAAAACTCTCCTCTTCATTGTCTGCCTCAGTGCTGCTGTAAACTAATGACAACGGACTCCTCTTCTGTTACAGAGTAAACATCCAGTTGCTGTTTTATCACGACACATGGGATAATATTGAGCAGAACTCACTCAGAACAATCTTTATAAGAGTAGTCATACCTGCACCATTGAATGAAAATACTATGTTCATTTGGTGAGACGTTTCTGTGTAAATAACTCACAAAAAAAGGTGGCATGCAAATGTTGTGAAGATCATAGAATCATTTTCCCATTTTGCGGAGCCAGAGAGGTTCAGCACATGAGAATCAAGTCGTGTTTACAGAAGACTGACGGGTCGGTAACTCATCTGGTAGCAGTTTTGATCAGGTTCTCTAGTGGTTTAGGTTTAATTAAATGAAAGCAGTTCTGGACAGGAATAAATGAGAGAGCAATATTCAGCCCAAACCCACATGAATTATCTAAAAAAAAAAAAACACCACACAACAGAATACACACAGGACCTGCAGGGTTTGGACACCAAAGAAAGCGTTCACATTAATGACAGGAAGACCTAAATTTGATCCATTTTATCTCTAATAAAACCAGCAAAAAGAAACAAAAACCATCAGGTCAGAATGAGAGAGTAACTCGATACACACTGTTTTCACATTCAAATTGCCTTTACGGTTTCTGCTATTCCTCTTTTGTCTCGTCATCTATGATTCGCTCTCTTTTACTTCTCTTTACTCTTCTCGCTCAACATTAAGGATTGTTTTCTGATGTATATATTAGTAATCTAATTTTAGAGTAAAATAATTGTTTTATTTTACAGTACAAGAGTGTTGTTAAAATATTAAACAAAATAAGAAATATATTGTATTTGTAATAATAGCCACAATAGTTGTTTAAAAATAGTGGGAATGTGGCCTAAGAAAGCTCAAGTAAAATGATATTTATAAAAAAAATAAATAAATAAATAAAAAAATTTACATTTTCAACACAAGAAAAAAATTTGTGAAGGAATTACTTTGAAACAATTTTCACTCCAGGTGAAATTGCAGGTAAATTTCAGAAATAAATTACAAAGAAATGGCAAATATAGGGCCCTATGATTTCTGTGATGGAGAAAACGCGGATGGAATCACGGAATCCAGCCATAAAAACTGAATATTCTGTATAACATGAATGTCACAGAATTTGTCAATTTTTTGATGAATAAATAAAAAGTAGGTCAGTACACTTAAATCAAATCAGAAAAAAAAAAAAAAAAAAAAAAAAAAAAAGGGAATTTGGGAAAAAAGTGAAACAGATTTTATAGGGCCCTACAAGTAACACACTGAATTAAACATGAAATTTTGAAGTAGAAAGAATCAAATAGGACTTTCAAACTTCAATAATCTGTTTTATTTACAACTTATAAATTATTTTATTACAGTGAAGCTTTTCTTAAATCATCCAACCATAAAGGAATTTTGCCATCAGAGTAAAAAGTCATTTTGCAGATTTTTTTAAATATATATATATATATATTTATTTATTTATTTTCTATGCAGATGCGCTCCCCAACAAAACCACCCAACTCATTCCAGAAATTAATAATTCTTTACAAATACAGCTATTTAAGTCATCTGGTGCAAATTCCTGTATTTTTTTTTATGTAGCAGAAAAACAAAATATTGCAATTTCAGGTTTTTTTGTTTGTTTGTTTGTTTGTTTTTCCATATCGTGTAGACCTATTTTTATCTTTGGCTTAAAATAAAAGCAAATGAAGATGATCAACAAATGCCAAGAACGGTGCAACACAAGCACTGGTCTTTCCTCTTCAACATTTATCTTCTTTCTTCTGTAAACTCTGCCTGTCCTGACATGTGCTGCACAAGATCCCATGGCGACGTTTGCACTGACCCGCCCTGCACTAGAATAACCTGTACCTGTGTGTACCTGTCCTCCTGCATATCCCTGATACACCGAGAGCTTTCCCTCTGCTCCTGTCAGACCATGACACAATCCAGGTCCAGCACAGCTCAAAGAAAAATTGCATGTTTACGGGCCACGCTTTGAGAGAGCTTAGCAAGAGAGCAAGAGGCCAAGAGAGAAAAAAAAAATCCAGCTCACGTGAGGCTAAAACTTGGCAGGCGAAAGCACATAGTTCAAGTTCAATGCACTGTGAGCGCTGAAAGCTGTGTGCCGCGGTCGCTTTATTGATGTTTTTTTTCTTGGGCTGAATACGGCGGTTGATAACAGATCCAGCTCCAAACACTACTAACTGAAATGCAGAAAAAAATAACTTTGCTGGATATGTTGCACATTAAATTTAAAGGGGTCCTTGATTATGATTTCACTTTTTTAACTTTAGTTAGTGTGTAATGTTGCTGTTTGAGCATAAACAACATCTGCAAAGTTACGACGCTCAAAGTTCAATGCAAAGGGAGATTTTTTTTTTTTTTACAGAAATCGCTTTTTAAGGACTACAACAAATGGCTGGTAGGGACTACAACAAGCTTCTTCCAGGGTTGGTGACATGACATCACTAACCCTAAAATTTACATAAACCCCACCCCTGAGAACACACAACAAAGGGGGTGAGGCCATGTTGGGCTGCTTTAGAGAAGAGGAAGAGTTGTTGTAGTAGAGTGGTGTGGTCATGCTGTCATTTTACACCGGACTGCTTCACAAACGAGGGTCAATTCAACGCTGGATTTGAACAAAAGATTAACATGACGGCACATGCTAGTCGATGAGTTGAATCAACTCCACAGCAACTACATAAATTTATCCACCATCCATTCAGAAACGTCCAGTTTCATTCTAAAAGTTGTAACTTCTTCCTGAGTCTCTCCATCAGTGTCGACTCCGGTTTGAACAATGTAAGGCTGAACACCGTTACTGACAATCCTCATTTTGTCTGCGTGAGATTCTCCTGCTTTGTTGTTGTTGAGCGACCGAAGCGTGAGCTTTTAAAGCTCCACCCTCTTCTGGAAAGGGGGCCGGGAGCAGCAGCTCATTTGCATGTAAAGGGACACACAAAAATGACGTGTTTTTGCTCACACCAAAATAGGGGCAAATTTGACAAGCTATAATAAATGATCTGTGGGGTATTTTGAGCTGAAACATCACAGACACATTCTGGGGACACCAGAGACTTATATTACATCTTGTGAAAAGGGGCATAAAGGTCCCCTTTAATACTTATCAAATCACTAATCCTATGTGGAGCAATAGGAGCATGCATCACTAACAATGTGAAAAAGAACATGTTGGATTTGTTAAGCGATGTTGACAGATCGATTAAATCAGACTGAGTGTCTGTGAAACTGTTTGTGTCATCACACTGATTGATCCTTCACAATCAGTCTTCATCTCCTGAGGTCTGAAATTCACAAATCTAAATCAAGTCCAATTCAACAGCCTGAGTGTCTCACAAAAAGACACACAATTAACACCGTTTCCAGCTAATGTGCTGATCTGAGCGCTGAAGCAGCGAGTCCCAGTTTTACAGGGACACACAATGAGGCATTCTGGGTTTGGATCAGATATTCATGTGGAAGGTATAATCCTGTTGTGTCTGCAAGGGTTAAGCCTGTCTGATTTTGGGGTGGTCCTGTGGTCTTAGACACTTAAAACTGTATTGTGTGAGCCGTTTTAGTATGTGTGAGTCATGTGAGGACAGTGTAATCGCAGGCGGGAAGAGCGGTATGACACAATAACCTGTTTTTTGTGAGGATTTATGAGGACAGATTTGCTGCCGTATGTGTGCTGAATCAATCTGAATAAAGCTGCTTCATATTCTACAACGGCATTCGGAGAGAAACAGATTTACTAAGAAAGGGAAATGGGTTTAGATGCACTTTGAATGCGGAAAATGTGTCTGTTTAGCGTTTATGCACTCTTGAGATTACAAAAAAAATACTTCGTCCAGTGACCAGGGCCCAAAATTAACAGCAGCAAGTGCCAAGTGCGAGTATTAAACAGTGGCCAGATAACAGGTACATTTATGAGGAACTGCAACATAATACATGGCTGAAATCAAACGGTTAGAATGAGTCTCTTCCTCACAGATGTAAGCAACACAAGAGAGTCAATACACAGACATACAATACGTCAACTGAAGAAAACATTTATTAGGGCCCTGATATGATTTCCGCAATGCAGAAAAGGCGGATGGAATTGTGGAATCCGGTCATAAAAATGGGATTTACTGTAAAACATGGAATGTCACGGAATTTGTCAAATTTTTGATGAATAAATAAAAAGTAGGCCAGTAGACTTAAATCAAATCACGATACATACTAGCGTCTGTGAATATTAAACCGCAAAAAGATAAGATTTCTGCATGTTCTTCGTGTCTCTGTGTGAATGAACGGCGCAGACTGTAAATAATCACAATTTTTTAATTTTAACAGAAAAGCTGTTGTGCAGCACTTTGTTTGACAACAGTTTGTTTAATGTCATATGATTAAAAGAAATTAAAATAATGTTTTATGCCTTCATTTGATTGCCAGAAAAATTAAAATACACAAGACAGAATTTCTGAAAAAACAAAAGATTTCATAAAAATGGAATTTAACCACACAACAGAACACACACAGGATTGTTTTTATGAATTAAATGAATTAAATATGCCTTTTGATTATTATGGAATCCAGAAAACTTAAAACAGAAAACACAAAATTTGGTAAAAATAAAACTTTTTTTTTTAACATATTTCATAGGGCCCCAAAAAATATACGTTTTGTTAAACTTTTAATAAATTGCTGTTAAATTGTGTAAGTTTCATGATTTCAATTATTTAGACATGCTTTTTAATTACTAACCATTAAAATGGAGTCCAAAAACATGTAAAAAGAAAAGAAAAAAAAAAAACGAATTTGGGAAAAAATAAAACGGATTTCATAGGGCCCAACATTCATCATGGCTTGTGCATCATTTTATCGAAAAACTAGGAATATTCCTTGCATTAACAAAATACTGGGAGCAAAAATATTGTCCTATTTTTGACAGACAGAAATATTAAATAAATAAAAAAAAATGGTAAAAAAAGGTGCCATTGCCAGTAAGGAATATTTAAGGCTAATAAATTCTGTCAATTCATTCACTATTGGCCAGTGTGGCAGAAAGTTAATTTTGTACCCTAAATGTCACATTTCCATCACACACTTGTGTTTAATACCAAAGTTAATATTTATTCTAAACCATAATGGTTAGAGTTCAACAAATACACAGCTGAAAAAAGCCACTCTCACGTCACACAGAGTCTTAAAACAAAGGAGCCATTTTTCTCTCGCTCAAAGCCAAAATGCAAAACACCAAATTAGAATGTCGAACTCACAGCATCTACCGGCAGCTTTAAACACGAACTACCTGAACACAGGCTGTGCACATGCTCACAAACCTACAAATGCCTTCATTCACCATGCCTCACTATTTCAGACTTCAATTCTCATATTTGGGTGTTTAATGAGTTTTCTTATAGCTAAAACTGCAGACCAGACTTGTATGTTCCTTTCCCTGCATCTTCGATAAGAGTTTTGGTTTAATCATTGAAGGACCAGCTGTAACAGGGTTGCCATAAGGACTTGTACCTCTCCAGTGGTCTCCATAACAACACAACCTTCGCCCCGTTTCCTCATTTTCAGTAGTGACGCAAGATACTTCAAGCACAGAGTGTCGAAATCTGTGTAGTCATGAGTTAATCTTCAACGCAATGCAGGGAATTCTCATTTCAATCTGTTTATCTAATATCTAGGGCTAGGGCCAAATCAGATCATAAGCAATCAACCTGAATTTTGCATTATGCATTCAATAGTTACCTGAGCATATTCAGCAACATCTAACATCCAAGTAAGGAGTCAAACATGACATATTAAAAGGCAAATACAGTGCCTCTGGGCTTCTGCAGGTGCACAAGCTTGAATTTAGCATGAATGGGGGAAAATAGGCCACAGTCTGTCTATGCCTGGCCGATTGCCTGTGGCAAAGGATCTTGTCTGTCCTCCGTCAATCTCTTTTCTCCTCTCCCCTGCCCTAAAAAGAGCTCTCAGCACATCTCCTGCCTCAGCGCTAATCATTTTAGATGAAGCAAAACCATAACACCAAATCTAATTTCTAGAGATGCAGCAATACAGACATTTTATAACCTGCCTCTTTATAAATTCACATGCCTCAAGTCAAGTAATCAGGCATTAAAATATTATAATGTACAATAGTAAATATAGTTATACATATTTTTATTGTACAATATAATATTAGTACTACTAAAGCTGAGAGAAATAGACATATGAGACCTTATATAATCAGATTCATATTGATCAATAACGACTGAAATTTCATGTATCCCTACAAGGGATGTCACCAAATCATACCAAAAAACTAGTAGTCGGTACCGATACCACCAAAAGGACACGATACTCAATACCAAAGTCGATACCATGGTTAAAAAAACAAACCAAAACAATAAAACTTAAACATTAACTCCTTTATTTAAACCTTTCAGGGCCTGAATTTCATTTCAGAAAATGGGGGGAATTCCCCCCTTAGGTTATTCTTTGGGGGGAGTGCCATTTAAATATTGTGAGCAGCAAGCTCATTGGCTGCAGACGCAACATGAACCAATCAGCTTGTGCCAAGTAGTTAACGATAAGAATATCATCAGTTTTGCGTAAAGCACCCATCAGCCAGTGTCATCTAGAGTTTCATGTCAGAACTAGGCATTAACTAAAGCCATAACATATTACATCCACCATGACTGAAGACTATCTTTCAGAGAGTGCGAGAGTACTTTATAGTTTAAAATCGCTTGAATTTATAAATTGGCATGATATAAAACGATGTGCGCTAAAGTCTTGTATTGCACCGTGCAGATCACTTGCAAAGCAAAATTAATGTGGATACTATGGATGTGAAGCCATGTGTGCATTTTGAGAAAGAGAGAGAGAGAAAGAGAAGACACAGTACCGCTGAATCACTCAAACTGTTTGTGAAATTACGTCTCAAGGAAAGTTTTAAAGTTACTGATTTGCTCTGATAATGTGTTTGGGTTCAACCTACATGCTATACTGCATAAACAATCGGTACCATCTGTACTTACGGTACTGTAGAAAAATGTCTTAAAATGTTGATACTGACTTGGTACAGAAGTATTGCTTCTCATGACCCTACTGATCTCCATTCAACTACAGTTGTAAAGCTCCCAGCATAACAATCTCCAATTTAAACCAATCCAAGCTTTTGTTCTGAATGCACATCATCATTCTAAATTTGGCTCGGCTCTGAAATTCCCACGGCTGTCTGGAGGGATCTTTCCCCAGGATACTCACTGTGATGACAGCCTTGCTGAGGCAGAGGGAACCACGACAGCCGTACTCTCGTTCGTCTTGGGATTTGTAGTAACTCAAGGTGTTGTTCTTCAGCACGACCCAACGGTCCTGCCATCCGTGAATGTAGTTAGTCCACTGCAGAGGGAACACAAAAGATGAAACTTTGTTATGAGAAAACCAAAGAGTGAACAAATATGTGTGCACCAGGGTTATTTTCATTTCTATCATGACAACTCTCGGAAGATTTTAAGCATGGTAATGGATATGACAATGTTAAAGGGGACCTCTAATGCCCCTTCCACAAGATGTAACATAAGCCTCTGTTGTTCCCAGAATGTGTCTGAAGTTTCAGCTCAAAATACCCCACAGATCATTTATTATAGCTTGTCAAATTTGCCCCTATTTGGGTGTGAGCAAAAACATGGCATTTTTGTGTGTGTCCCTTTAAATGTAAATGAGCTGCTGCTCCCGGCCCCCTTTCCAGAAGAGGGCGGAGCTTTAACAGCTCATGCTTCAGTTGCTCAACAACAACAAAGCTGGAGAATCTCACGCAGCCAAACTAAAGCCATAACATATTACATCCGCCATGTTGTCATTGTCATGTGACCTACGGCATCAGTTGCATCTCTTCACTTCCATTCACAAATCCTCAAACAACAAAAACAAGTACATAAATGACACAAAAATAAACACTGGTGTGCACACAGTCATATTGTTTACTTATGACAATGCACAATACAACAACTGATTATATTGTTGAATATATAAATATCCTCAATGGAGGAGGTGTTTAAGTCATTGCATGTGGAATAATTCAGTAATCTCTCATGGAAAACGCTCCTCTCATCACAAAACCAGATGATCAGCTGTCTGAGTCATGAGGAGAGGTTTTCTCGTTTAATCCCATCAGGAAGAAAAGACGAGCAGATGAACTCTAGTAACCCCTACTAACTCCAGCTTCAGCTCATGACCTGCTGCATCCCTTCTCAATTATACTGATTATACATGCATAATGAAAGACATTCATGTATCACATATTAAGTAGACTATTAATAATTAAAAAAAAAAAAAATTCTAAAAAAACAAACAGTCTTGGTTAACATAACCTTGTGGTCTAAAGAGCAGCATATGGTCACCATGCACTGTAAATCACCTTAAAAAAATAAAACCAAATTATCATTAACGTAATGCGAACAAATAATGATATAATATATAAACTGTTAAGTATTTTTAGTATCTGTTGCACTGCGTTCGACTTGCTTAATTTAATTTAAAAAACCCTTGTGTCCGGGCAGTAATGAGAATATAATGAGAGTCACCACCACTGAGGAACAGATCAGAAGTAAAAAATATTGCATATTACGATGATGTAAAAATGGTAAAAATCTATTTAAATGTCATGAAAACAATGTCACCATGCAAAATATCTTAGTGACCCTAAAATATGCATAACTACAATTGTTCCTTTTGATTTTAAACATGTTCTTGACAGGCTTCGTGACATTCAGCTAACTGACTGACGTTTGTTTACATCGGATCAGGTGGAAACACACACACAAACACGCGCCTTCCCCGTTCGCGAGGTGTTATTTGAGATCTTTAAGTTAACGTTACCCACCTTACTGAGCACCCCGCTGAATTCCACCACCCCTCCGTGCGGTCCGGGTCCCGGTTCGGTGTCCAGATCCTCCTCGGAACCGGACGAGTTCCAGCTCTGGCTGTCCGGCAGGAGCCTGCCGTTAGGAAGCGGGCTGGAATTCATAACGAACGCACGAACGCTCCACTGAGGGGGAAAAACGACAAAAACAGAAGGATCGTGGGCGTAATATCAGCGATGAATCTCGGTTAGAAGGCCTCGCATCGATTATGGTGTTGTATATCCAGAAAATCCCGAAAATAAGCGATAAATGTGGAAGTAAACCGTCCGTGTGTTGGTTTCACGCGAATCTGTGAGCATGTCAGCGTGAAGCTGCGCGAGGCGAGAGCAAGAGACACCCGCCCCCTCTCTCTCTCTCTTTCCCTCCCTCTCTAAAAAAAAAAAAAAAAACGCCCTCTAAATCAACATCATCTGCCAAAAAAGATTATGCTCACTCACAAAAACAAAAACACGCGAACGGATCGAACAAAATGTGTCAAAAAATATTAATTTTACCTTATCTATTTTTCCCTCAATTTTTGAAGGTGGCTTACGCCAACGTCATCCTTAACCGCGGAGGCGCGCGCTTGCAGCTCTATCTCCAGCGCAAGGGGCGCTGGCTAGTGTGTGACGTCACCAAAGCCTCGTTTCCTTAAATGGAAACTTTTGCCCCGCCTTTCTTTAGAAATGATTGGCAGTTTGAAAGCACCCAGCTTTTGGATTTTACAGCATTTGGGTGAATATCAATAATATTCTAACGTCAATAATTAATGTAAACATTAATTATTTATCATTTTGTCGATATATTGGTGAGTGAGTAACGTTTATTTTTAAAAAATATTGATTGGTTAAGTGCTAAATAGCTCTTGGTAATCATGGTAACGCCACTGTAACAGCAAAACATTACGTGAGGCGATTCCCATCTCAATATCAGGTTCAGACTATACAATATATATACACAGAGAGAGACTGAGACTGTTGTGGGTGGTTTCCAGGCTTTTGCTATGTAGTTGCTAAGGTGTTATGAGTTGTTGTTAGCATGTTTCTATGCGGTTGAGTGTGTTGTCTTTGGTTGCTAGGTTGTTTACTAGACTGTCCAATTAACTAACCCTAATATGAGCTATAATGATAGTGATGCTTCACTTATTAGTAAACACTACAAATAATGAAATATAAATGTGGTTTGTTAAATTCATTTTAACCTTTTTGCTTTGTGTTATGATAATTTAAATGCACTTATTCTTAATAAAATAGAGTTTTGACCTTTGAGTTTCAAATAAATATGCCACCACAGGTATATTCGTCAAATTCACTATATTGTTACACAGATTAGGGAAAAAGCATGATGTAAGTGGGAGAATCCTTTAGTGCAGATTCATATACATTCTAAACAAACAGAAAAGTGTGACCCACTTCCTCTTCCTGTTGACCTGTGGTGAGAGTTTGTATTGTGGTTTGTCACACATGACCATGAGCTACAGATCGGTTGCCCAAGCGCAACTGTGTTTGTACTTTAAATAAAAAAAAAAAGGAGCCTGGGATTCTCCAAACATGCACAAGAATTATATGTGGAAAATATATTCAGTTCAAGGTTGTGGCCATGATGACATTGTTCAAAAAGTATCACATTTATGTTTCATCAGTTTTGGCATGTGAAACATCCCACTGCAAGCTCCATTTTTGAGCTCAAGGCTGTGGAAACCAACGAATAAATACATAAAACGATACATATACAATAATCACATACTAATGTGTGTTATATTAAACAAATACTAAATGCTGAGCCTCAGAATACGCAAAATTTTTACTGAAAGTGCATTCTCTGTTATATGTATCCATTTTTAATGTCAATAAGTTTAAAGGCTTTATTTAAAGCAAATAGTACACATTAGAAGTAAGGATGCACTTATATAGCTATTGTGGCTAATAACCGATAATAATAGGCTTTTTGGACTTTGGCAACTGCATGGAGACACGCTTAAAAACCACTCCGAACATCTTATCAAGAGTAATGCAATAGCATTATGGTGGTGCGATCTGCACATGCAAGAATTACTCATATTTTCTTTAGAAAATGTTGTATATTATAAGTCCTCAAATAATTGTAATTTAATATTATTTAAGATGTTTCATTTTTTGAGCTGTTGGCTTATTTTCATAGTTGTGGCAGCAGCTGATGTTGATTTAAAGAGTGATTATACTTCCATGCTATTTTTGCCTAATAATGGATGCACAGATTGTAGTGCGCATCTTACAAATGGCTGATGATTTTTTTCTTTCAATCATTGTGATCAGTGCTCAGTATCCTCCATTCATAGCAGTTGTGCCCATTAGCTGTGCATCATTCCCCTGTGACCGAAATTCAGATATTCAGGTCACTTTACCACACTGAGCTCTGCTAACTGGAGAAAGAGGTCTCTGTCTGCAATATAATAATATAGACCACAATACCACCTCATAGTTTTGCCATTAAGGTTACACATGCATATCAAAAGCAAAGCATTAGTGCCCCACCATAAAATGTTCCTGACACTTTCCATTTGTTCACACACATTTTGTCTGACAGGAATGGGTGAACCGCCTTCCTCTGAAACACTGTGGCTGTGTGCTGAAGAAGAAAAGGGGATTGATGGATGTTACGGATGGATGAAAGTGAATCAATGGATGCGTCACTATGGAGGTATGATGATTTGAACGAATATGTCAAGCTGAAAAAGATGTGGGCAGGTAGATGGATGGATGGATAGGCATCCCAGGCAGTCATGTTCAGCATATATATGTATATATACACAGATCAGGCATAACAATATGACCACCTTCCTAATATTGTGTTGGTCCCCCTTTTGCTGCCAAAACAGCACTGACCCGTCGAGGCATGGACTCCTCTAGACCCCTGAAGCTGTGCTGTGATATCTGCACCAAGATGTTAGCAGCAGATCCTTTAAGTCCTGTAAGTTGTGAGGTGGAGCCTCCATGGATCGGACTTGTTTGTTCAGCACTTCCCACAGATGCTCGATTGGATTGAGATCTGGGGAATTTGGAGGCCGAGTCAACTCTTCAAACTCGTTGTTGTGCTCCTCAAACCATTCCTGAACTGTTTTTGCTTTGTGTCAGGGAGCATTATCCTGCTGAAAGAGGCCACAGACACCAGGGAATACCATTTCCATGAAAGGGTGTACATGGTCTGCAACAATGCTTAGGTAGGTGGTACGTGTCAAAGCAACATCCACATGGATGGCAGGACCAAAGGTTTCCCAGCAGAACATTGCCCAAAGCATCACACTGCTTCCGCCGGCTTGCCTTCTTCCCATAGTGCATCTGGTGCCATGTGTTCCCCAGGTAAGAGACGCACACGCACCCGGCCATCCACGTGATGTAAAAGAAAATGTGTTTCATCAGACCAGGCCACCTTCTTCCATTGCTCTGTGGTCCAGTTCTGATGCTCACGTGTCCACTGTTGGTGCTTTCGGCGGTGGACAGGGGTCAGCATGGTCACCCTCACTGGTATGTGGCTATGCAGCCTCATACGCAACAAATGAGTCTTGGCCGCCCATGACCCTGTCGCCAGTTCAACACTGTTCCTTCTTTGGACCACTTTTGATAGATACTGACCACTGCAGACCGGGAACACCCCACAAGAGCTGCAGTTTTGGAGATGCTCTGACCCAGTCGTCTAGCCATCACAGTTTGGCCTTTGTCAAACTCACTCAAATCCTTACACTTGCCCATTTTTACTGCTTCTAACACATCAACTTTGAGGACAAAATATTCACTTGCTGCCTAATATATCCCACCCACTAACAGGTGCCGTGATGAAGAGATAATCTTTGTTATTCATTTCACCTGTCAGTGCTCATAATGTTATGCCTGATCGGTGTTTATTCATACATTAAATATATATGTTTTGTGAGAATTGTTTGGCCCTTCATTATTTAGACAGTCAGTGAAAGTGCCATTCATTTAGTATTAGTCTCTTTCTATTTCTATCTCTCTGTATTTCTTCACCTCTCACACAGTGAAAATACCAGATGCAGCACACATTCCTTCTCTGTGCCCGTCTGTCTTACTCATGGGATTGAAGGACTCATGTGAACATGAGTCAGACACAGTTAGCAATGAAGCAAACATGATCTTATTAGTCATGATTATAGCAACTGATCTTATGGCACAGGCGCACCCACATTGCCTTGACCTGTTTCACTTCCTGACTTTGTAGTTATTAAAATTTCAGTATCTGTTAATGTTCATTAAACTCTTACTCAACTCCTCCAGTATTGTGCTTTCCAGCAAAGTTATGAAAAAGATTACCAATACAGATAAGTTTATTTGTTACATTTCCTTCCTAAAGTACTTAATATGTTTTTGGGAAGTTTCTACTTAGCAGGGTTGGGTGAAATACAGAATTTAAAAATTGAGTTGGAATTTGAATTTAATTGGCCACAACACACAGCTTTCTATCTTCAAAGATGTCATGAAATGAAAATTTATCTTTTTAAATGCATGTTTTATATTTTATTATGAATGTTGCATCATGTGTATGTTTCCATTTTTATGTCATAACTGGTTCTTCTGGGTCTTCTTCTCTCTGGTGACGTATGCTAGACTTCTAGTAGGATGCACAACCCTTTTCTTACAAATATTTCTGATGTGAGTTCAAGTGGTTTCATTCTGATTACTGAAGACACTAAATGATTTTGGGCAGTCGGAGTTGACAGATTTCACAGAAAATTACATTCAGGCTCCTTTTTTTTAGCTTCAGAGTATGATTCCATCCAGTTGGAGGATTAAAAAATGTATGATATTTTGAGTTGATTTTGTTATCATTTGTAATGTAACTTAGCAACGAGACACATGATTCTGCATGAGTTTGTTGTGTGGAAAGTCTGGTAGTGTATTATCCTCGGTTGTTTAGTGTACACACTCTAAAAAATAATGTGTTGACTCAACAAAAAAAAAAAAATTAACACAACAGTTTGCATATTTTTTTGAGTTATGGCAACTTTGAGTGAATTTACGTCCAACCAACAAGCTACATTGAGTTGGAGGAACTTAATAATTTGTAGCATAAACACAAATGTTTAAGTTTATTACTCAAAAAAAAAAAAAAGTCGCTCCAACTAGAGTTGTAGTTGTTCGACGCATGCGTTACTCTTGCCACGATTTACAATCCATGTAAATATCTTTGTATTCTTTCATGCTAGAGTTGTACAGGTTAGAGTACTTTCTAACCTGTCCGCACAAACTGTCGTCTATGTAGGCCTCCATTGTCGCTGTAGCTTGCATGCGTTCCGGTCTGATCTGTTTATGCAGGTTTTCTTTGACTACCTTTTGAATCGACGCCCCCAGGGCACGGTTGCCACATTGTGGAGAAACTAATTACTGCAAAAGAAATTAAATGTGCATGTGCGACCTGCGCAAACAAATACGCGCGGTTATAAAAATCCGTTGCTGCGCATACAGTACACACGTACTTTTCTGATGACGAAATTCACGTGACGCACACTGTACGCAGATCCTCACGTATGCATAAAAAGTGAAGTTTACTTTGGGCTTCATCCAGTCCTATGCAAAGCATGCTGTGGACTAGAAATCCACTGCCTAATTTTCAAAATTATCAGGTTTTATTAAGTTACTACAACTTAATTTAAAAAAAAAAAAAAAAAGCCAATTAACATTATTATGTCAACAGAACTCTACAAAATAATGTTTGCAACTTAAAAGGATTAATTAAAACAATGAATTTTTAACTTAAAACCATGCATTTATTTAAGTTTTGGTAACAAATCCCCTGAATTACTTTTAAGAGTGTAATACCCATTTTTTCTCTGTAACAATTTACAAAGTGCATGATACCTAGTGTTTTAAAAATCTGTTCAGATTTTAAAAGTTGTGTAGTAGCGCCGTAAATATGACATTGTGTTGGCGTTCATGTGCGCTCATCTTGAAAATCATTCCAACCGTGACTTCAAGGCTTTAGATGCACAGATTTTTTTACGCTATGAATCAAATTTTCCTGACGTTTGAAGTTCTTGGCCTCAACTAAAATATAATTGATTCCAACCCTTTCTTCTGAGATAGATACCCAAGGGAAATTCAGGAGCGTACACTTCCATTTCCTGTAAAAAGTGTTTTTATGGCATTCTACACTGTTCATTCAGGTCTGTATGGACCTTGCGGCTGTGTCATGTGTTTCGACTCTGGCTGAGAGCCTGGTTCAGTCATAAGACCCATGAAGGAGACCACAAGACCTCCATCAAGACCTCCATTAGTCCAGCAGAACTCCTCCTCTTCCCCCACATGCTCCAGATTAGCAGCGTTCCTAAGAAAGCCAGGCACGACTGGGAATTAGACATGATTCTTGATTCTGCGGAGCTGAATGGCTCATTTGGCATTGCATCCGGTTTAGATTGGTTGAATTTGGTTTAGCATGGATTTCAGCATGTGACTGACAATAATATTACATAACCACAAAGCCTGTATGGGAAGTTGTGAGGAAGTTGAAGATGCCGGAGATGTTTAACTATGAGCTGACGGAGACATGAGAAATGCTTTATGTTCATTTAGTTAAAACAGCAGCATGTGAGATTAAATAGTCACTTTCAGTTTTGAAAGGCTGTTCTAGATGACTTCCAGATGTTTTCTTTCTTACCTTCATTCATTTTTTCTTTCTTTCTTACTTTTATTTCATTTTATTATTTAAGAAGTCTCTTCTGCTCACCAAGGTTGAATTTATTTGATAAAAAATACAGTAAAAACTGTAATATTGTGAAATATTATTACAATTTAAAATAACTGTTGTATATATTGTAATATATTGTAAAATGTAATTCATTTAAATTGATAAAGAATTTATAATTTAACACCAAATCATCATATTAGAATATTTCTGAAGGATCATGTGACACTGAAGACTGGAGTAATGATAAACTCAGCTTTGATCACAGAAATAAATTACATTTTAATTGATATTTAATTAGAAAACTATGGAAGCTTGTTTCCACCACTAAATAACACAATGAAAAAAAGGTAATTGTGACTTTTTATCTCACAATTATGACTTTTTTCTCAGAATTGCATGATTTAAACTTGCAATTGCGAGTTATAAAGTCAGAATTGCGTGAAATAAAGTTAGAATTGCGTGTTATAAAATCAGACAAAGTCAGAGATAAACTAGCAATTCTGACTTTATATCTCACAATTCTGACTTTATAATTCACAATTCTGACTTTATAATTCACAATTCTGACTTTATATCACATAATTCTGACTTTATATCTCACAATTCTGACTTTATAATTCACAATTCTGACTTTATAATTCACAATTCTGACTTTATATCACATAATTCTGACTTTATATCTCACAATTCTGACTTTATAACTTGCAATTCTGACTTAAAAAGTCGCATATTCCCTTTTTATTTTTTTTAATTAATCGTGTCAACAAGTTTCCATAGAAAACAGTTATTTTAAATTGAAAAAACATTTCACAATATTACTACTTTTACTATAATTTTGAGTAAATAAATGCAGCCTTGCTGAGCAGAAGAGACTTCTTTCAAAAACATTAAAAAAATCTTAATCCTCCACCAGAGGACTTCAGTGACCCTTCAGTGAGTTTAAATGGAGGAGGTTCTATTCTAGAATAATCTTGCCATCTGTTCTTGTATTGCAGTTGTGGAATGTCAGACTTCCAGAATATTCCAACACTTCCCACCCAGTTAATCAAAGGGTCATCCAGAGTTCTAGAATGCAGGCGAAATCTCATACTAGATGTCGTGAGTGTTGGGTAATATGTGCATTTACACCGAGTCACAGGCTCACGTTTCGCAGATTACCGCCAGAGCTAATGCTAATCTGAGAGATTGTGTTGACGGGCTTTACTAATCGGTGAGAACCCTGTCCATCCGAGCAGTGTGAATTCTGTTCTGTGTGAATTCTCACAGCAATACAAAGTTATCAGTCTGTAAGCACACAATATGGGTTTAGAACTGATTTAGCTAGATGAAAAGACTATAAATAATCAGTGGTGCTGCCTTTTCCTCTTTCTTTGCACAATATTTCTTTGCATATTTTGAAACAAAGGCACTTTGCTGTACATGGGAAAGCAAAAATCTGTGGTTGTCGAAGCAAAATAGCTACTTCGACTCATCAGAGTTTAATGGTTATGTTTAGCTAATGCTATGTGGCGTAAATTATGCATGGTGACTCAACGAACACGAGTCATTCGCTGGACTTTCATGCAACTGAGACTCATCTGCACAGGGGAATTGTGTAATCTGCTGTTCAGAGAAATGTTTGAATGTCTGGGAATGGATGCAGTTTAATTAAAAGAGTGTTTGGCTATAAAGGTTTATCTACTGTAACTTTACAGTCAGCATTAATGGAACATCACGTGGCAAGAGCTGCTGCTGCTGCTGTTATTGTCTGTGTGTGTGTGTGTGTGTGTGTGTGTGTGTGTGCGTTTTTGTGACATATCAGGACACAAATTTGTATAATGACATGGGTGTGACTTAGGTATTACAAGGAGAGGGTGACTTATGAGGACATTACCCCATGTCCCCATTTTTCAAAAGGCTTATAAATCATACAGAATGAGTTTTTTGGAGGGCGATAGAAAATACAGTTTGTACAGTATAAAAACCATTACGCCTATGGAATGTCCCCACAATTCACACAAACAAACGTGTGTGTGTGTGTGTGTGTGAGTATGTAGACTGAGTAGAGTTTTTTCACAATCTGTATTTATTTGTATTATTTTATTTTATTTTAAACATGCCCCACATGCTTTACCATTACCATTGCTTTACCGTTTTAATAATTAATAAAATTAAATAATTAATAATTAATACAAATTATTTAATTGAAGCATTAAAAAGAAAAAGAATAAAAGTAAAACAAATCACTTTTTTTATTTATTTATTTATTTATTGTCAACATGCTCCACGTTTCACTGTTAATTTTAAACATAATAATTAATTATTGATTATCAATAATTATCATTAATAATTCAATTAATAAAAAAAATTGAACTGGAGCATTAAAAGAGAATGAATAAAAGTAAATCTCATTTATTTTATTTTATTTTCAACATGCCCCACATGCTTTACCATTAATTTAAACATCATTAATAATTATCAATAATAATTTACTTGATACAAAATTATTTAATTGAATTATTTTATTTTTATTGTCAACATGCCCATTATTAATTTGCTTGATAAGAAATTGAAGCATTAAAAAGAAAAATAATACAAAATATCATTTTATTTTATTTTTATTTTTGTATTTTATTTTTTATTTTATCTGTCAACACTCCTTGAATTGATTGGAATGAAAACATTTATGACTTAACTAACTTTACAACCAGTCAGCTGAGCACAGTGCTGTGTGTGACACACCCACCCACACACACACACACACACACACACACACACACACACACACACACACACACACACACACACACACATACACACACACACACACACACACACACACACACACACACACACACACATACACACACACACACACACACACACACACACACACACACACACACACACACACACACACACACACACACACACACACACACACACACACACCCACACACCCACACCCATACCCACACACACACACACAGGGCTGCCACAGCATGTTAAATTCATGCACTCACTCCCCTAAGGGTGAACGGCTTGTTTGGTGAAACATTCTCTCTCAGTCATTCAAAATAACTTCACTTTGCTATTCTCGTGTGTGTGTAGGTGTGTGTATCTGTGTGTGTTCCCACTCAAATTCTCTCTTCTCAGTGAGTCACCAGCTCTTGAGCCAGAGAAATTCCGTCCCCACCCTAAATGATTCCGTATGCCAGGGGTTCAGGGGTCCGGACTCGCATCCGCCTCCTACTGGAGATAAACAGTACGACACTCAATGGGTTATTTTTGCTTTTCTCTTAAATTTTTGAAGGGCTACTAAATATTTTATACATAAAGAAAATAAATTATGCTGCAGAGTAGCCTACTAATGTATCAATTACTGTACAGTAGTCTATGTATAAACTTCATACTATAATTAAAAATGTAGAGTAAAAATGTTTCAAACAGTAGTATTCTGCACTGTCATCACATTATTTAGCGACTAGAATCATGCATGCATTTATGTTTCATTATTAATTCAGTTAACTGTCATAATGTTTGTCAGTTTGATTGTGCAGCTGATCAAGAGCGAGATATAAAATCATAGTTGATTTTGTCTTCAGTTCAGCTGTCACACTGGGAGGAATTGGCGAGTTGTATTGTGTAATACAGTACCTCTGGTTGTACACTGCACATTTTGGCAAATGATGTGGCTCAGCTGAGTATGTCATGCAGAAAATTTGCATACTGTGCACAGTGTACATACTGCATACTGCAAAAGGAAGAGCTAGGGTCAGACTGGAGGTGTTATAATTATATTAAAAGCAGTAGAAACCTATGTATGTGCTGTTCAGATGATTAAACACTGAGTACAATTTTTTTTGCACAGCATTGTGTGTGTGTGTGTACAGCACAGCTCACACCTTCCTGTTATCCAACAGACCTTTGCTGCACTTTGTCACATTTATACATGATATTAAATGCCCGACTGTTGCCTTTGTGCTTTTTAATGACTCTACCATTCCAGTAATTAAACTGAAATTACTAAGATATTGTGTAAGAATTAATTTAATTGAAAGATTAAATTAAGGATAAATGATGACATTAAATAAACATTCATTTTAAATTTGTTAAAATAAATAAAATTACAATACATATTTAAAATTTAAAATACATATTTCAAATAAATTTTTTTAAAATAATAAAATATAAATAATATATAGAAATATGTTATTATATTATAAAAAAACAAATAAGTAAAAAATATTGAATTATGAAATTGAATACAGATTATATTTATTTAATTGAAAGATTAGGAATAAATAAAATAAGCATTAATTTTAAATGTATTTAAATGAAATAAAAGTATATTTATGAAATAATAAATATAAAAAATATATAATTTATATATGTGTGTGTGTGTGTGTGTGTTTGTGTATTTATATATGTGTAGATTTATATATTTATATTATGTATTTATATTTATATAACATAATAAATATAAATGTATAATTTTATATTTAAATAATAAATATAAAAATATATAATAATTTATACATATGTGTGTGTATGATATATGTAGATTTATATATTTATATTATATATATTTATATAACATAATATATGTTGTTATATATGTGTGTGTGTGTGACGTGTAGATTTATATAAAATACAAATTGAAATTGTAATCATAATTTAAATCAAAGATTAAGAAAAAAATGAAATAAACATTCATTTTAAATTTAATTAAAAGTATATTTATTAATAAATGTAAAAATATATATAATAATTTATAATTATATATATGTATATATATATATATATATACATATAAATAGATTTATTATACAAATTTATTATTAAACAAATTGAAATTGTAATTGTACTTTAATTCAAAGACTGAGAAAAACAAACATTTAAATTAAATAAAAGTATATTTATTAAATAATAAATATAAAATATATATAATAATTTATAAATTTTATAGATTTATAGTATTGAATTTTAAAATGATACAGATACAGATATTTGTGTTTGATTGCACAGACTAATAAGTGTCTAAACATTCAACCAGCACTATTAGAGAAACCTCTGAGCAAACATAACACCCTATCCAGACCTCACAGAGAGATCAGACGTGTCAGTGCCTCAACACAGAGACAGAACAGAGTTTCCTATATCACTGTCTGCACTAACCCTCCCTCTCTTTATCTCTCAAATTATGATCTGTGTATAAAGTCACTGGTCTCTTTCTCTGTGTTTAAATGCTGCTGGTGTAGTTGCTCTCTGAATCAAAGCAGCATGTGATTTTGCACCTGCCAGGAACCCAGCAGAAGGAAGATTTCTGTTTCATAGCTCAGGAGAGTTAATGGGGTTTCAGTTTAAGTGTCTTTGTCACATATGTTTCTCCTGAAACAGACTATAAAATGGAGCAATAAAATGAATGTGGAGCAGCTCAGATCATTTGAGGAGAAATGTTTGAGTTTGAGTGTCTTGAAAAAAATTTGTGCACAGCTCTTCTGAAAGGCTTGAGGAGCCATACATGAGATTAAAACATCTGAGAAACAGCAAAAGTCATTTTGCATTTGTCTCTCCAGAGTTCAGAGGCATTTTTCTTGTGTATTTACACTCAGACAGACAGCAAACATTAGAGATTGGGGCCACATTTGCCTTTCCCAGGACTGTGTGTGTCTCTGTGTCAGGGAGAAACCGTGACCCCAAATTTTCTTTGTATGTGTATGAAAGTGTGTCTTTTTGTGTCAAGATCAGTGTTTTTGCATGCACAGCGGCTCCAAAAAGTATTTAGACACTCGAGTCACACTTAAATATGTCTGTCATTAGATCACAATCAATCAAAGCAAGTGTCATTGATGTAATAAACACACTTTACACTTCATTTGTATGAAATGCTAAACCAGTAGATGCTGAAAATGAAGACAGATGTCAGTGTTGTGTAACTGCATGTGTTTGTGTTTGTAAAGTTATAAATATGGATATTTTTCTTACAAAAACCCATCGCTTTGCTTCAAAAGGTCTTTATTAACCCCCTGGATTACTTTTATGTTGGATGCATGCACTTTTTTGGGCTTCAAAATCTCACCCCCCATTCACTCCCATTATAAAGGTTGGAAGAGCCAGAATAAATTTTAATATAACTCCAATTGTGTTTGACTGAAAGAAGATAGTCATATACACCTAAAATGGCTTAAGAATGAGTACATTATGGGATAATTTTCATTTTTTGGTGAACTAACCCTTTAAAAGGTTTGTTTGTTTTTGTTTTGTTTTGTTTTTTTAAAAAAAAACAACATTTGTATTAGCAGTACATGTCCAGAACCTCAACAAAGACAGCGCTTCATGCAGCTCTGGGGGATGATGGGAAATATTCATCTAATGAGTTGATATCTGGGCTGTGAAGAGGCTGAACGTCTCTGATAGAAAACAAAGGCAGCTGTTGATTTGACAGCGTTGGGTTAACAGAGTTCCTCTCCCTCAGGGTTTCCATTTCCTCCATGATAACGGTCGGCTGAGCACAAAGAGAAAGACGAAAAGAAAGAACGAGAGAGAGGAGGAAGTCATGCAGCTCTGGCCCACACACACTTTGATTGTTTTATTAGTGAGTCCGCACTGCACAAGCATTAAACCGTCACATGTCCAGCGTTCAGCACCATAATCTAATTTCAGCTGTTTTCACTGTGAGCATGTTTGAGCGCACGTCCTTCAGTCTGAACATACCATTCTGCTGTTTTAAGGGTTTGAAAAGCAACGTTCAGATTTTCACCAGCTGATTTCTATTGATTTCTCCATATGTAGTTTCCTTTTACACCCACTATACACACACACTACCAGTCAAAAGTTTGGACACGGTAAGATTTTTAATGTTTTTTTTAAAATAACTGTTTTCTGTTTGAATATATTTTATAAAGTAATTTATTCCTGTGATCAAAGCTGAATTTTCAGCATCATTACTCCAGTCTACAGTGTCACATGATCCTTCAGAAATCATTCTAATATGATGATTTGCTGCTCAAGAAACATTTATGATTATTATCAATGTTGAAAACAGTTGTGTACTTTTTTTTTTCAGGATTCCTTGATGAATAGAAAGTTCAAAAGAACAGCATTTATCTGAAATACAAAGCTTTTGTAACATTATACACTACCGTTCAAAAGTTTGGGGTCAGTAAGAATTTTTAGTTTTATTTTTTTGAAAAGAAATTATTTTTTTTCAGCAAGGATGCATTAAATCGATCAAAAGTGACAGTAAAGACATTTGTAATGTTACAAAAGATTATATTTCAGATAAATGCTGTTCTTTTGAACTTTCTATTCATCAAAGAATCCTGAAAAAAAAAAAAAAATATTGTACACAAATATTTTGTACAATTGTACACAATAAATGTTTCTTGAGCAGCAGATCATCATATTAGAATGATTTCTGAAGGATCATGTGACACTGAAGACTGGAGTAATGATGCTGAAAATTCAGCTTTGATCACAGGAATAAATTACTTTATAAAATATATTCAAACAGAAAACAGTTATTTTAAATTGTAATAATATTTCACAATATTACTGTTTTTACTGTATTTTTAATTAAATAAATGCAGCCTTGGTGAGCAGAAGAGACTTCTTTTAAAAACATTAAAAATCTTACCGTGTCCAAACTTTTGACTGGTAGTGTATATATATTTACAAACTTTTTTGTTAGATGCGATTAATCACGACTAATCAATTTGAGAACACTTAATTATGTGTGTGTGTATACATATAGAAACACACACACACACACACACACACACATATATATATATATATATACAAACTTTTATGTTTAGATGTGATTAATCGATTTGACAGCACTTGCAAGGGTGTTCAGAGGTGGTTGCTATGACATTGTGAATGGTCGCTAGGGTGTTCTAAGTGGTTGCTAGAGTGTTCAGTGTGGTTGCTATGGCATTGTGGATAGTGGCTAGAGTGTTGCTAGGGTGTTCTTAGTGGTTGTGGCAAACCACTGCAGGAGTGGCAAAGCAGTCTGCAGGGTGGTTTGGTTTAAAAATGTTACTTTTTACTTTTGTATGAACCTTTTATTATTTGAAACCTTTCCTTGTCCTGCAGTTTAAGATTATTAATAATAAACAATGTTATTGTTTTCAGTATCTTTAATTAAAAAGGGATACTGGGTTTCATATTTATGAGCCTAATTGGAAAAATTATAGTAATCATCATTTGCAGTGACTTTACTGTTTGAGTTTCTTTAACGGTAAGGAGTAAACAGGCTTAATCTTTCATTTCTGTCTGTCTTCGGTCAAACGTTACTACACATCACGCTGTGTGTCTGTTCCTGTGTGGATTGCAACAGGGGTTTGTGGGAATCATATTTCTCAACATTTCAGTAACCGGCTCAGACAGGATGATGCCACAGTCTGACGACACACACATACTGAATAAAACCGTCCCTGAAGAGCTGAATGCATCATTACAGGAGTTTAATGATGGTTGTTTTTAGATTAGGAAGAATTTGGCTTCTTTGCTTTGCAGCTGCATTTGTTTTTTTCAACATTTTCCTCTCAATCTCGCTTATAACCAAAACAAAACATGCTAACCATTTTATAAGCATTTTCATGCTAACCAATTTTCACTAAAATACCATTGAGTTAAAGGTGCAATATGTAATATATTATGTCCGCTAGAGGTCGCTAGAGGCCTATTCAAAACAAAGGCGTAGTTTGATGATGGCAAGTTTGAGCGCGGAATCTTGGGACATGTAGTCTTCACATCACAGCCGGTGGAAAACAATAGGGATAGGACTCGGGAAGAAATCATGTTCATGGATGTGATTATTAACGTTACTGTAGTATGAAGCAGAGCAGGACGAGTGTTGTGGGAGCTGAACGAGGACGCTGGAGCGATTGCGCAACACACGCCTCACGAGCAGCGGAACTTTTATTATGTCACAGTCGCCGGCGCCGCTTCCACTATTCCGGTCATGAGTATGAGGTAACACAACTCTGTTTATCATATTAGATACATTTGAGAGTGTTGAAAATGATGTTATAACGTTACTCTGTGCGTTCGCTCGGTGGCTGCTGTGAGACACTTGTTTGAGACACACTGCAGTAAGATCGATTTTAGAATATCATATTAATAAATGCTGGATGGCTTGTGTTGATAAATGGCATGCAGTTAATTTGAAACGTATTGTATGATAGAGAAAATGCTGTATTAGCTACTTGACAAAATAGTGTTTTTCTCTGAGGCATGGTAAAGCATGGTACTCTCAAAAAAATCAAGAAAATTAGATTTAAACAACAAGACTAAACGTGTTGAGCTATATAACAATAATTACGCAATTGACAGGCGACTCCTCACACGTCCCGGAGCCTTGGTTAAAATTGCAATTTTCTCATGATTTACAAATAGTTGCAAACATTTGGGATATTGTAAGTACTCAAGTGAACAAAATATATAACACTGGCCTAGTGGTTTTTCGATATTTTACTGCAAAATTCTTACATATTGCACCTTTAAATCATGATAAATGAACATGACATCTTCTCCAAACAGTGTAAGTAGAAGCTTCAGAATATTTTTTGTCTTTTGAATTTATTATTTTATGATTGGTGGCTAACATGAATTATTAAACAATAGCTTTAATCTATAGATTTTTAAAATTCTCTGAATCATACAAATGATGCAAGACAAGCTACACACCAACATTTAAAGGGTTAGTTCACCCAAAAATGAAATTAATGTCATTTATAACTCACCCTCATGTCGTTCCACACCCGAAAGACCTTCATTCATCTTCGGAACTCAAATTAAGATATTTTGATTAAATTCGATGGCTCAGTGAGGCCTGCATTCACAGCAATGGTACTGAGTTATAAATGACATTAATTTCATTTTTGGGTGAACTAACCCTTTAATACTTAGGGGAACTAGCAGGGCTGGGACAATACATTGATTCTTATTTTGCGATACAATATCGATCCTGATATTTTCTCTCTGTCTGGAATCAATTCTGAGCTTAGTTTTAACAGCAGATGGCGCTCTAGGCTAGTCTTTAACTGCATACTCAAATGCTCATGAAGAAGACTGCTGCACAGCGCTCATGCGTTTGTCTGAGTTATGTAAGTGGTTAAATATACTTGCACCTCGGCTCAGATTGCTTTTATGATGTTTTTTTTTTTAGTGAGATTAATGTAAACACAGCCCACTGCGAACATCCTTGTAATTCACTTCAACCTTTCGAACTTTATGAATGATTATCTTAGGTTTAAGTGGTGTGTGCAAAGGAACCAGAAGCAAGCAGAGTACTGGTGTTTCTAAAGCACATAGTGCTATCTGCTGTTGAAAACTAAGATCAGAATGTTTTTGTGATTATCCTGTTGAACATCGCTGTTCTTTTTAAGACTGTTATTTCTCTGTCCGTCCAGTAGGGGGTGTTACGTCACAAACGTTCAGTGTTCTGATCCAGGGTCAGTTTATCTTCACCCAGCCGCTGCTAGAACATGTTGTGAGAAAAAAACTCCTTAACTGGAAGCAAATCAGCCTGTTAAAGCAAACCATATTTGTGGATTAGTGTCGCCCTGATAAATGAGATAACCCAAATCCACAAGCCACTGTCATAAACACTCTGCTTTCTTTAGCCTGTGTGTGTGTGTGTGTGTGTGTGTGTTCTGCCTGGAAGTGAAAACACTAGTAATATTTTGTGGAAACACTACCATTCAAAAGTTTTGGGGAAGTAAGATTTTTAAAAAAAGAAAAAGAAAGTACATTATACATTTCAAAAATGAAATGTATAATGTTAGGAAAGATTCTATTTCAAATAAATGCTGTTCTTTTGAACATTCTTTTCATCAAAGAATCCTGGAAAAAATGTATCACACTAGTGTAAGTGTTTGGGGAGGGAATGTTACCAGCTGACTGTGGAGGAGAAGGTGATGTCATCACAGACTCTCTCTTGACCATTTAATGGTGACCATAACAGTATTTTATTAGTCATTAGAGTATTTCATATCTGTAGTTCATGTCATCCTTCACTGTTCAGCAGTCTGAGGAGAATTTGTTCAGAAAGATTCAGCGTGTGACTGTTTAGAGCTGTTTTCTTCTCTCCCTGTCTTATATTTTCTGTGACGGTGATCTCAGATTGCAGCTCCGCAGTGAGAAATCGTTCATCACACGTTTTTTGTTTTGTCTGATGATGAGTTTGTCAGAAGGATTGCTGACTGCGGATATCGACCTGCTCTTTTCTTCGCTCTCATTGCAGAGAGAAACGACCTGAAATTGATTCTCAGTCCTCGACACACACTGATTCTGCCACTGTGTCTGTTTCACCGTCCTGGAGGAATCGTATAGATTTACTGTCTTAAGAGATGCAGTTTTACCCATGTAGACTGCTGTGGAGATCAAAGAGCTGCAATGAAATTATTTGTGCACTATATAGTTCTGAGTATGTAGTGAGACACTGTGCCAGTACTAGGACATACTACAACATCATGATATATATATGGTTTGTGTCTACATGTAATCTAGCTAACTGGTGCAACCTCATTGGCACATTTGTCAGATCTATCATACTATTGTCTATGATATGATATATGATATAATATATGATATGATATGGGCTGCACTAATCTTAATCAAGCATGCTATTTAGGAGAGAAGAGAAAAAAGAAAGTAGCCTATATTTTGCATTAATAAATTGTTTTATTATTTATTTATTATTATTTTTATATATATTTATTCATATGTATTAATTATATTTATATGAATATAATTAGTTTTATTTATATATACGAAAATTTAGATAAATTATATATATACAAAAAATGTGTGTGTGTGTATATATATATATACGTCATTGAGGCGGTCTCATTTAAGAAAAATAACCGTTGGATTGCAAAGTAAGAAAGAAAATACAGTATTTTACACCTCACGAGGAATAACAGGCAATTTTATTATGTTTACTTTTCTTAAATAAGACATCCTTGATGACGTATGCAGCCTTCAAATGCGACCTCTGGAGGACGCAGCCTCCGGAATGAGACGAGAGTGAACGCGCACTTTCATTCAGTGCATCTCCTTCACTCCTCCCGCCCTGTGCTTTCTCTTGCACGTTGGGCTTGTTTACATTTTATACGGTTGATAGGGAAAGTATTCTTAAAATACATTATAAAAATCTGAATAATTCATAATAAATAATTATTTACTGTATTTTGAAGTGCCGGCGATAACAATATTGTGCATGTTCATTATCGTGATATATATCGTATTACCAAATATCGGCACATGTCTAATATATATATATATATATATATATATATACATACATACACACACATTTATTGTTATTTATAAATATGTGAATATAAACATTTTTATCTAAATTTATTTTATTTTTTATTCTCATTTTTAATGATGATTTTAATTTAAATTTCATTACATTTTCAGAAATGTAAATACTTCAAATACAATTAAAATGGTATAATATTGATTTCCTATTAAAATAATAAAATTTTTATTTTACTTTTCATTCTTGTTTTATACAGAGCCCCGCACATGACATGCAGGAAAAAAAGTAAATTGTGCGCATGATTTACTATTTTGTTCCTTCGATTGGCTGAAACTTGCGCACAATTTACTATTTTGTTCCTTCGATTTGCTGAAACTTGCGCACGATTTACTATTTTGTTCCTACGATTTGCTGAAACTTGCGCACAATTTACTATTTTGTTCCTTCGATTTGCTGAAACTTGCGCACGATTTACTATTTTGTTCCTACGATTGGCTGAAACTTGCGCACAATTTACTATTTTGTTCCTACGATTTGCTGAAACTTGCGCACGATTTACTATTTTGTTACTTCGATTTGCTGAAACTTGCGCACGATTTACTATTTTGTTCCTTCGATTTGCTGAAACTTGCGCACGATTTACTATTTTGTTCCTTCGATTTGCTGAAACTTGCGCACGATTTACTATTTTGTTCCAACGATTTGCTGAAACTTGCGCACGATTTACTATTTTGTTCCTACGATTTGCTGAAACTTGCGCACAATTTACTATTTTGTTCCTTCGATTTGCTGAAACTTGCGCCGATTTACTATTTTGTTACTTCGATTTGCTGAAACTTGCGCACGATTTACTATTTTGTTCCCTCGATTTGCTGAAACTTGCGCATGATTTACTATTTTGTTCCTTCGATTTGCTGAAACTTGCGCACGATTTACTATTTTGTTCCCTCGATTTGCTGAAACTTGCGCACGATTTACTATTTTGTTCCTTCGATTTGCTGAAACTTGCGCACGATTTACTATTTTGTTCCCTCGATTAGCTGAATCGTGCTCACGATTTACTATTTCGTTCCCTCGATTTGCTGAAACTTGCGCACCATTTACTATTTTGTTCCCTCGATTTGTTGAATCGTGCACATGATTTAATATTTTGTTCCCTCGATTTGCTGAAACTTGCGCACCATTTACTATTTTGTTCCCTCGATTTGCTGAATCGTGCGCATGATTTACTATTTCGTTCCCTCGATTTGCTGAAACTTGCGCATGATTTACTATTTTGTTCCCTCGATTTGCTAAATTGTGCACATGATTTATAAAATCGAGGGAACAACTTAGTAAAGCATGCACATGATTTAGCCTACTATTTTTTTCCTGCATGTCATGTACAGGGCTCCGTAGTTTTACAATAATGAGAATTGGGAGTTAAAATGTGCTTAGTTGTCACGAAAATAATGTCACAAAGCAAAAACATAACCTCCTGAATCCTCTTGAATAGAACAGCCAATCCATACTCCAATAGTTAGTAATGAATTTTATTATGCATTTTCTAGTGTGATAAAGATCTATTTTTAATCAGACAGTATTTGCAGACCATCCTCACATCAACAAAATCAATTTCATGTGTTTGTACAGCCTGATCTCAACACATCAATAACACAATCACTGAATCACCTTGCAGTAACCAGTGATTGAAAACTTGCCAAGTAATGTCTGTTTGTCCTGTAAAAGAAACACACTAAAATGAGTCAGTTAGTGAAGAAAGAGCCCTAATCGTTTCAATACAGATGTTCATTGATCGATTAATGTGTTTCCACACCCAACCGTGGCCTTTTGCTCCGGGACGGAATGAGATTTTATGGATCATTGTGTTTTTCCAACTCGCACTGCAGGAGCACAAGGGAAACACAGCCCTCGTTACACCCTGCGTTTGTAAAGCAGCTACACAAAGGCTGTTTGTATTGTGTTTGTGCCTTTATGTGTGTGTGTGTACGTGCCTCAATGTGTGTTCGGCTCTTATCAGAGGAACACCTGCTCACTGCAGAGAGAGAGAGTCCTGCACGAGCGATTCAACCCGTCTTCAGTGATCTGTCGCGTGAGCACCCAGTGTGAGGAGACTTGCAGTGTGTAGCGCCCTCTAATGGAGAAAAATCAGACGGCATCCACAACTACTGTTGTTTCATTTTATGTGTGTTTGAGTAATGGGCAGTGGGAGGGTTTATGGATTCTTCCTGCAACAGGAAGTGACCTCTGCCATCAGAGCCATACAGAATAGCATACTACTTGTACTATTTCTGTTGTATGACACAGTATGTGAATTTTCTGAATGCAATACGGCTGCATGATTTGTGGAACATGTATGTGCATATATATATATTAACAAACATTTATGTTAGATACGATTAATTGTAAAAATTGATTTGACAGCACTTATACAGACACACACACACACACATATATATATATATATATATATATATATTAATTATTATATATTAATTTATGCAAGCTTTTTAATTTATTCATATGTACTTTTATGTTAGATATGATTAATTGCGATTAATCAATTTGACAGCACTAATATATTATATATACACACGGACATATATTTATTTAAATAAACTTAGTTTATATAATTTATGTAAGCTTAATTAATTTACATGTACTTTTATGTTTAATTAATTTATTTGAACTTTTAGGTTAGATACAATTAATCATGATTAATCGTTTTGAAAGCACTATATATTTATGTTAGATTGATTTGGCAGCACTTATACACACACATTTATTTATTTAAATTATTAATTTATTTATATAATTGATTTAAGCTTTTTAATTTATTCATATGTACTTTTATGTTAGATACAATTAAGCGCGATTAATCAATTTGACAGCACTAATACATTATACACACACTTATATATTTATTTCAATCAACATATTTATATAATTTATGTATGTATGACAGCACTAATATATAACTTATTTTATAATTTATATATTTTATGTAATTTATGTAAGCTTATTAATGTATTTGTATGTACATTAACATTTATACACATTTCTTTTTTATTTTATTTTGTAATTCTCATTTTTCATTATTTGTGATTTTATATTCATTATTATTTTATTCATTATTATTATTACTAAATTAAAATATTAATTATATTATTACATTTTACAGTATTATACTATTAAACAAAACAAGAAATATTACTATTATAATATTTTACTGTAAAATAAAAAATTGTCTTATTTTTATTAATAATAAAAATAATAATTTTATTTACAATACAACTTTAAAATTACAATACTATTATTTATTGTGATTTTAAAAATCACAGGAAACCCTTAAAGCTTCTCTTTTGCCGGTTTTAAACGCTTCTTAATGTACCATACTGTTTAAAATGGCTGATAAGGCTTTCTGTTTCACATAACATGTTTGAAATAGAATGCAGTACATACTGTACAGTAAGCAGAACACTAATTCTGAACAGAGAAAGAGGCGGGGCTACTCAGAATGGTCCTGTCAATCATTGACTGGGATTCCAAACACACACAGGCTTCATTGCAGTTTAGTGTGCTAAACTAATTCAGTACTTTAGTTAAGTATATAATGTCTTATTGCTTTAGACGGGTGTAAAATGTGACTTTGCATGAGATAGAAGAAGATATCGGCTGATGAAGGAGAAACAGGGAAAACTGTTGTCCATGTCAAATGAATTAGCCTGAATAACTGGCTGCAGATCTGGAATGCTGCGTGTTCGTCAGCCACCCGGGAATGTTGCGACCTTCTGTGTGACAGGAGAAGCCAGCTCAGCGATTTTCCCTAACGGAATTACAATCATCATCCGCATGAGTGGAATCTGTTCCCCCTGCTCAAATAAATCAACCATACATGACACACTCACTCACACACACACACACACACACACACACTCACACAATCAAAAGATAAAATTACACTGCAAGACAAGCACATTTAATGAAAAGATTTGTTTTTATATTCCTGAGCAGGATTTGATTGTTAACGTCTTTATGCTATGAATGCAGCGCACTATGTTTTGAGTGGTTGCCAGGGTGTTGCTATGCAGTTGCTATAGTTGGGTTCCAAAATACTTGCTAAGCATGATCCATAATAATGGTGTTATCAGACGTCATAATAATGAGCATTGTTGACTTCTCAAGATCCATTGCTGGCTGTATAGAGTTCTTGAGTTACTTTATATGGCATCAGGTATGGTTTAAAATTGAAGTTTTTATTTTTTATTTTGAGAGTGCATGACTAGTAAACACACACACACACACACACATCCACTTGCTTTGAATAAGCAGATAAAAACACCAGTATAGAGATGCCATCTTTGTGAATTGTTTTTGCTGGCTGTTATGAGCGGCTCACGCTGTGTGTGTTTATCTGCTGTTGTGAATATATTCTCGTGTTCTTTAATGTCTGTCTGTCTTTAAATGACTCCTGGGCATTCATGGAAAGTGAAACCGCACAGCGGTAATGACCTGTTACACATCCATCACAATGACAACAAACATCTCAGGCGGAGGGATGATGTTTTCTGCTTAAAACAGAAATCTGATTGGATGAAATAGTTGATGTGCACATGTGAATTGTTGTGAACTATGTTTCTCTCCAGAGGAGCTAAATATACACTGTGAAATAATAAATGCAATTATTTATTGGACATTTTATCATCATATTCACATACTGTTAATGTATAAAAGCAATAAAAGATAGCGTATATTGACAATAAACATTGTTTTAAATTCATACTTTTAATGTGTATGGCATATATCGCTTTTATATATACTTATTAGTTACAATACTGCGTTATTTACTATGTTTAAGATGATTTTAGCCTGCTACTGTAGCTGTCAGTGTGCCGGTAGTGGGACACTTTCCTTTTTTCCTATCACATATATTAGTTATTATCATCATAAATTAGGTATGATTTGAAAGCGTAAATACTCAGAATTCATCCTGTAAAAACTGTTTTAAAATTAGACATTGTGTTACCATGGAAATAGTACTTCAAAACCTTTTAGCGGCTCAATTTTTGAGATACTTCAACTTCATAACACAACTTGGTTAGACACGTGGCTTTGATATTCTAGCAATTTCAGAGTCCAAATTATTTTGTAAAATGTATATTTTGTTGATTTAGCAAATCGGGGAAACGTCACACGTGACCTTTCCAACATCATTACATAATGCATGGCACTTCGCAGAGCATTGCAAGAAGAGTATTTGTGGTTAAAAAGTATATACATTTTTTTTTTTTTTTTTTTTTGAAAATGACCGATCATTTTGCTAGATAAGACTCTTATTCCTCGTCTGGGATCATGTAGAACTCTTTGAAGCTGCACTGAAACTGACATTTGGACCTTCAACCCGTTGAACCCCAGTGAAGTCCACTATATGGAGAGAAATCCTGGAATGTTTTCCTCAAAAACCTTAATTTCTTTTCAACTGAAGAAAGACATAAACATCTTGGATGACATGGGAGTGAGTAAATTATCAGGAAATTTGAATTCTGAAGTGAACTAATCCTTTAAAGGGTTAGTTCACCCAAAAATGAAAATAATGTCATTTATTACTCACCCTCATGTCGTTCCACACCCGTAAGACCTTCGTTAATCTTCGGAACACAAATTAAGATATTTTTGTTGAAATCCGATGGCTCAGTGAGGCCTCCATAGCCAGCAATGACATTTCCTCTCTCAAGATCCATTAATGTACTAAAAACATATTTAAATCAGTTCATGTGAGTACAGTGGTTCAATATTAATATTATAAAGCAACGAGAATATTTTTGGTGCGCCAAAAAAACAAAATAACGACTTATATAGTGATGGCCGATTTCAAAACACTGCTTCAGGAAGCTTCGGAGCATAATGAATCAGCGTGTCGAATCATGATTCAGATCGCGTGTCAAACCGCCAAACTGCTGAAATAACGTGACTTTGGCGCTCCGAACCGCTGATTCCACACGCTGATTCATAACACTCCGAAGCTTCCTGAAGCAGTGTTTTGAAATCGGCCATCACTATATGTCGTTATTTTGTTTTTTTTGGCACACTAAAAATATTCTTGTCGCTTTATAATATTAATATTGAACCACTGTACTCACATGAACTGATTTAAATATGTTTTTAGTACATTAATGGATCTTGAGAGAGGAAATGTCATTGCTCCCTATGCAGGCCTCACTGAGCCATCGAATTTAAACAAAAATATCTCAATTTGCGTTCCGAAGATTAACGAAGGTCTTACGGGTGTGGAACGACATGAGGGTGAGTAATAATTTTCATTTTTGGGTGAACTAACCCTTTAAGTAATCCTCAGGATGTCAACATTAAATCAAACCCCTGTTTATGCTTTAAATACATGTTCATAGTCTTACTAGATGTCGCCAAGACCTCTTATTTTTTTAACCATCATGTGGAGACACTTTTACCAATCAGTCCAATACATTCTTCATGATTCTACTCTCTGTTTATGCTGTTTTATGGGTTGCAAATGCTGCAGTTGTTCTTCAGTAAAAGTAGTTTTTGGTTTAAAAAGTAATCGACTATTGTAGAATCATCACAGATATAATATAATACTATTAATCTATGATAAAAGATGTAGTCCTGCTGTTAGCCGATGAAGCAGAAGTTTGGCTGATTCACTGTGAGCCACCGGCAGGTTGCACTCCTGTACTGCCGTCTCTCTCCGTCTCTGTGCACTTCCAGTCTTTATGTCTCTATGGGGCTTTAACAAAGTACAGACTGTCTCATACATTCTGTTCCTCTTGGACACGCTGAACGATCACAAAAATAAGAGAGAGAGATGACAAGGATTTACGAGTATGAGATGAGCAGGTACACAACGCTCTGCTGTGCCTGTTCTCATGATGAACGCGCTCATGTCTTTCCCGGCTATGTTTTTTCTCTCTCTACAGCTGTCAGTCATTCATCACTGATGATTTCCTGTCCCAGCAGACACACGCACAGACTTTACACTCTCTGATCTTTGATTGATGGCTGTCAGTCATATTTTAAGCACCTCTTGAGATGAGCAAACCCGCTCAACCACGTCCTGTGACAGTCTTGAGGTGGGAGGGGCCACACGACCCCTGCTGTAATGAGGTTAAGTGGAGAATGAATGTGTATATATATACATATAATGACAATATGTTAACCTTTATATATATACAAACATGACGGTTCGGTATGTACCTTGGTATCGAAGTCACTGTTTGGTACGTTCAGTACAGCAGGGGGGAGAAAACCAAGAGGCAACCTTCCGGTCTCTCTCTTGAATCCAACACGGAAATGACTTAAACTGCAATTCATCGACTGGCCACTAGAGACAGGCTCCAAAAGGGAGTCAATCCCATAGACCCCCCCACATTAAAATGCCCAACTTTACAGCAGAAAAAAAAATGTTTACAGCCTGGTACAAAAAGTGGTTTTGGTCTATATAGCTAATTTTCCCCTTAATGACAACTGTGAGGGGGGTGAATTTTTTTATAACTCATCTGTTTAAATTTTATTAAGCCTTAAAGTTCTGCATAATTAAGGGCGTGGCCACCTGAGTGACAGGTGGATTGCTGCTGCTGTCACTATAAGCCTTTTGTCTGCTGTCTGTTAGCTCCACCCATGTCCCGCCTCACTGCCTATTTTCAGTAATCCGGGAGTGACGCGCTGCCAAGATGCCGTCGGCAGGCTCCGCCCACTTTGGGCTTCAAAAATGCTCTTCAGAAAGCTACGGGTAATGTCATGGACACTCCATTGTTTTATACAGTCTATGGAGAAAAATAAACATAAAATTGCTTCTTTTTTCTTCTTTTTTATTAAACAATGGTTTATTAAACACATTTTTTCCTCTCTCTTTAAATACATTCAATTATATACCGGTAGCCCTTTCTTGCACATTACTATAATATTAAAGGTTATAATTAACAACAGAGCCCAAACTATAAAATGTAGTTGCTATTTATTTTTAGATATAATAATCAACACTCAAATAAAAAAACATGTAAATTGCACATAAAGCAGATTTTGCATTAACTTATAAATCTAATTATACAATTATTTTTAAAATATTTTTCTGCTCCAGTTCACTTTTAAAATATATTCATTTACACATTTACTGCCACAACTTGTTTTCATGACAAATTTATTTAATCATATATTAAATTATTAAGACACTACTAACAGGTAAAGTAAATATAATGAATATATAAGCTAATATAGTGCATATATTTAGTGAAATACTCCCTCTAGAGTTCATTTCTAACATGCTGTGGACACTAAAAGACTTGCCTGAGGTAAATGTAATGCTATGTGAGATATTATTCTCAACTCAAGCTGTTTAATTGATGTCTTTCCACGGCTGAAAAACACTGGTTGAGAGATTACACGTAAACTTATTTATGCATAGATCGTCTGTTCTTCTTCTTCTGCTCTTTTTCCTGTTGTGGCAGTTAGTAAACAGCATTGCATTACCATGCGCGCCCCCTTCTGGATTGGAGTGTGAATCACCTGTGACTGACTGTATTTGTCGTCTGACTGTATGCAGTTAGTATACATGTGCCGTTACACCCCTTATATATATATATAAGTATATTATACAAAACAAAGTGAATGTCTCCAACTCAATGTCAATCTCTCTCTCTCTCTATACTGTATATATATGTATGTATGTGTGTATACATATTTAAGCTTTGGGCATGGCCATGTTTATGTGTTTATGCATGAACAAGACAATGTTTTTGGTGCTCTTGGACACACATTAAGCTGAATTTCAGGAAATTAAAGCTAAATGTTGATTTCCTCTCTTTGTGTTCATTCCTTTGGCTTGATGTTTAGCCTCTCCGCATTAGCATAAACCATAAAGCTGAGAGACGAGCAGTCGTTAAAGTTTAATGGCATTGCGATGGGTCAGTCGTATAGCCGCTAGCAGCCATAAGAGAGTGAGACAGAACTAAACGTGTGTTTTTAATGATAAAGAAATTAAAAGATGTGCTTCCTTTTATAGGGAAAGACTAAGAAGATTCGTCTGTTATCATATCCAAAAACTACCAGGCATTGAAATCTGATGGCAATCTTCATAATGCTCGAAAATATACTAGGTATATTGTTTTTCGCTGAACTATATCATAAAAGAATACAATGCTTAAAACATGATGATCTAACATGAGTTTGGGTGTAGATCATGTTTTTTTTATTCATTTTTAATACTAGTTAGGTGCTGTAATGCAGTAACGCTGTGGTTACAGTTATTCACAAGAGCATGCGACTGATTATTATCTTCATGAATGCATGAGGAATATATGTACGTATAATGAATTATATATACAGGTTTGGAGTTCAAGTGTCAATGTAAGGTCTGTTCGGGCTAATGAACACATATGATGTGTGTTGTACTCGACAGCGCTCTGATGACCCACGCGCCGTGAGCAGATGAAATATGCGGCAGCTCCCATATGGCATTTCTGCAGGACGCCAACACTGTAGTGCAAACCCAGCAGAAACCTGATCAAGAGATTCACATTTGCCTTCAGTGTGTGTGTGCGTTTTCTGGGATGGCCGCCCATTACAGCTCCTCTGACTGAGTTGATGGTGGTACAGATATTATAGAGCCACAAGCCTCTTTTACTAAAAGACCAGACACTAATGAAATTAAGAGAGAAGACGTGCGGTCACAGAGGCCAGAGCTGTTTTCAACATCGCTTTCCAGGCTCTGTTTAAATTCTGCTGGTATTTATGGTCGCTCTAGGCAGGTCATGTGCTTGGGCATTTGGAGAAAAGCAGACTGAATAGGTATTTAAAATGATATATATATACACCGATCAGACATAACATTATGACCACCTTCCTAATATTGTGTTGGTCCCACTTTTTCTGCCAAAACAGCCCTGACCCGTCGAGGCATGGACTCCTCTAGACCCCTGAAGCTGTGCTGTGGTATCTGCACCAAGATGTTAGCAGCAGATCCTTTAAGTCCCGTAAGTTGTGAGGTGGAGCCTCCATGGATCGGACTTGTTTGTTCAGCACTTCCCACAGATGCTCGATTGGATTGAGATCTGGGGAATTTGGAGGCCAAGTCAACACCTCAAACTCATTGTTGTGCTCCTCAAACCATTCCTGAACCATTTTTGCTTTGTGTCAGGGAGCATTATCCTGCTGAAAGAGACCACAGCCACCATGAAAGGGTGTACATGGTCTGCAACAATGCTTAGGTAGGTGGTACGTGTCAAAGTAACATCCACATGGATGGCAGGACCCAAGGTTTCCCAGCAGAACATTGCCCAAAGCATCACACTGCCTCCACTGTCTTGCCTTCTTCCCATAGTGCACCTGGTGCCATGTGTTCCCCAGGTAAGCGACGCACACGGACCCGAAACATGATTCATCAGACCAGGCCACCTTCTTCCATTGCTCCGTGGTCCAGTTCTGATGTCCACTGTTGGCTCTTTCGGTGGTGGTCAGGGGTCAGCATGGGCACCCTGACTGGTCTGCAGCTATGCAGCCCCATACGCAACAAACTGTGATGCACTGTGTATTCTGACACCTTTCTATCAGAACCAGCATTAACTTCTTGAGCAATTTGATCTACAGTAGCTCGTCTGTTGGATCGGGCCACACGGGCCAGCCTTCGCTCCCCACGTGCATCAGTGAGCCTTGGCCGCCCATGACCCTTCGCCGGTTCACCTTCCTTGGACCACTTTTGATAGACACTGACCACTGCAGACCGCGAACACCCCACAAGAGCTGCAGTTTTGGAGATGCTCTGACCCAGTCGTCTAGCCATCACAATTTGGCCCTTGTCAAACTCGCTCAAATCCTTACGCTTGCCTATTTTTCCTGCTTCTAACACATCTAACACATGTTTTGGACATACTATGGTAATAATATGGTACTTTTAAGTACTTGTTTGGTTTATAATCCTTCAGTACTATGGTATTACCTTCTCTCTCTCAGTTTCAGTGAATGGAAACTTCACACAGTCTCTCCTCCAGAGCCGAAGGGTTTGAGTTTTCCTGCAGTGATCCAGTTTTCCTAATGCATGTGGACAGTCCACAGACCCCTGGAGATTCCAGGCAGTGAAACTGCTGCATTAGTGTGATCATCCGTGACGTGAGCGTGTGCGTGTGGCCCTGGGCTCCATGTCAAACACCCCCACTTCATCACAGACGCTCTTTTGACCTGAAACACTCTGAGCTCCCAAACACCATTATGAACCCTGCTGTGACATCAGACACACACACACACACACACCTAGCCTTAACTGTTGGTTTCTGCTCTGTTGAAATGATACAACATAATCAATTTAGATTATACCACATAATATTTATATTATTCTATTTATACCACATAAATCTGTTTATTGGCATCTTCGTTCTGTCTCTTCATAATCAAAGCACAACACCTTCAATGTGTGTCTGTGGGATTTTTCACCTGTTTTCTGGTCCAGCAGGTGAGGATTATGCGTCAGATCACTTAGTCAAGGAACAGCACATCTCTGCTCACCAAGACATGATTCGAGATGCACACCGAATTAGCATCAGAATTAGCATCTTTCATCCGTCCCTTTGGAATCTGAATGTTCCCTCATGCCTGGTTGCCATGGAGATCTTTTTGGTCTTCAGTACGGACATACTTGTTGATGCCCTCGTGAAAAAAGGTAAACAGTTTCTGTTGTTAATTTTGTTCACTCAGGTTGTTTTGAGCATTGATTGTAGGTGAAAACTGATGATAGTTGTTTTCATGAAGCATTTGAAACTGATAAAAACCAAAAGGTGTGTGTGTGTGTGTGTGTGTGTGTGTGTGTGTGTGTGTGTGAGTCATACGCTTACTAATACTAATGGATGAAGTGAGAGAGGGGATAAAATGTGTGGAACGGAAAGAAACGGGAGAATTTTAATGCTTAGACGTTGCTCTTTCATAGCTTATGGAAATTCTTAGTCATGCTTCAATCAAGTATCAACTTCACAAATGTTTCTCCTAAAACTCCAAATGAGTCACTACTGAAAAAAATATTTTGAAACAAATTTCACTCAGAAATGGCTTGTAAATTGCACAAATAATTACAAAGAAATGGCAAGTAACGAATTTGATTAAATGTGAAAATTTGAAGTAGAAAGACTGTAGCCTAATGGTATTTTCTTAATCTTTGTTTAATTGGTTTTTTAAAAAGCCCAGCGCAGAACGCGAGAGATAGATAGATACTATTTTTACATGGAGAAAAGGAAAATAATCGCACTGGCTATGGCCTCCATCGCCATGTTGCCGTCAATTAAAACAGTTGCCATGCCAACTTGCTACTGTAAACAGAAGCTCGCAACGCTTGTCCCACCTCCGAGTTCTTCTGATTGGTCGACTGTTTTGGAACTGACATTGATGAGCGGCGCTGCCTGTAAAAGTTGAAATTCTTTTAACTTGACATGGCATCTTAAAAATGCAGCGCTCATGTGCGAAGCACTTCAGAAGAAGCGAGACGTGAACGTAACGGTCATACACATCCGTCTAGCGCATGTTTACATAGAAAAACAATATAAAAATAGCGCATTAAAATAGAAAAACGCGTTCTGTGTGAATGGCCCCTTGGTTGCTACATGGTAAGATCACTAATCTTAAAGGTACACTATGTAATTTTTGGCACTCTAGTGGTTAAAAAACAAAACTGCATGCATTTTGCTGAAGAACATTGTTTTGGTTGTGCTTCAGCTCTGCCTGACTGTGCACATGAATATGACCCTTCACAATAGAAAATGATTTACAATTAATAAATTTATCTGTTCAATGAAATATCTTACTCACCTATTGAGGAATAAAAACGCGGTGATCCGCGTCGCTTTTACAACATTTCAAATCCGTCAGTTCTCGCCATCTCCGAAAAGCCAATGTTGATTCTTGTTTTATTACAAGCTCTGATGCGTTCTTTTCTTGCCAGCAGACTCTTCTCTGTTCGGCGTTTGTTTAAAGGGATAGTTCACCCAAAAATGATCCCATGATTTACTCACCTTCAAGCCATCCTTGGTGTATATGACTATCTTCTTACAGACGAACACAATCGGAGATATATTTAAAAATATCCTGGCTCTTCAAAGCTTTATAATGGTTGTGATTTTGAAGCCCAAAAAAGTGCATCCATCCATCATAATAGTAATCCATACGACTCCAGGGGGTTAATAAAGGCCTCCTGAAGTGAAGCGATGGGTTTTTTAAAGAAAAATATCCATATTTAAAACTTTATTAACTATAATATCTAGCTTCCGGCAGAAGGCCACACAAGTATTGACTGATTATTTACACTTTTAATTTTGAACAAAAAAGGTTGCATAGTGTACCTTTAAAAATGAAGATTAATGATGAAAACAACATTTTTCAGTGTGTTTATTTTTGGCGTTCACTATTAGACTTATCGCAACAGAAATAACAGATTGCATCTTGAAGAGACAGGCCTCGTTTGCTCAGATATTTCCTGATGTCTGAGTCATGCTTTGCTCTTTTGTGTTGTGCAGTAATAGAAACGATCCTCACCTGCTGAGAAACACCACTGGCCTTCTGAAAGCATTGTGTGGATGTGAAGAGACAAACTGTGCTTGAAAAGAGTTCACTTTCTCTGGTCGCCATGGCCTTCAGCACTTCCTTCTCAGTAGGCCACACGCATAAAATAAAGCACTTCAAATGCATATATTGGCCGTGGGAATTTTCTTTTGATGAATGTATTTTTAGTCCATTGTGGCATCACAGCAGAGCACAGTCGCCAGTGGCAGTTCGCCGCTCAAACCCACCGTGAACACGGTGCACTGAAACATCTGCTTTCCTTTCTGTCTCACTTATTTCTCATTCTTTCTCCTTGTTTTCTCCCTCAGGCCCTCCATTTCTCTCAATATGACTGACCTAGAGTTCAGATGCATGTTGTGTGAACAAAACCTGGTCTACTGTAACGTAAAAATATAAGACATGATGTTAAAAACAACAAAATACACATAAAAAAAACAAAAATCCGATGAAAACATGAGTAACGCTTTACAACATAGTCCCATTAGCAGGTTTATTATAGTTAACCAAAGTCATAAAACAAAAACATTTTTGCTACTTAAAGAAAAATTACTAAAACTTTAACCAGAAAAATGGTAAATATAAAAATAAAAACTAATATCTTAATGATACTAAAATAAAACCCATTAGTTAATGTTAGTTAATGTATCAAGGTAAGTTTGCTGTTGTAGGCTGTAAGGACCTTTGAAATAACTGAAATAATTTGGCGAAATTATATGGAATTGTAATGCAGTCAAAACCTGCCTGGAACTATTTTAGCTGTGCTAACAGTCAATCAGAATTAAGCATTCAACAGCCCCGTATAACTAACATTAGCTAACAATGAGCAATTCATTTGTTGTTTGTTTCAGTATGTATTGATATTTATTAACGTTAGTTATTTTAATAATGTATTAAATGTTGAAATTAACATCGACTAAGATTAATAAATGCTTCAGAAGTATTTTTCACTGTTAGTTCAGGCTTGGGTCATGCCAAAGCCGTTGATACTCATTTGCCAGAATTGAACAAATCGCTTGTGCGCCATTTTGAAAATTGACATAAATTATAATACCTTTTAAATACTTTGAGTTATTGGCACAAAATTTGGTAGAGATCATTGATAGTATATCCCGAAGGTACCTGAGAAATTTGAAGACATCGCCTCCTAGTGTTCAGAAGATATAAATTTTTTTTTTTTTTTTTACAAAAATGCACTCTTTTGTTTGAATAGTATAAAATGTACTAAAATATATTAAAATAGTATAAAAATGTATATGTATATTTCTACATTTAGTAATTCAAGGTTCTTGGTGTATAACTGAAATAATTTGGCAAAGTGATATGGAACTGTAATGCGGTCAAAATCTGCCTGGAACTACTTTAGCTGTGCATTTCCCTGAAAATAATCGCATACCTTAGAACGTTCATCAGCCAATCAGAATCAAGCATTCAACAGCCCTGTATAACTAACGTTGGCTAACAATGAGCAATACATTTGTGATTTGTTTCAGTACTTATTGATCTTTATTAACATTTAACATCAACTAAGATTAATAAATGCTTTAGAAGTATTTTTCATTGTTAGTTCATGTTAACTAATGTTGATAACAAATGAAACCCCCAAAGTGTTACCAAAACGTCTAGTGATGTTGCCATGTTTTTCAGGTAATATCCAGGCTTGTATGTTTGTGTGAATGATCAGGTCATTATTCACATGAATGAGGGTTTTGATAGATGTAATATCATCTGTTCTGTTCTAGCCATATTGATCAGTGATTCACGCTCATCCCAGCGCAGATTCAACGGCAAGTAGGTCACCAACACGCCTCCTCCGTGTTCCTAATAAATGAACATCTTTACAGAGCAAAAAAAACCTGCTTCATATTAATGACTGTCAGAAGAAGCCATTGTTTTTAGCTGACAGTTCATCCTTTTTGTTTCCTATTCTGTTTTTGTAATTAAAGAAATTGATTCTCCCTTAAAATATATCATGTTATCATCCTTATGTCATCCAAAACTTTTTTTTAATTCTGTATTCTGCTCTTTATTCTTCTAGATATCATGAAAGTGAATAGAGGACGTCAAGCTCAAAATGACAAAAAATAAAACTATAAAAAATAAAAAATGTGTTTCCCCTCATTGCATCAAATACTTAATGTATGGCTTGTGCGCTATATTATAAGTAAATAACTTTATATAATAGCAATATATATATATAATAATACATAATATATAATAATAACTTTTTTGATATGTTTCCCACAAACAGCTATCGGATGTCTTCAGAAGACTTGATAAATTGATGCTTGACAGGCCTAATTTCTCATCTTTCACATTTTTCTTATGTGGATAACAGTGGTCAGGATACTCTTCAAAAACTTGTTTTTGTTCTTGACAGGAGAAAGTCACGCAGGTTTGGAACAACATAATGACATAATTTTTATTCTTTTCATTTATCTTTTTCTCTGTATTAAATTATTTTTAATTGCATCCACTCAACTAGACGTCTGTTTAACTGCCAAGTTTAAACTTTTTGACAGCGTATAGCATTATTATCAGAGTTTTCTGGGTCTCCAGTAGCACATAAAAACGTCTGCAAACTCAGCCGATGATAATACAAAAACAGTTGCAGACAATGCCACCCACTCCGGTCTGGTCCGGTCCGTCAGCGTTTGTGTTCCAGCTCTGTAATTAGACTTCTGTTTGACAGCAGACAGCCAGAAAACATGGCAGTCAGACCCTTAGTCCACCAGAATTGTTTACTGTGCCTTCATTTATAACTTTTTAATTTGGTAGGGCAAATTTGGATGACAATTTTGTGCCTGACAGTCTTGGATTCCATGGTAAACAGCCAACTGATTTGATTAGCATTGAAGATGTTTTCTCAAATTAAACCTTTAAAGAATATTTGCATTACTGAAGTGAATTTTACCAAAGACAATTACTTTCTACATTTTCTAAATTCAAGGTTCTTGGTTTCCATGGATTCCTTGGGTCATGCCAAAGCCGTTGATATTCATTTTGCCAGGATCAAACAAATCGCTTGTTCGTCATTTTGAAAATTGACATCAATTATAATACCTTTTAAATACTTTGAGTTATTGGCACAAAATTTGGTAGGGATCATTGATAGTATATTCCGAAGGTACCTGAGAAATTTGAAGACATCGCCTCCTAGTGTTCAGAAGATATACAATTTCATTTCACAACAATGCACTCTTTTGTTTGAATAGTATAAAATGTACTAAAATATATAAAAATAGTATAAATATGTGTGTGTATATATATATATATATTTCTACATTTAGTAATTCAAGGTTCTTGGTTGTCTACAGATTCTTTGGGTCATGCCAAAGTCGTTGATATTAATTTTGCCAGGATTGAACTAATTGCTTGTTTGCCATTTAAAAAAATTGACATAAATTATAATACCTTTTAAATGCATTGAGTTTTTGGCACAAAATTTGGTAGAGATCAAATTTGGTATGTCCCGATGGTATCTGAGAAATTTGAAGACATTGCCTCCTAGTGTTCAGAAGATATACAATTTTTTCCCCCCTCCTTTGTAAGTCGCTTTGGATAAATGCATTTACGTGTAAATCTAAATATAAAAGCAATTCAGTTGTTTGTTGTTAGGTTGAGCAAAATACCTTTTGACTTCTCATTTTGAATCATTTTGACTTGACTATATGGTTCTTTAAAGGTTATTTAAAAACATGAAATGTTCTTCAGATTGGTTATTTGGTACCTCTGTGGTTTTGGTTCTTCCACAAGCAGCTGATAAACACTGACTGTTTTCCTTTTAGCCTGTACTGTGTTTGTTTCAGTGTTTAGTGAGATTCAGTGAGCGTGTTGTGATGGTTTAAAAGCACAGCGCTCTGCAAAACATCATTAATGCGAGCGTGCGTGTGGGCCGTGATGTGTGTTAGCAGCTTTAAAACATTTGACTCCATTTGCATGTACTGAATATAAAACACTCTGTCCTGTAGTGCTGTTTCATAATGAATCCTGATTTAAAAACACATCCATTCTTTTAAACATTTCTTTTCAGATTAAACACATCTGATTGACTTAATCTTGAGTTAGCAGTCTTTCATTGATGTCCAACTCGAGATGAGCCAAGAACATTAACTAATCTGACCTTATTGTAAAGTTCTATAGGGACGTTTATTAAAACATGTAATGCATGTAAAATATCATCACATTATGACATAAACGGTTTGAGAAAAGAGTCAAACTCTCAGAGTCAAAGACAGAATTTTCACTTTTTGGAGAACTGAGCACATGGTCACCATCCACCATAATAGAGCAGCATGAGCTTTCTTCAGAATGTCTCCTTTTGTGGTCTACGGAAAGCCATACTGGTTTGAAATGAGTAAATAATGATCATTTTCATTTTTTGGATGAGCTGTTTCCTTTTACATGAATACAATCTCACTGTCCCTCCATTATACCTCTCTGTAGAGATGATAGTTCAGCTTCTGAACATGAAAAAAGAAGAGCGTCTGACTGAAGACTGACGATATTACCACAGTCTATCACCACAAAGATGATAGAAGCTGTGTCATCACTGAGAAACCCATCAGCGTTTGGAGTCGCTGTGTTTTGAAGTGTAAAATTTGTAATCGTGTAAAGACGAGGCACACACACACACACACACACACACAGCTGTGTCAGTCCCTTCAGGGTGGGTTTCCCTCCTCCACTCACGACTCACACTAGAAATCTGTCACGTGACTCCAGACGGCCAATCAGACGCTGTAGAGTGGGGATTCCGTGCGTGTGGGAGTAAAACCTTCAACTAAATAACACAGCTCTTCATTAGAGCTTAACACAGTCCTGCACTTCATCATTAACCTCCAAATATGGTTATATGAGGAAATGCAGCTCAGAATAAAATTAAATAATATTTAAAGAGGATGTAAGTAGCTTATTAAGAGCATCTAAATACAATATACACAGTACTCATACTTAGGGTTAGTGGTACAACCCTTTTTATTTTGGGCTTGAATGCAACCGCATAGCAATTGTGGGAATTTTTTTTTTTTTCTCCACATTTTATGGTCCAGCAGGTGAAAATGGTGTGTCTGATCACTAAACAATAAAGTAACACATGAATTGAGGGATTTTACAAACGCTGTAGAGGAAGAGAGTGTGTTATAGTCCTGATTTATTCACACACAGGTTTCTGCTCAGTGGAGAAAAAGCCAATTAACATCAACGTCAGCAGCCATTTATTATCGGCGGAGGTGAACTGAGATGACAGCCTGACGGATCCGTAAACCCCCATGCCTCCCTCTAACTCTCACTCTTTCTCTCTGTTTCCCTCTTTAGTTCTCCTCTCCTCATCCGTGATGCAGTAGTAGTTTGTGTGCTGAAAGCTGACGGGTTTTCCAGCGCTTTGTTCTCACTCGGATCTCACGTTATATTGACAGAGCCGCACCTGATATCAGCAAACACACAGCCGCAGACTCCACCGCACCTGTACCAGGTGTTTGACAGTGTGCTTCCCTAAACCCGATACGGAAACGGCCGTCTGGCAACACCAGAAGAAGAAAAAAATCTTAATTATTCCAAACTTTTGACCCATAGTGTAAGACTGAAGGAAACATTTTAACTAAAGACAATTAATTGTCTTTCACCATAAAGAATGTGAGTGTGACGTCTCTGACAGTAACACAGTAACAGTTTAGGCATCGCAGCGATGATTGACACATCAGGATGACACCCGCCCACTCCTGTCCACTCGTGTTGTCACACCTGTCATGTGACCGCCGGGTCGCTACAGCAGTGGGCAAGTTGTTTGTGGAGATGTTCACGTGAGCGTTTGTATGGCTGGACTATGAAAGAGCCGGTCGCTGTCTGTTCAGGCTCAGATAAGTGCTGTAACCGTGACGGCCGAACCCTGAGGTCAAAGCAGATGCTATTCATGAGCAACAGAACCCAGAGAGAGAAATGGAGATAAATATAGTCTTTCCAGAGTAAAGACAGCAGGAAAAGAGGCAGGTTTTTATAGTTCCAGAGTTTTATTTCTCTTTCATTGCTCAGGAGAGAGTTCTTTGTAGTGTTTTGTTTACATATCAACTTTGTCTCAGATGTTTCTCCTAAAACAGACTTTACTAGTTGTCATCCAATTAATTTCATTATTTAAAGGGGACCTATAATGCCCTTTTATATCTGGTGTCCCCAGAATGTGTCTGTGAAGTTTCAGCTCAAAATCCCCCACAGATCATTTATTAAAGCTTGTCAAATTTGCCTCTATTTGGGTGTGAGCAAAAACACGCCGTTTTTGTGTGTCCCTTTAAATGCAAATGAGCTGCTGCTCCCAGCCCCCTTTCCAGAAGAGGGCGGAGCTTTAACAGCTCACGCTTCGGTTGCTCAACAACAACAAAGCTGGAGAATCTCACGCAGCCAAAATGAGGATTGTCAGTAACGGTGTTCAGCCTTACATTGTTCAAACCGGAGTCGACACTGATGGAGAGACTCAGGAAGAAGTTACAACTTTTAGAATGAAACTGGACGTTTCTGAATGGTTAGTGGATAAATTTATGTAGTTGCTGTGGAGTTGATTCAACTCATCCACTAGCATGTGCCGTCATGTTAATCTTTTGTTCAAATCCAGTGTTGAATTGACTCTCGTTTGTGAAGCAGTCCGGTGTAAAATGAACAACACTCTACTACAACAACTTAAACCTCTTCTCTAAAGCAGCCCAACATGGCCTCGCCCCCTTTGTTGAGTGTTCTCGGGGGCGGGGTTTATGTAAATTTTAGGGTTTGTGATGTCACCAACCCGAGAGGAAGCTCGTTGTAGTCCCTACCAGCTGTTTGTTGTAGTCCTTAAACAGCAAATATCTCCCTTTGCATTGAACTTTGAGCGTTGTAACTTTGCAGATGTTGTTTATGCTCAAACAGCAACATTACACACTAACTAAAGTTAAAAAAGTGAAATCATAATCAAGGACCCCTTTAAGAATTTTCAAGAACTGAATATACGCCAGGATTCCTATTCGTTTTGAAAAACTACATTACCCATGATGCTACAGAAAATTCCACCAATCAGAGACGAAACAAGCAACCAAAAGATCTCTTTAGCTCCGCCCACTCCCATGAAGCGCCGCAAATGTCGTAATCAAGTCGGACTTCCTACACTCTCAAAATATTTAAGTATATCAATATATAAGCAATAAATTTAAAGTATGTTGCTCATCATTTTTAAATGTGTAGTTTATGCTGTTAGCAATGCTTCATGGGATTATAGTTCTTTCCCTCACTAAAACCATTCACAGTCTTGTACCTTTGTATTTTTGTCCAATTTCAAATACCTTTTTGTTTCAAGTCATAGTTTGTAGTGTTGTGATTCTCCTTGTAGCTGATTAGTTTGGTTCATGGCCTATAACTCTTTAACAAAGACTTTTTTGAAATCCCTATGGGAAAAATGAATGGAAAAAATACATCTGGAACCAACGCCTCTGAAAAAGTGGGCAGGACCTGTTACATTCTATAAGCTGTAAAATGAATGTGGAGAGCAGCTCAGGTCATTTGATTAGAGATGTTTGAGTTCATATTGAGATCTCTAACTTTTGATTGCAATCTTAAGCACAGTTTCAGACATTGTTGAGAAACTCTAGAGGAGACACATGTGAGATTACTGGAGTGGTTTTCTCAAGGGAAGCATCAGGAAACTTCAGCAAAAGTCTCTTTTTATTGTAATTTTCCGAGATATTACAGAGATCTCATTTGTGTTTTGTGTTTGTACCGTTAAACAGGCAAAGGAAACCAAATTATAGTTCATGCGAGGTGGCACTTGAAAATAACATCTGCTGATGGACGTCATTCATTGGGGCTTTCAGGCTTTTCCAGCACACACACACACACACATATTCATCTCACATTCACGCAGAAGTTCCGTCTCTACGAAACGGTCCTTGTGTCTCATGAATCCCTTTCATATACACACGCAGTCGGAAGCAGATCTGCGCTCGCTGTCGGAAGCTCAAATGATGAAAGAGCTGCAAATCCTTCTATTGAATAATTCACAGAGGTCAGTTCAGCATTATGTCGGGTTTCTCGGCCTTCAATGAAACGATTCCTCAGAGTATTTCCCTGCCAGCTGAAATCCACAGGCAAAGAAAGGGAATTCCCACACAAATCCATCACCGTTGACCAGCACACAGTGACCGCACTCATTCAGATACACTAGCGTTCAACAGTTTGGGGTCGGTAAGGCCTTTTGATGTTTCTTCTGCTCACCAAAGCTGCATTTATTTGATCAAAAATGCAGTAAAATTAGTAAATATTATTACAATTTAGAATAACTGATTTATATTTCAATATATTTTAAAATGTAATTTATTCCTGTGATCAAAGCTGAATTTTCAGCATCATTCATCCAGTCTTCAGTGTCACATGATCCTTCAGAAATTATTCTAATATGATGATTTGATGCTCAAGAAGCATTTCTGATTATTATCAATGTTGAAAACAGTTGACATCATGATATCTTGTCTTGTCAAGCACTTCTACTGAATAAAAGTATTAATTTAAATTAATAAAGTAAAAATGACTGGCCCCTCCTCCTACCCTTTAGCTCCGCCCCTCTCTGGACTAGATTCACTCCTCTGATTTCTCTTTTGACCTCTGACCCGTTGTACTGATTACTGATTCGACACATTTAAATCCAGCTCTGAGTTTCACAGATAACAATGGGGACACACACACAGTAGGAACAGCACTTAAGGAGGATGGGAAATGTTACCACTGACTGAGAGGGTAAAATCAGCGGCTCTCAGGGTCAGACAGAGAGACAGAGGAGACGGCAAGGTTAATTACATCAGACAGGCACAGAAAAATACAGCATGTGAGGAGGCTCACGTAAGAAGTCCTTTCTGGAGGTTCAGCCAATGTCAGCGTTTATTATTTCTTTTATATTTCTGCTATTATAATAAATCAGTAAGTCACCCAGGCTGCAATTACAGTGATTTTTACCATGATTAAGAGGGTTTTATGCTCTCTGTCTGCCTTTAACTGTGGTAAAATCACTGTAATGCACAGCAGAAATCATATCTTCATGCCTTCTAGTCCATTTAGCAGATTAGAGCTGGTTGAAAATATAGTTACGTTTTGTGACGATATAAACAATCAAGCAGTTGAGATTTGCTAAGTGTGCTGTATGTATGCGGATAAAGTTGGTTATATAGCGATGCATATAGCATAGTGATGCATTTGTGTAAGAAAAATATCCATATTTTTTTAACTTTATAAACTAGAATCACTGGCTTCGAGTAACGTCCGAAGTTCCAGTGGAAGAGTGAACTCGGAGGAATCTGATGGATTACTTTTATGATGGATGGATTCGCTTTTTTGGGCTTCAAAATCTCCCCATTCACTCCCATTATAAAGTTTGGAAGAGTCAGGATATTTTTAATATGACTCCAAATGTGTTCGTCTGAAAGAAGATAGTCATATACACCTAGAATGGCTTATGGGTGAGTAAATCATGGGATAATTTTCATTTTTGGGTGAACTAACCCTTTAAGTGAGACATTATCAAAGAAGGGATGTAACATTTTCTGAAGCTCAAAGCAGATCTGTGTGTGTGAAAACTGCATATGACTGTTGCATAATGATCAGCATAATTTCGGAAAGTTTGCATGCAGAAAGCGAATGTTTTGGCAGGCAGGAGAATTTAAACAGGCACCAATTACACCCTTCCCATCCACCCACAGTGGTCTTCAGCGTCACCCCTGCAGGTGTGTGTTTTCATCAGCAAGCAGGAACAGTTTGTCTCTCACACACACACTTAACTAACAGCTCCCTGTTTTCCAGGTTATTTGCATGAAATTAGATGCCCACTGATGCACGTAATTGCATATCAATTAAAACTAATATCACATGTTCAGATAATGATAGAGAGAGATTTGAGAACATTGTGTTGCTATTTACAACTAATTTTGCACTTTTTTCAGTTTAAAATATAACACAGGCAGAAGTGGGAAAGATGTGTTAGGCAGTACAGAAATAGTGCTAACAAACTAGATATGTCTTTTTTTCAGCAGTTGCAGTTCCAGTGGACGTTCAGTGTGGGAATTTGAACCTTGATGTTTTTGTTCATTTTCCCTTTGTTCAGATGATGTTTATAGATTATCTAATCATCAGCTCCTCACACAAGGGACCGACTGATTTCTGTCCCACAAACACTTTGCTCCAGGCTCTGATCAATATGTCATCACCATGGCAACATGCCCGCCCTCTCACACTCACAGGGAAAGTCTTAAGTGGATTAGAGGCGGAGTTATTCAAATCAAAGAGAGCATGCTAATTAACATCGGGACACCAGTAAAACAGCAGTACACTTTGTGCATGTGAACAATATTGAAAGTTTAAAATATTTTTATTGAATTTATATATATATATTTATATATATATATAAAGCATTAAAATTATTAACTAGTTAATGTACCTGCCTAGTGTAATAAATTCTATGTTGAATAATTTTTTTTTTTTCTAAAGCTACTTTTTGCTTTTTGTAATGTTGATTTTATGCTTTTCTCATTTAACACAATAATGACTTTAAATTATCTTTTTGGGGTAATTTCTCAGTCAAATTTGATGTGTGATTAATTTGTGATTAATTTGATTAATTATTTAGATTAATTAATCACTACATTGTGTAATTAATTACATTGATAAATATTAGTTTTATACATATATATCAGTGCTGTCAAACGATTAATCATATAACAATATATATATGTGTACTGTGTATATTTATTATGTATGTATACACACATACATGTATATATTTAAGAAATATTTACATGTATGCATGTATAAATAGGCCCTACATACATATATATATATATATATATATATATATATAAAAAAAACCCGAATTCTGGAAATGTTGGGACGTTTTTTAAATTTGAATAAAATGAAAACTAAATGACTTTCAAATCACATGAGCCAATATTTTATTCACAATAGAACATAGATAACATAACAAATGTTTACACTGAGAAATTTTACACTTTTATCCACTAAATGAGCTCATTTCAAATTTAATGCCTGCTACAGGTCTCAAAAAGGTTGGCACAGGGCAACAAATGGCTGAAAAAGCAAGACATTTTGAAAAGATTCAGCTGGGAGAACATCTAGTAACTAATTAAGTTAATTGATATGAGGTCTGTAACATGATTAGCTATAAAAGGGATGTCTTAGAGAGGCAGATTCTCTCAGAAGTAAAGATGGGCAGAGCTGTGAAAGATGTGTAAAAAGATTGTGAAATACTTTAAAAACAATGTTCCTCAACGTCAAATTGCAAAGGCTTTGCAAATCTCATCATCTACAGTGGATAACATCATCAAAAGATTCAGAGAAACTGGAGAAATCTCCTGTGTTTAACGGGACAAGGCCGAAGACCTTTATTGGATGCCCGTGGTCTTCTGGCCCTCAGACGACACTGCATCACTCATTGGCATGATTGTGTCAATGACATTACTAAATGGGCCCAGGAATACTTCCAGAAACCACTGTCAATAAACACAATCCGCCGTGCCATCTGCAGATGCCAACTAAAGCTCTATCATATGTGAACATGGTCCAGAAGCGGCGTCGTGTCCTGTGGGTCAAGGCTCATTTAAAATGGACTGTTTCAAAGTGGAAAAGTGTTCTATGGTCAGACGAGTCCAAATTTGATATTCTTGTTGGAAATCACGGACACAATGTCCTCCGGACTAAAGAGGAGGGAGACCTTCCAGCGTGTTATCAGCATTCAGTTTAAAAGCCAGCATCTCTGATGGTATGGGGGTGCATTAGTGCATACGGTATGGGCAGCTTGCATGTTTCGCAAGGCACTATGAATGCTGAAAGGTATATAAAGGTTTTAGAGCAACATATGCTCCCCTCCAGACGCCGTCTATTTCAGGGAAGGCCTTGTGTATTTCAGCAGGACAATGCAAAACCACATATTGCAGCTATTACAAGACAGCATGGCTTCGTCGTAGAAGAGTCCGGGTGCTGAATTGGTCTGCCTGCAGTCCAGATCTTTCACCTATAGAGAAAAATACATCAAAGACAACCACAAACTCTTCAGCAGCTGGAAACCTAAATCAGGCAAGAATGGGACCAAATTCCAACACCAAAACTCATAACCTTGATGCCCAGACGTCTTCAAACTGTTTTGAAAAGAAGAGGAGATGCTACACCATGGTAAACATGCCCCCGTCCCAACTATTTTGAGACCTGTAGCTGGCATCAAATTTGAAATGAGCTCATTTTGTGCATAAAATTTCTCAGTTTAAACATCATTTTAATATAAAATTATCATTAAAAAAAAATATTTATGCATATAATATAATATTGGTCTCTTTTACACTAATTCAGTTTTACTGCATTATATATATTTCATTAAATCAGCCAATAAAACAGTCTTTCTCAATCAACCATTAATCTGTATGTGTGTGTATATATATATATATATATATATATATATATATATAATAATCTAACCAACGCTTTGGCAATGTAAAGCCTTTTTACTGTGCCAGTAAAGTTTCTTGAATCTTAAGAGAGAAGGAAACTTTATTAGTGCCCATTTCAGCTGAAAAAACTCTAAACAGCTGGTGTTGGATGTGAATGTGAGCGCATTAGCATATTTATTGCGGCCGTTAGAATGAGCAGGGAACCCTGCACTCTTCCTTCCTGCATCTTCAGCCCTCTTTTGACTCTCAAGATTTCCAAGAGGAGGAGAGGATCATTCACAGAGTTCGGGGTGGTTTCTTTCCATGCGGGTGGAGAGGCCGGATAGGATGCGAGATGGATTTCTCTCCCAACAGCCCTCCAGGGAACCGTTTTAGCTTGAAACAAAACAGAAACCCCTCCTCGTGGCAGGGACTCATTTCACACATGCCCCTCATCTTCATTTTATGCCTTTGTGATGTTAATGGACATTGAGTTGAAAACCCATCAAAACTCTCCTGTTAAAGTCTGTGCTGTGAACTCCAGCTGAAACTCTCATACCAGCTGACGTCACGGGTCAGAGGTCAAGTGATCATTTCCTTTCATGTTGTCTTGCTCAGAGTCCTTTGGGTCTGTTCTGTCTGCTTCTGTTTTGTGAGATCTTACTGTAGAGTCTGTTTTATATAACTCTGTTCTCTGTGGGTCTGTGTGTGTGTGTGTGGTTCTTTAGGGTCTGTTTTACATAGATCTAATCTGAGTGGTTCTGAGAGGGTCTATTCTGTATACGTCTGGTGAGGTTCTATAGGGTTGTTTTTTCTGGTTTTATTATGGATCTGATCTGTGTGGTTCTCTGTAGTTCTGTGTAAATCTAATCTGTTTGGTTCTGAGTGGATCTGTTCTACGTGGTTCTGTAAGGTCTGTTTTATATGGATCTGATCTATGTGGTTATGTGTTGTTCTCTATTTTGTGCAAATCTGATCTAGATCTGGTTCTATAGGGTTTGTTCTGTCTAGTTCTGTAAGGTCTGTTTTTTGCATCTGATCTGTGGTTCTGTGTAGTTCTAAGTAGACCTATTCTGTGCAAATCTGACCTATGTGGTTCTGTAAGGTTTGTTCTGTTTAATTCTGAATGGATCTGTTCTACGCGGTTCTGTAAGGTCTGTTTTATATGGATCTGATCTATGTGGTTCTGTAGGGTTTGTTCTGTTTGGTTCTAATAGAGGGTATGCACGTGACGTCACCGTCAGCCATTATGACTGCGGTTACGCCCACTGAGTGGCAAAAGACTGAGTGGCAGCATTGGTTTTCAGCGTGAATGCCGCGTAAAACACACAAAACACATCTAAAATGGGAAAGAGTTGTGTGATTGACTGTACAGACAGATTTGACATGAAACCTGAGGTATATTTTTACAGACTGCTGGAAGCTACAGAAAAAAGAAGCAAATGAATCGGTGCAATTCACAGAAACAACTGGACTCCAGGCAGAGAAACATGGATTTACAGTTATCATTTTGTGTCAAAATGTTGGATTTTGGGGTAAAATCATACCCTATATATTGTATTGTTATATATTGTATTGACAACTCAAATCAATTAAATATTTACCATCTTATATTCTGCATAAATGGGTATTATTAAATAAACACTGACAAAAACTATACAAGTTTTAGGGCTGGGCGATATATATAACATTGATTTAAGAGATCACTCGGATTTAGATCTGCCTATTTTGTAGTTATATAAAGTGTTCACGGGCAAATTTGCTTTATGTATTTCACCAGCGTTGAAATATAATTGTCAGGAAACACGATTCCTGGCTGCATCTCAATATCCATGGATTAGGTTTCTTTGACATGCTATAAGGAACACTTTCGAGCCCAACCTTTAGTGTAATCGTTTGTTTTACTCGTGTTTTCGCAGTTTATCCTGTTAAATCCAGTCATGCAGCAGCTCTTTTGCCACTCAGTCTGGCTGAGGGAGCGTGTCCCGACTGGAAAGTGACATCAATGCATACCCTTTATAGGGTCTGTTTTCATCCATCTGATTTACGTGGTTCTGTGTAGTTCTAAGTAGATCTATTCTGTGCAAATCTGAACTATGTGGTTCTGTGGGGTTTGTTCTATTTGGTTCTGAGTGGATCTGATCTACATGGTTCTGTTTTATATGCATCAGATCTATGTGGTTCTGCAGGGTTTGTTCTGTTTGGGTCAGAGAGGATTTGTTCTGTAAGGTCTGTTTTATATCTGATCTGTGTGGTTCTGTATAGTTCTATTTTCTGTGCAAATCTGATCTGTGTGCTTCTGTAGTGTTTGTTTTCTATGGATCTGACCTGTGGGGTTTGTTCTGTATGTGCCTGTTCTGTGTGTTTTCTTCAGCACCATGGAGAGTTCCATTCCGAACGTCCCGTGTTCGCTTGAGTCTATCAAGATTCCATCTCCTGCCTGGCGGGAGTTCAATCACGATGAGTCGCAATCAGAACCCGAGTGCCGCAGTTTTTTTTTTTTTTTTGTTTTGTTTTTTTTGGTGATTGTTCCGTTGAGGCGTGAGTGTCGGGAGGGGGAGAGAGAGCAGAAAGTTAAAAACACTAAAACACGAGTCACTCCAACAAAGCAGGAAAAAGCCCCAGAGCCTCCAGAGAATCGTGACTCGCGGAGAAATAGCAATGCGTCACGGGTGGGTGGGGGTGTTCATATCCACGCATATACAGTCATAGCATATACTCACTATGATCCTAACGCGCTCATTCCTCCACCCCGCCCCGCGTCGCGTCGCGTCACACTGAGCGGGGCTGCCCGCGATACAACTATTGATTTCATCTCTCTTTCTCTCGCTCCTCCTCCCTCTCCATCACTTCTTCTCAGCTTTTCTTCAAGTGCTGCAGAGAGACGCGGCTGCTGCTGCTGCATTGTGAGGAGAGAGAACAAACGCTAAAGGAAGATCCGCGTTCTCGCGCTCAGATGTCCGCGCGCCCGTGAAGTCTGGACTCACGTACAGTCGGTAAGTGATTCTGAGTTTTTTTTTTTTTTTGTAGGTTTACGCACGAGTCATAATAAACTTTAGCTGCGCACAGGGAACGTTCACACGGACGCGTTGTTGCGTTCAGCGCGAAAACGGAGCGAAGTTGAACTGTTTTTAACTTGACACACCATATTACAAACGCGCCATTCTGACTCTTATATACGTAAATCAGCAATGAATTAAAGCGTGAACGCTTCTCTTGTTTTATGTTGCTGACGATCCACTTTTTTCCCCATGAAATTGTGTTTTTATTAAAAAGAGCAATGATTAATTCACCTGTTTTAGATGAAATGGTTTCAGTTTAGTCAGGTTTAAATACTGGTTTTGCTCTTGAACAGCAAAGGGAATGAAGTTGTCTCTCAATGGGTAACAATTAACACACATTTATGTGTTTGTTAGTTGTTTACAGATTAAATATGACTGTGTTAGTATGGATTTTTGTCGTGGAATATAGAACTTGATCTATGCACTATTGCATTATGGACTTAGACCAGAAAAGATGAAAGTATTAATTGTGAGCCATTATTAATACATTTTGCACATGAGAGGGATAACTTCTTATTCAGTTTTTTTGGTAAGTTGAGGTCCTGCAGGGATCTGACCAAATATTCAAGATTGTAAAGCCTGTTGTTTTTTCTGTGGAACACAAATCGAGAATTTAGTCTATGCAGATTTTCCCATATAATAACAGTGTGTAGTAACCATGTCTGTAAAGCTCCAAAAACACAACAAAAGTATTTCAAAAGTCATCCATATGACTCATGCACTAACTTTGTGTGAGGACCTCAAACAAAGTACCTTAAAAGGAAAGTCTGTTCACTCGGCGGCCATATTTGCAACGCCTCCAGGCAGCTATTTTATAGTCCTGTCTATTTGAATGGGGGAATCCTGAAATCTCAAAAACTGCTTAGCGAATTCACAATTAAATAACATGATTTAAAATCAGCAACAAAATCTGACACGAACTGTCACATAAATGTTGTTTCTTACGCTCAAACAGCGTTAAAAGAAGCTTATTTTTCAGTCTAGACAAGCCAGTGCGCATGTGCAATCCTAATCGCGAGTGTTATGTTTCTATGGGAACCGGAGCTTCTAACAGCAGCTGCAGTGACTCAATGACTTTATCAATCAGCGATTGGCTCTTTTACTTCTTTTATTGCGCGTTGCAGTTCCTCCCATTCATAAGTAATATGAGTGAATCGTCTTTCTATGCTGTGATAACACTTGATGTATTCGGAGCTGTTCACGTCCTTGGACTGGGAATTATGCGTTTCTATGGCACCACTATCAACGCCTAAATTCATCTACAGAGCTCAAGTGGTACAGCGGCCACGTGGTACACGTGGGAGCTTTCAGAAAACTCCCAGTTTACAAGCTGTAATTACGAGCTCTACGAGGACGTGAACGCTTTTTACGAGCCAGAATCTCGTAGTTACTGTTATTACGATATGGCGTGAACACACCTCTATATCTATAGTCTTTGCCTCAAATTAAATATGCCACGAGTGACGTCAGCAACATCAAATAACACGATTGGTTCTTGCATGTCATGTGACCAAACTGACACATCTAACAGTTCTTTATTTGATCTGAGAAGTTTGTCAGTGAATAATGACTTCGATTTTGTTCTATTCCTCATGCAAAGCATTATATGACTTCAGAAGGTATGGAATAAAGTGGTATGGACCACATTTATGATAAGTTTGAGCTTTTTGGGGCTTTACAGATGCAAGTAATGTGAACAGTTTTGTATGATAAAGATTCTTTATTTTTGTGTTAAGTGAGAGTGAATAATGGGTGAACTATTCCTTTAAATATTAGTAATTGAAAATCCCACATACTGTCGATCAGCCAATACTGGTTTTGTCTATGTGTGTGTGTGTGTGTGTGTGTGTGTGTGTTTTAAGAACCTAAGGGGATCCCGGTGGTGTCCTGGATTATTGAAAGAGAGAGAGTCACTTTAGTAACTTGTTCCCTGACAGAGTAAAATTTGTGTGACTGTCACAAGCAGAAAGAAATCCACCTGAAAATGTGAGTCATCGAGGCGCTTGGAGCAGATGTGTGTGTGACGGAAAGATAAAATGGAGAGGGAGGGGGATTGATTCCCATGCACAATGTCAAGACAGGCGAAATCTCATTACGGGGCGCAGCTTGCGTCAGAGCCGGACCGTGATTGATGCCTTTTCCCGGTTGTGCTGGCGATTCACGCGCAGACCGATGACTTTTCGCCAAGTGGTAGTAAAAGGGTGAACGCTGCGGAGCGTGAAACAACCTGCCTCAGAGAAAAGAGTGATGCGGTGAATACACAACTAGAGTGCTGTCCTGTAACTGAAAATGTATCTTTACTATGGTAAAGTGTTGCACTAATGAGTAGCTACATGGTATTACTATGGCTTTTTGGACATGTACGTTACTAGTATTGTCTATTATGGGGGTACAAAGGTATTCTTTTGAAATACCATGTACTGTAACAAACAAAACATACATACTGTTTTAGTAGAAATTTCACAGTGTTGAGCAGGTTTAACCTGCACATCTGCATTACCCTGTGTGTGTGTGTTTGTGTGTGTCACTGAACTGGTCCTTTGACATTTGCCATTTTGATGAGGAGACTCAGAATGATTTGCCTTTATTCAGGTGAACCACATATGCATTTTCTAGAGTCTAGATAGATTGCTTTTCCAGGTTTCTTTCACACACACACACACTCTCTTATATGTGTGTGTCAGCTGATCAGTGAAGTGGATCAGACAAAGTGTCCCCCAGCACACAGAACTTGTGACCTTTGACCCTGTAGTCTGTTCCTTCAAAGCCACTCGCAGTAGAAGCACAGGCATTCACTTTACACACAGTACACTCTACGCCGCTGTACATTTTACATTCGAGTTGTTGCAAATGATTTTTTATAACATGCAAATGAGTTTTTTCATTATGGAGATTTGAGGTTGAAATGTAACAATTTCACAATTTTTTAATTATTTTTTTTTTTAGCTTTTTAAATTTCACTTAGTGGTGTGTCAAATGAATTTATACATGTAAAAATACTACACATAATCACACTTAATTTGAGATTTCACAAACTGCATGTGCAGTGGTCAAATTTTGCAGGTAGCCTAATAAATTTGCTAAAACTAATAAATATGTGGTTTTATTCAGGATAAATATATTATTTAATGACTCAATCCACATAGCTACTATTTTATAAGATTTTATAAGATTTTAAAGGCCAGAAAAATCTTCTATAATGTAACAGCTGCACATTTGAACTCTTTACAGTGTGCAATTTCACCAAAAACCAGTTCTACAGGATTCTGTCTTTTTTATCGTAGTAAATTATAAAATCCTCTTGAATAGATTGAATTCTGTCTGTATATTGTTCTTGAGTTGCTAAATGATTCTTGATGTTCTTTAGATCGGTGTTTTGGATTCAGTGACTTTAAAATACCAGAACTAAAGGACATTTGTGAAACTTCAAAAGATTTTTCTATTATTTAGAATGTTCTGGTTCTATTTGGAACCTTTGCTGTAATCTTAATTTTCATTGTCCTCTTTATATATATGATTTAAAATGATTCAACTACATACATTATATATATATATATATATATATATATATATATATATATATATATGTATATATATATATATATTTCAAATATTTTTATAATTTAACTACTGCGCCAACTCTCTACAGTGTGCAATTTCACCAAAATCAATTCTACTGGATTCTGTCACTTACCAAAACTACCTATTTATTTCAGTAAATGATAAAATCCTCTTGTATAGATTATGCTCAGTATGTACAGTTTTTACTGTAGAGGATGTAGATCAAACTGTAGGAATCTGTCTACATTAGACACACACACACACACATGCACACACACACACACACTCCACTACCTTCATCCAATCTGTGCAGGCGTCCACTATAAAACCCCCACAGATGCTGGTGAGTCCCAGTGACCAGTGAAGCCTTCAGCTATCCATCATTACATTACTGCAGGATACATGTGTGTGTGTGTGTGTGTGTGTGTGTGTAGTCTTCTGCTTTTTATTAAACCACTGATTCTGGTTAACCACAGATCTGTTTTCCGCAAGGTGAAGTGTGTGGAATCGGGGACACTAGAATACGGCACGACCTTGCTTGTGCAACTTTATAATTATTCACTCAAACACACTAGTAAATTACACTCTTCTTTTCCAGTACAAATATCTAAACCTTTTTAAATCAAGATGAATTTACTTGAGAACCAAAATGACTTACGATATTGAATCTTGTTATCTGACAAATGTCTCAAAACTCAGTGAGTTTGAAGTGTAGAGTTTCCAGGACCGATGGCTCGATTGTTTAGTGCACATCACCGTTCTTCTGAGCACAATTAGGCGTTTATGGAGGGGTCAAACTGAGTCGCTTACCGCTGATGCCGCAGCGTCCTGTGAGTTTGTTCCCTTTCCTCCCCCTCCCGCGCTCACACTGGGGGTTAATGCAGAAAAACGGGTGTCGCATTGATTACATCACCCCTCTAATGATGTCATAGTTACGTTGGGAACAGCCTTTATTTGGTCTAAGAGGAAATGATGTCATGATGTGGGCTTTTTTTTTTTTTCAAGGTCTGTATTGAGGCACAAAGTTGCCGCAGCGTTCCGGGCGTGCCGTGTGGAGTTTTCGAAGTCAGAGTTTTTAGATGGATCATGGATAAATAATTTGAATGAAACACTGTCACGTCTTCTTACAGTATTAAATGTTAAGTTAGTGCATACTGAGAGAGAGAAAGCGTGCATGTGCTCCTCCTCCGTGATTAATGAGGGCGTCTCTGACAGTATCAGCGGCCCGTGAAAGCACAACTGTTAGAGATTCATTCGTTTTGTTTTGGCTGAATCTGGACGGATGAAAGTTTCGCTGATTTTTCAGAAAAGAGGCCGAACACACGACACCACTGGAACAGGAGAATCAGCCTGAGAATCGGATCTTTTGATTCAGTTGTTGTTTTATGTCTTCATGTGTTCCTAAGCGTTGTGATTTAATAAATGACTGTGCTGATTAATATGCTCAGGATCACACTGATTCGTTTAGAGTTTGTGAACCAGTTCACTAAAAAGAACCGACTCAAAAGAATCAATCGTTGATGAATCTTTAATCAGGCATCCTGCACATTTTAGAGTATTTTTGTGTGTATACTTTTATTAGTGCAGTGAAAAAAAGAAAACAGAAATTGTTATTAAATTTAACAAATAATTACAAAGAAATGGCAACACGTTGAATTAAACGTGACATTTTGACATATTCTTTTTTCTTTTTAAATATAATTGTGTGTCTTCAGTCTCCAGTTCTTCTCAGACGTGTCTTTAGTGGGTTTTGTCTCTGTGGCTCAAGGCTCTTAGATTTGGGTTCCAAATGCCAGAGTTAATGAATATTAATCATATTCTAATGACGATCAGCATATTGGCCAGACTGAAATTCAGCCACAGTTATCAAATGTCAGCTCGAATTGAGATTCACGAAACATTCTGCAAAATAAATGTTCTTCTGTGGTTCGTGTGTTCAGCTTTTTCTCATCAAGAACCTTTTTTGGCTGAATATTGTTTAATATCTATGTGATTCTTAATGTTTTGTGTTTTGGATTTAAAATACCAAAACTAAGGGGGGGGGAATCTTTTGTGGAACTTCAAAAGATTTTTCTATTATTTAGAATGTTCTGGTTCTATTTGTAACTTTTATTCTCATTATCCTCTTTATTCATAGAATAGAATAGAATAGAATAGAATATTTAATCGCAGGTGGAATATTCCCCCTCGTTCCGGCCCTTTCTCTGAGATGTTATCTATGAGACTGACTGATCGTTTTCAAAGAGATTCACTGAGTTTACGGGGGAAAGAAAGGGAGTGTTTGTGTTTATTTTTCAGATGTGAGAAGATAAAAATGAGATGAGTGTGTATGTTTCTGCCGGAGAGAGTCTGAGAGAGAAATCGTGCTGCAATGCAGCAGGGCTCTTCTGCGTTTCTGAGTTTAAGAACGAATGTTTCAGGATGTCAGAGATCCTGTGGAGCACATGTGTGAAGTGTCAGTGTTTTCCTGCACTCACTTCTGTAATGTCTGTGGAGTTCCTTTCTTCATTTTTCCTTAACTCTGTTCCATTAATGTCCATATGACTCCCTGTGGAGGTTAATAGTGTGAAGCAGAGCAGTGGAGATGATGAGTTAAACTGGGCACAGTGTCCTCTGCCCGCTGTGCCAACCTGATTTATGGCTTCTCCTGCCTTTCTGCAGGGCACATGAGCAGAAACACCTGAGATTTACAATGCTTTCACTTCTTCAATTACAGATATTCTGTGAAAACCAAAACCAAAAATACCCAACTAATTCAGATCTGATATGCACTGAAATTTGTTCCTAATTCATTGTGATTATATTTGAATACTTTGTAATTGTTTCCCTCTCTCTTTCTCTAATTTATTTTAAAAATATTTAATTTTTTTATTTAAAAATCCATTTCTGGGTACATAATATAATATATATATATATTACATTATATAGGTTATATCTTATAGTATTTATATAAATTATTTAAAATAATTTAGTTTATGATTATACCTAAATTTTATTATCATTTAATATTTTTTCAATTTTGCTTTTGGTTGTATATTAATATTTATTTATTCTTTATAGATTTAAATAGTACAATTTTATATATATATATATATATATATATATATATATATATATATATATATATATATATATATATATATACACACTACCAGTCAAAAGTTTGGACAGTTATTTTAAATTGTAATAATATTTCACAGTATTACTGTTTTTACTGTATTTTTAATTAAATAAATGCAGCCTTGGTGAGCAGACGAAACTTCTTTTAAAAACATTAAAAATTTGACTGGTAGTGTATATTATATATATCTTTTGGTTATGCCTTATATAAAAATATTTTATTATATTAATAATAATACAAATATTTTATTATTATTTAATAATTAGTATAATTAGTATGTTATTTAATAATTGAATGTATAAATTTAAAAAATAATTGTATATGTGTGTTTGTTTTATTTGTTTTATTTTTATATATGTTTATAATATAATACAATATAATATAGTTTTTTTTTTTTATTTCAAGTTTGCTTATATTTGGGTGAATTAGTCCTATAAGTTTGTGCCTGTTGGTGTAGAGATTGAAAATATGACTGTTTCTTTCTCCCATAGTGAGTGAAGCTGTCAGTCAGAAGGAACCGCCTACTGTTTTGCATACGCCACACCCTCCTGTCCACTGCTGTCTGTCTCCAAACCAGCCTGCAGTAAAGTTGAACTCTGAATCTCACGTTTGATTCCTGGCTGGTGCGGTGGAGGAACATCTGCAACCATCAACAGCTAAACTCTGCATTCAGTGAAGATGGAGGACCCGTACCGAGACAGGACGTCTCTGGTCAAAGGCGCTCGTGACATCGCTAAAGAGGCAAAACGGCATGCTGTCAAGAAGGTCAGCAAAGTGGTTGACCGCGCCTCAGACGAGTACGCTGGCCGCACCTACACCCGATTTGAAAACGACGAAGACGAGGGTGGCGACGAAGACTGTTACCACTATCAGGACGGTCAGGCGCAGCGAGAGGACGACGAGGGCTCCAGCGACGCCACCGAGGGACACGACGACGAGGACGAAATATACGAGGGCGAGTATCAGGGCGTGCCGGCGGGAGGCGGGGCTAACAATGGGCGTGGCCAGGTGGCGATTGGCCAGCCATTGGCAGATGGAATGAAGGACAAACGAGAGCTGGAGAAAGAGAGAGAGGCGGACGAGGAAGAGCTGGCGCAGCAGTACGAGCTCATCATCCAGGAGTGCGGACACGGACGCTTCCAATGGCAGCTGTTCTTCGTGTTGGGCCTGGCGCTCATGTCCGACGGGGTGGAAGTGTTCGTCGTGGGGTTTGTTCTGCCCAGCGCTGAAACGGACATGTGTGTGCCCAACTCAGGAGCCGGATGGCTGGGTGAGTGATCAAATAATCACACAAGAAACTAACTTCATGTTTTACAATCTGAAAATACTCAGTTTTCATGAAACTGGCCAGTTAGTTTGGATGTTTTATCTTTGATTGGCAAAAAATAGTTTCAAAAGAAGCCAAAGCATCAAGCAGGAGAAAATACGCCCCACTTTATGATACTATTGATTGATATTATTGATACAGAATAGAAATGAGAGGCGGCGTTAAACTTCCTCATGTCTCAAAGCACAAAACATTACAATAATAATGAAGTAAACAACTTCAAGAGCTCTGACCTGTACCACCTGACTGCTGCAGATTCATTTCGGCGTTGATAGTGTTTGAAATGCAAAAAATTCAACTCACGAACCTCTCTGAGTATAACGTCTCTTAATTATGGTAGTTATGGCGTGAACGCAACATAAGCTCATTGTTTTGATTCAGTAGGAACTGTAAAAGGTGGCTGCTGTTTTGTTTGTGGTGCTCTGTGACTGACGTCTGTCTACATAAACTCGGCATGAAATGCTCTGATGACATGATGTCTGCGTGAACAGGGTGCACGAGGAAATGTAAAAACATATGTTGACAGGCAGGTAGGACATCCTATCGTATCCCTCGGACCGCAGAATATGATTGGACGAACATTTTATGGTCCTATACGCCTTCCACAGATGATATAAATACATTAAGACCACTTAACTTAGTGATTGCTATCAGGATGTGAAGAGACTTTCAACCAGCATAATAAAAAATGATTCTGAAGCAAATCACCTACCCTGCCTTGACTGTTTAAATCATTTGTCTTTTTTTTTAAAAGAAATTAATACTTTTATTCAGTAAGGAGCCATTAAATTGATCAAAAGTCACAGTGACGATATTTATAATGTTACTTATAAAAGATTACTATTTCAAATAAATGCTGTTCTTTTAAACTTTCTGTTCATCAAAGAATGCTGAGAAAAATGTATCACAGTTTCCACAAAAATATGAAGCAGCTCTACTGTTTTAAACAGAAACAGAAATGTTTCTTGAGCAGCAAATCAGCATATTAGAATGATTTCTGAAGGATCATGTGACACTGAAATTTTTTAACTCTACTGTATATTTGAAGTATAAACTTTTTTACCAAGCTTGCAGTGTATTCTGGTATACTCTATACATAGAACATAATGAAGTGAAGGTGTGTTGGACCTTCTGCAGTGGTCTTTGTGTTGAGAGCACCTCTGGTGTCTGCGTAGGAAGCTCACTAGATTCTGGAGCAGAGTCTCTATTATTCATCTCTGTCTTTGTACCCACACGTTTCTGTCTGTAGTCACATGCTGTAAAGACGACAAGCTGCTTTTTCCACACTTTGATGTGAGGGAGGTTTTTTTCCTTGTAATGAGTCTCTCTCTGTGTGTGTGTGTGTGTGTGTGTGTGAGTGTGTGTGTGAGGGCTTGTATTTGGTGTGTAATGTGGGAGGTTGGGTGTCGTCTGCCAGCGATACCGTACAGTGTCGTGCTTGTTTGATGGTTGTTGGATGTGTGTGTGTGTGTGTGTGTGTGGGTAGAGACTGTTGTTGTATTATTCAGTAATCTCTCTGTGGGTCTGGATGAGTTTATTATTTTGGCAGCAGGTAGTACAGCACATGTGTGGGTTGATTTGAGCTTATTTAAGAGGAGCTGGTGTGTGTGTGTGTGTGTATTTCCTTCACTCTTCCCCTTATGTAAGTATTTATCTATAATATGCAGATCACGTATATACAATACATTGGAAATTAATCAAATTAAAGAACTGATGTTCTCCAGATGTTCCTTAGATGTTGTGACAGAACATTGTCATGTTTTGTGTTTATTTTAAAGGTGACCTATAATGGCCCTTTCACAAGATGTAATATAAGTCTCTGGTGTCTCCAGAATGTGTCTGTGAAGTTTCAGCTCAAAATACCCCACAGATCATTTATTATAGCTTGTCAAATTTGCCCCTATTTGGGTGTGAGCAAAAACATGCCGTTTTTGTGTGTGTCCCTTTAAATGCAAATGAGCTGCTGCTCCCGGCCCCCTTTCCAGAAGAGGGCGGAGCTTTAACAGCTCACGCTTCGGTCGCTCAACAACAACAAAGCTGGAGAATCTCACGCAGCCAAAATGAGGATTGTCAGTAACGGTGTTCAGCCTTACATTGTTCAAACCGGAGTCGACACTGATGGAGAGACTCAGGAAGAAGTTACAACTTTTAGAATGAAACTGGACGTTTCTGAATGGTTAGTGGATAAATGTATGTAGTTGCTGTGGAGTTGATTCAACTCATCCACTAGCATGTGCCGTCATGTTAATCTTTTGTGCAAATCCAGCGTTGAATTGACCCTCGTTTGTGAAGCAGTCCGGTGTAAAATGACGGCATGACAACAACACTCTACTACAACAACTCTTCCTCTTCTCTAAAGCAGCCCAACATGGCCTCACCCCTTTGTTGTGTGTTCTCGGGGGCGGGATTTATGTAAATTTTAGGGTTAGTGATGTCACCATCAGCCATTTGTTGTAGTCCTTAAAAAGCGATTTCTGTAAAAGAAAATATCTCCTTTGCATTGAACTTTGAGCGTTGTAACTTTGCAGATGTTGTTTATGCTCAAACAGCAACATTACACACTAACTAAAGTTAAAACAGTGAAATCATAATCAACCACCCCTTTAATTATAGTTTATTATTTAAGTTTTTATTGAACTTTATATAAGAGGTCACTAATGCACTATATTACTTGGCAGAAGAATTGTTTATTGTGATAATTTTAGTAGAAATGCAACTATTATTAATTATTAATTGGAAATTGGCATCTTTCATCATATTTTTGTGACATTATGTAAGGCCCTATGGAAATATTTTTCCCAAATTCCTTTTTTAGTTTAATTTTTTTTTTTTTTTTTTAATTTTTGTAACCATCAAAAATCATGTATAATCAATTTAATTCATAAAACTTTAACAATTTAATAATGTATTAATTTTTTTTACAGTAATAAGGCCCTATGAATTTTTTTGTTGTTGTTTTCTGTCTGTTTTAATATGTCTGTATTAATGATTATTTAAAAATGTCTTATCACAAACAGTGGTAATCAAGTATTAACAGTTTAATTAATCTTTTAAAATGTAATCAAATGGAAATTAATAATTCCTTTTATTATTTGGCAATCAAAGTTTACTGGTTAAGGTTTACTGTTTAAAGTAAAATATGGACAAAAATTGTATTATTATTATTAATGAAGTACATTCTGCAGCACAATACTATAGTACTATAGTACTATATTTCTATCACAATTGTGTGTACTATATGAATGACAATAGTTTTGTCAAATGAAATTTTGAATTGAATTTTTGTCCTAACCACGATGAGTTTTTTTGTGCTTGTTGAGTCCAAAATACATGCATAGTTGCATCTTATTAAATTGGCTGTTATTGTGTTGCATCTTGCAGCATTTTGTCTCTCTTTGTCTCTTTCTCTCTGATCAATACTCTGCACTTAGTCCTGATTAACTCTCCTCTTCTGAACACATGTGTGGTCTGTTCATTCACACACTCTGGCTCTGTTCCAAACCACACTGAGCTGCCTATGTAGACGGCATCATAGTCGAACCCCTGACATAAAAACTGATTCTAACTAGCATTGTTCATATCCTGCATTAATATGGTGAGCCCATAATGCATTTTACAGAAGCAGAATCATGGTAAAAAATAAATAAAATAAAAAAATTACAGACAAAATGCTGACTATAATATACTTATAGCTATTTAATAGTTATTATATAATATTTAATATATGCATATTTATATTAATAGTACTTTTCTATGGCAACTATTACAAATACTGAATAATTCAAATCAAATTTTAAGAGGATTATTTAATCATATATTCCATACTAAATTCTAAAGCAATAAAAATTAATAAATATAGCTGCAAGCAGCAATTATCGGGGTTCAAGCTCTTTATCATTTGTAAAGAAACATTTGAGTTGCCAAACACTAAAGAGCTTTTAAAAAAGTTGAATCTGATTGCAGAGAGCAGTGTGTGTTGAGGTTGGGCTGGAGTTAGTATTCTGTGAGTGTCGGCAGCAGACGCTCACTGTAGGTTTGGTTCAGGTAATGAACAGCGAGGCACAGGAGAGACACTCTCAGACCCACACTGAGACGCTTTTCATTTGTCCGTCTGCCGCAGAGCTTCCATTATCTCTATCTTTCTTCTCCCATTCTCCTCTTCTTCTTCCCCTGCAGTAAAGCTCGTTTATTTACCCTCCCTCTCTGTAATCACTCGTTCTTTTCCTCCTCCTGTCCTCTTTGTGCCCGTCGTACAGGACGGCTCTTTCCTCTAATGACACTGGGAGAACACACTCACACACACACATGCATTAGCGACAGTGCATTTATAAAACGCACACAGTTGCACAGAGCGTGCGCTCGGGATCAATAACTCTGATCGATAAATTAGACGGCAGGCGGAGCAGATGGAGATATTCCGTAGTTCCAGATAAAAAGAGCTGTCAATCACAGACGCGACAGAGAGTACGTGTTGCATAACTTGACTGTGAATAGACACACATGCACTGTCCTGAGCTGGTGAAGAGATCACGCTGACGCTTAACACAGGTTTCTAACAATAGAATGTGGAATATATACATTACAGAAAGAAAGAAAGAAAGAAAGATCCCAGCTAACAGAGAACATTCTCAGAACGTTTGTTCAAAGTTATCTGTTATTTAATAATGTTCTTAGACATTAGCAAAATACAAACCAAATCACTTTATTGTTACAATGTTATTTATACATCGTTCATGGAATGTTTAGTTGAAGGTTCTTGTAGCGTTTTTACTACTTGTTTCAGAACATTCAGAGAACATTCAAAAGTAACGTTTCCATAATGTTTGAAAAATGATAAAATGGAATGTTCACTTAACATTTGTATAATCAAGAAAAAAACGTTCTTCAAACATTTAAAAAACTTAAAATAACATTTTCATAACTTAATGGTAACATTAACAAAATGTTTTTAGAACATATTTTTATTTGCTGGGTTACAACAAATGTGATGTGGATTTTTAAATTATTATGTGAAGTAATATAAGCATAAGAAAGAAAGAAAGAAACAGCAAATGTGCTGTGGGTAATTTAGTGGGGCCATTAGCTCGGTGATCACATTGCCAGTGTTAGAGAGATAGAGAGGATGGAGTGATGGAGAGATGAGCAGAATGAACTCTGAGAGGTGAGACGCTGTTCTGAAAAGACCCCTGAGAGGCGTCTGTAATATGCCCGACACTTTCTGATTTCACGCTTTACTGCTCTCTCTCTCTCCATCCTTTCATACTGCAGTATCAGCAACATCAGATGTTGTACAGCTCAAGCTGAAATGTGTGTGTGAGTGAATTTAAATGCATATATATATATAAGGATCATTGACGAATAAGGTTTTAAAAGTGTAAAAAAAAAACATAATGGAGATATAATTAATTTTGAAGTTTTATTAAGTGTTAACAAAGAGATTATGTGGTTTTTATAATCAATTAACACTGCTTTTGTCATTTTTTAAAAGATGGACAAAATTTGTCACCAAAAAATCATTCGGTTTAACCAAAATTTCGGTTTTACCGAATGACACTTTTGGTTATACCAAATGACGATATTTTCAAACACTGATATCTAGCTAGCTAGCTAGCAAAAGGACAATCAAACATTTTATATTTAGTACAAGTTTTTTAAAATATTACAACAATTTTCATGTTTTATAGTGGTTGTACCGAATGACCTGATGTTTCGGGACATGCATATGAGTAAAACATGAATTTTTCAAATAGTTAAGAGAGAGTTAGTTACTTTGCTTCATGACCATGTGGTCCTTTGCAGGTGTCTGAATGATGTCACATCCTGTCACATGATATTGACCGCATGACTTGATCCAAAATGGTCCCTTTATATCGATTACTCCGAATGACATCAATGAAATTAATTTTTCCGGACATTCTTTCTCATAACAAAGCAACGACTTCTACACAGTTTTAATACCATTTTGCACTGTTAATATATGATGTTATAAAATCATGCCAGAATAAAAATATATACATTTATTACATTTTAAGATGTTTTAATCACAAATGAAATGGCTGTATTGGCCTTTGGACGGTTAAACCAAATGACCTTTTGACACTTCAGAATCTTTAAAATCCCTTTATATGTAGCAAAATATAATTAAAACCTTTTGGATTCAATAAAAGAGATCTAGTTGTACTACTTTACATACTTTGGATGTCACATCTTTGTTTTTTATTATTATTAAGGCCTTTGGACAAAAAAAAAAGACCTGTCAATGACCCATATATAAATATGCATTATAATATATATTATAACACTTTTATTCAGCAAGGATTAAATTAATGAATCCTGAAAAAATGTATCACGGTTTCCATAAAAATCTGAAGCAGCACAACTGTTTTCAACATCGATAATAATCAGAAATGTTTTTGAGCAGCAAATCATCATATCAGAATGATTTCTGAAGGATCATGTGACACTGAAGACTGGAGTAATGATGCTGAAAATTCAGCTTTGATCACAGGAATAAATTATAGTTCACATAGAAAACAGTTATTCTAAACTGCAATAATATTTCGAATTTTTACAGTTTTTACTGTATTTTTGATCAAATAAATGCAGTCTTCTTTCAAAAACATTAAAAATCTTACTGACAAACTTTTGAATGGTAGTGTGTATTAATATGTAGTGAAGACCAATTATTATTGATACATATATCAATCAGGCCACTAGTTGGCACTGTCAGAAGCCATTGAGTACTCGAGCGCGCAATAACCATGTGGCACACTTGTTTTCTTGACTCAAACTAGTAAGCCATGATCGCGACCAAAGACGTGTGGCAGGAGGACGATGACAGCAAATAGACTACATGAATTTTGATTTTTTCTATAATAAATTCTTTAAAACAGTTTGAGAGAAGATCCAAGTCAAGTGAGAGCATAATGTTGTGTTATAATGTTGTATCAATTTACAACGTTATTTTGCTTATGTCAAATACAAAATGAAACCCATTATTTTATTCATTTCTACAATAGGCCCACAAGAGACATTCTCCTCATGTGTTCAGCACTGCGCTGTGATGTCATGATATGCATCAGTAGAGGCGAAATATTCAGTTTTTCAGCCTGTATTTCTGCGGTCTCATGCATCGTGTTGACGCTCACATCATAACAAGAGCAGCAGACGTAGATACAGCAGATACTGCCAACACTGTCTGAACAAACAGATCAGATGTCATCGTTTGAAAAATGACTGTGGACTGTCAGTCCTAAAGATCAGATCTGAAAAACAAATATCTGTGTGTGATTTGGGTCTCAGCATGAGTGTGTGTGTGTGTCAGTATTGGCACTGTTGTGGGACACTCTTGACCTGTCCTGCACTCTGATTGGTGGAGCAAATCAAGGGCCAGATTCTCAAAAAATAATTAAATGGTGGTTGATTAGGATTTTACTTTTTTAATTTTAGTGTAATGTTGCTGTTTGAGGGAGATATTTTCTTTTACAGAAATCGCTTTTTAAGGACTACAACAAATGGCTGATAGGGACTACAATGAGCTTTTTCCCGGGTTAGTGACATCAGAAACCCCAAAATTTACATAAACCCCGCCCCCGAGAACACACAACAAAGGGGGCGAGGCCATGTTGGGCTGCTTTAGAGAAGAGGAAGAGTTGTTGTAGTAGAGTGTTGTTGTCATGCTGTCATTTTACGCCGGACTGCTTCACAAACGAGGGTCAATTCAACGCTGGATTTGCACAAAAGATTAACATGACGGCACATGCTAGTGGATGAGCTGAATCAACTCCACAGCAACTACATAAATTTATCCACTAACCATTCAGAAACGTCCAGTTTCATTCTAAAAGTTGTAACTTCTTCCTGAGTCTCTCCATCAGTGTCGACTCCGGTTTGAACAATGTAAGGCTGAACACCGTTACTGACAATCCTCATTTTGTCTGCGTGAGATTCTCCAGCTTTGTTGTTGTTGAGCAACTGAAGCTGTTAAAGCTCCGCCCTCTTCTGGAAAGGGGGCTGGGAGCAGCAGCTCATTTGCATTTAAAGGGACACACACAAAAATTACGTGTTTTTGCTCACACCCAAATAGGGGCAAATTTGACACATTATAATAAATGATCTGTGGGGTATTTTGAGCTGAAACTTCACAGACACATTCTGGGGACACCAGAGACTTTTATTACATCTTGTGAAAGGGGCATTATAGGTCCTTTTTAAGAATTTTTCTTTTAAGAAGTTTGGAAAATGTTCCTCAGTGCAATTCTTGAAAAAAGTTCTCCAGTCCCTGTTTTTCATAATCCCATGTTCAGAGTCGTGCGTTTCGCTCTGGTTGTTGCTCATACGGGTTTCCGGTGGGATTGTCAGTGACAGGATCAGGGGAATTACGGGCGATTCTCTCAGCGCTGCTGAACTCAAATCAGTCTCTAAGAGAGCACAAGAGAAAAGGACATTTCACTCCGAAAGGAGCTCATTTTGTCTTACTGAATGCTGAGAAATTAAAAATGAGCTTTGACATGTAGATGCAGATCATTAAAATAAATCCCACATGAGAGAATAGTTTAAAATTATGTAGCAAAGTACAACCAAGAGAAAATATGAAGGTAAAATCCATTTCAATGGCATAAAATTTTGTAAAAGCTGTTATAAGTGCACCATTTAGAAACGTTTTATGTGCACATTTAAAGTGCCCCTAATATGCTTTTTTGGAGTATTGCCTTTCATGTAGTGTGTAATACAGCTGTTTGTGAATGTTTGTGAAAGATTGAAGTGCAGATAAATGGAGTTATTGTCTCCCAGAAGAAAGAATCGATTGCCTGAAACAAGTCGTCAGTAATTCTAGTCTCACTTCCTGCTCAAACCTACATAGGTTTGAAACTAATTTTCATAATGCCAGCCTATGGTTTTCAATGGCTGATTTTGAACTGGAATTGATACGGTAAAACTGACGCCATCATTACTGTTCGTATCGCTGTGTATCAAGTGCCATCTGACCAATCAGAGCAGAGCAGGCTCTCAGAAAGGCGGGGTTTTGAGAGACCGGATCATTTATTGAACCGTTTCAGACACTGTGAGAAAAGAGCTGATGCTGCACTGTGTATTATGAGAAAATAAAGTGTTTTTTGACCTTGGATGCAGCTGAAAGCTGTTTTATAGTTTTTCCTCTAGTAGTGTATATATACTTATACTGTAAGTAAAAAAATACTAAGTACTTTATGGAAAAATCAGTGACTGTAATACTGTAAATGTGGTTCTGTGAAAGCAGCTCTTTTGCTGAATGTAGCATATAGGTCTACAAACCGTAAGCGAGCCGCAGTATTCAGTGCTGTCAGACTGTAATGGATGACCAGGGCGGCCCGTCACGTCTGCACAGCAAGATAACACACACTCCTCCTCGTACTCTCAGAGAGAACGCCAGGGATGAAGAACACCAAATAGCACTGAAAGATAGAAAGAGATGCGCCTCTGTGCTTTCATTGGTCGAGCTTGAGCACATCAAATGGGCTTTACTTTACATTCTACAACATAAATTAGCATTTTTATTACCTTATCCTGAATGAGTGGACAGGACTGGATTTATTCCATTTTGTGTGTGTGTGTGTGTGTGTGTTTACTGGATGGAATGAGTGATGATCAACCCGTCCTTCTGAACTCACAGCTGGAACAATGAGTGATATACAGCTGTTATCCTTTCTGCTGAAGCATCGCACATCTTGAAAGCCCCGTGTAGGTCATCTTTGTTCTTATTTATTGTGCTCAGGTCTGTTAGTTATCTACGTATTGCCTTAAGATGTCATATATGCATTGCACAAGATAGCATTTTATATCCAGAAGTTGCAGGTTTCGAACAATATGAGATGAACTTTCACTTTTCCTCATCTAAAAATGAATATTATGCCATCATTTACTCTCACGTCAATCAAAACCAGTATGAAAACAAAAGAATATAAAACCTCACAGGTATTTAGATAATAGCAGAATATTTTTGTGTATGTGTGTTCACATTTTTCAATGAGCTATCCCTTTAAATTTGACTGTGGTTTGGGATAATGGAAACAGATCAATGAAACTAATAACAGCTGTGCTACAGTTATTGACCTGCTCAGCTTTCCATTAGAATCAATACTGATCAAAAACAATAGCTGCCAATATTACAATCACCATATGACCACAGAGGGAAATTCTCTTCCTCTTTAATATCTCAATTGTTTCTCAATTGGTTCTCGCAATGAGGTTGGAACATGTTGTTGGTTTTAAAGGTATTACTTTGAAGTGGTTTAGGTTCTACCTATCTGACAGGACTTTTTCTGTCCGTCTTGGTGACTTTGTTTCCTCGTCAGCACCTCTTCCATGTGGAGAACCTCAGGGCTCTATTCTTGGCCCAATGTTGTTCTCATTGTAAATGCTTACATTCTTAAAAAATACAGCATTTTGTTTCATTGTTATGCAGATGACACATTCATTTATCTGGTCAACTCTTGTTGTTTTCAAATGTGCTCAAGAAAAAACTTGACGTTAAAATACGTCATTAACAACTAGTTGTTCAGTTACTGAACTGTGTGTGAACAGAACAGGATTAAGGTGAACTGACAACTGAATTTAGCTGCAGTGTGGACATAGCCTTAGTTGTAATTGGGATAAGGAGCTAGAGATTGCATTGTGTAAATGAATGTCCTCACAAAGATAGGTGAGTGTGTGTGAAGTATGTGGTTTCATGATGATGATGGTGAACTCCTAATATTGCTCTGTATGTGTCTTCAGGCAGTGTGGTGTATCTGGGAATGATGGTGGGCGCCTTCTTCTGGGGCGGTCTGTCAGATAAGGTGGGCCGGCGGCAGTGTCTGCTGGTGTGTATGTCAGTCAACGGCTTCTTCGCCTTCCTGTCGTCCTTCGTTCAGGGCTACAGCACCTTCCTCTTCTGCAGGATGCTCTCGGGATTCGGGTGAGTCTCATATACCATGAGGATGGAGGAAACGATCCATCTTCTGCTTTGATGATCATTCCTTTACTTAGCTAATGACAACATCACTGATGACGTGTGGGAAAGGTTATTCAGAGCGCTCTTAAAGGGATAGTTCACCCAAAAATGAAAATTCTGTTTACTGACCCTCATGTCGTTCCAAACCTATAAGACTTTTGGGTAACACTTTATGATAGTACACTTTAGACCTTCTGCTAACTATAAGTATCTTTGCAACTACATGTCAACTTATTCTACTAACACTAACGCTAACAGTCTACTATTACTGTAATGAGAGTTTCATTTTTGGGTGTACTGTCCCTTTAAGAAAAGACACTACAGGTGAATAGGGTAAAATAAATTATTATACATCACTATACTTCCCCTGTTGATTAATCACAGTACATTATAACAATAGTTTTGTATTACAAGTTTTCTGAAATTTAAATATGCAAATGAGCCATTATATAATTAAATATGCACTAATTTGCATACGCTTCCAGAATAGAACTCTGAACACTGGATAAAGCCAAAGGTTGAAAATTCATGTTTCATTTTGTTGACATATTAGAGTCAAAAAAGGGATTTTTGGATTTCTCTCTTTATCACTTATATAAATCAGATACTACTGTGAAAAAGATTCACCATCTTTTAGGAATAAAATATTGTATAAAACCAGGCGACTGATATATGAACAAACCGCTCTGTAAAAATATCCTTCAGAATACAGAAAAAGTTTTAAGACTGATATAGTAAAGCTGCTGAAGTGGAGATTCCTGACTAAAACTTACTGCGTTGAAATCTACAGACTCAAATAGATAAAGTGCAAAAAAGAATAAAGACTTAAATGTGTATTTTGAATGTTTTCTTTCCACTAATCTGAAAGAAGACATGTTATGGAAGCAAAATAGCCCAGAATAGCCCATGGTGTATTTCTGTAGCATTCTGGACCAAAGAGATTTGCAAAGATAATGATGGTTTCCAAACAGGTTTCCTACAGTATCACACCTTCCGCCCCATCGTTGTTTGGACTAAGGAAGTCTATAATACAAAGGCAGCGCACAGGGAAAAATGTGTTAAATTTAAAACTTTTAAGAGCCAAAAAATTGGGCTATTGGTCAAACCAGAAGTTAAGATGTCAGACCACTCAATCATTTACTGCCTTCAGATCCTGTTGGGATGAATGTAATGTATGTACCTACAAAATGCTTCAATTATCCATGAAAAGCTCAGGATTTCAGTCAGAAACAGTGTTCTTTTAATATCATTGATATATTACTATTATTATGTTTTTGTTAATATTCTGAATTTGATTTCTTGTTTTCATTTTAATTTTAGTAATTTTAATTAAATATGTCTATATAGTTTTAGGTGTTATTATTTAAACTTTTAAGAGCCAAAAAATTGGGCTCTTGAACAAAGAGCTCTTTTTTGAACAAAAAATTCAACGAGCACCAGAACGACCAGACACAGGAACAGTTTCTTCCCTCAAGCAATTCATCTCATGAACACTTGACAAACACGGAACACACAACACTATTATATATTTACTTAATAACACATACTTTTTTATATTTCAAATTTGCACACATCATAACTGTACATATAAATTGTCTATATTATATATTGTTTTTTGCACTTTGTCTATCTTGTATATTACTCTTCTATTCTTTTTATTATCTGTGTCTTGTCTTGTCGCTGTCACTCTGTTGCACTGTGGAGCTTCTGTCACTAAAACAAATTCCTAGTATGTGTAAACATACCTGGCAATAAAGCTCTTTCTGATAAAGCTCTTTCGGGTTATTTTCTATTTTTTTATTTTCAGTTAATGTTTATTTTATTTCACGTAATGATTTTTTTATGGTTTTAGTTAACGATAATAACCCTGGTCAGGAACACAGACTTTCTCAGTCAAAGAATCGTGGTGCAATGAAGTTGCATTGGTCATATTAAGTTTAAATTTATGCATACATTTATTAACGCACAAAATTATTTTTTTTTAAAAAGTATGCGGGTCAGTGACGTGACGGGTCATTTTTTTTTTTGTCCAAAGGCCTTAATAATAATAAAAAACAAAGATATGACATCCAAAGTATGTAAGGTAGTACAACTAGATCTCTTTTAGTGAATCCAGAATGTTTTAGTTATATTTTGCTACATATAAAGGGATTTTAAAGATTTTGAAGTGTCAAAAGGTCATTTGGTTTAACTGTCCAAAGGCCAATACAGCCATTTCATTTGTGATTAAAATATCTTAAAATGTAATAAATGTATGTACTTTTTATTCTGGCATGATTTTATAACATCATATATCAACATAGTGCAAAATGGTATTAAAATTATGTGTAGAAGTCGTTGTTTTGTTATGAGAAAGAATGTCCGGAAAAATGAATTTCACTGATGTCATTCGGAGTAACCAATATAAAGGGACCATTTTGGATCAAGTCATGCACTCGATATCACAGGATGACAGGATGTGACATCATTCAGACACCTGCAAAGGACCACATGGTCATGAAGCAAAGTAAATAACTCTCTCTTAACTATTTGAAAAATTCATGTTTTCACTCATACGCATGTCCCGAAACATCAGGTCATTCGGTACAACCACTATAAAACATGGAAAATGTTGTAATATTTTAAAAAAACTTGAACTAAACATAAAATGTTTGATTGTCCTTTTGCTAGCTAGCTATCAGCCTGTTAACATTGTTTGAAAATATCGTCATTTGGTATAACCAAAAGTTTCATTCGGTAAAACCAAAATTTTGGTTAAACCAAATGACTTTTTTGGTGACAAATTTTATCCAACTTGTAAAAAATGACAAACGCAGTGTTAACTGATTAAAAAAAACGCATAATCTCATTGTTAACACTTAATAAAACTTCAAAATTAATTATATCTCCATTATGTTTTTGTTTTTTTACACTTTTAAAACCTTATTTGTCAATGACCCATGCATAAAATATGCATTAAATGTATTATACATTTAAATGTTTGCATTTTCTGTACTGTAAAAGAATAGCACTGAAGTTGCTACCCATTTCCCAGCATTCCTACTTTTTGAACTAATAAGTAGGAACTGAAAGGCAGCAAATGTTTTGAAATTGTCATTGTTTCACTCCTCAGAACGTCAAACGACACTTGACTGATTTATAGTGACTTTTAACAATAAATTGTAAGAAAATCCTGAGGATTTATGTTTATAATTTCATATGTGCTCAGCTTGAAATCAGCCTTTGATTTTGATGTCATATGGATGTATGATGCCGTGCAAGTGGTTAAAATTAATAAATTTTTATTGTTAAGCAAATGAATGCATCAGTGAGTCAGTGGTGCATGATAAGTAAATCTGTTTTGCAAATGTTTATAGAGACAGATAAAGTGTGTAAAACACTGAAATGATCTGTTCTGATAATCATACACCTGCAAAACAAATGCAAACCTTGACATTTTTTCTTTTGAATCATCTTCTGAGCATTGGACCACTTCAGAAGCTGGAAATATCCCGTAGGAATATCCTGAATACAATGAATACAGCGCAACCCCATCATGTCCGTCCTCCTGTCTGCCGTCTGAGAACAAAAGTCGTTTTAAACACAGTGATAATGTTTTAGAGCGACACACTGACTCACAGTCAGTCAGACTCTTTCTGTCTCTCTTCAAGCACTTCTGCAATGTCACAGTTGTTTTAACCTCCTGGCACAGACCCATAATGTAAGAAGAGAGAGAGGGTTTTATTGCTAATTGAATTTCAGCGTGGTCTCCTGGTCTTCGGCAGTGCAGTGACTCCAGACTGAATCAGTGCTGCAGTGCAATCACTGCGGCCCATCTGAACCAGGGTCAGAGGTCATACAGACTGAAACAGACTACAGGCCCATGTGTTCAAAAATAGCTAGATGCATCACAAAGAAGGAGCATAAGACAATTCATTTATTTTTTAACTTTGCTGATTTTATTTGATAAAATCTATCTATCTATCTATCTTTAGGATTGGCGGGGCGGTTCCCATCGTATTCTCGTACTTTGCGGAGTTTCTGGCCCGTGAGAAGCGTGGCGAACACCTGAGCTGGCTGTGCATGTTCTGGATGGTGGGCGGAATCTACGCCTCGGCCATGGCCTGGGCCATTATACCACACTACGGTGAGTGACAGCACCAACTGACCAATCCTAAAGCTCTGCTACTACTGTATATCCAGCCCTATAACCCAGTGACTGAGCAGCTTTCACATCCATCACCAGTAGAAACAGTGATCTGTAAGGCTGCTTTGCATTGACATGATTTCAAATTCTTTTTTTTCTTTTTTTTTTCAGAAACAAGTATATATTTGTGCATGCAGAATGCACATTAAACAAGATTACAGCTTCCCCTTAAATAAATATGGTGTTGCAATGCAAAGGTGACGGTCACAGGGTTGCTAAAGTGTTGCTAAATGGTTGCTAGTATGTTTTCTAGGTGACTTACTCCAACTGGTTATTTTGTTTTCTTTTAAATTTAAATACAATTCTGCTATCCTGCTAGCGGATAATGTCTATGGAAGCTTGTTTCCGCTACTAAATAAAATAATTAAAAAGATATTTGCAACTTTTTTTCTCGTAATTCTGACTTTTTCCTCACAATTGCGAGATATAAAGTCATAATTACATTATATATAGTCAGAATTGCGAGTTATAAAGTCAGAATTGCGTGATATAAAGTCAGAATTGTGCTTTATAAAGTCAGAATTCCGAAATACAAAGTCAGAATTGCGCATTATAAAGTCAGAATTGCGTGATATAAAGTCAAAATTGCGAGATATAAAGTCAGAATTGCGAGATATAAAGTCAGAATTGTGAGATATAAAGTCAGAATTGCGCGTTATAAAGTCAGAATTGTGAGATATAAAGTCAGAATTGCAAGATATAAAGTCAGAATTGCGCGTTATAAAGTCAGAATTGCGAGATATAAAGTCAGAATTGCAAGATATAAAGTCAGAATTGCGCGTTATAAAGTCAGAATTGCGAGATATAAAGTCAGAATTGCAAGATATAAAGTCAGAATTGTGCTTTATAAAGTCAGAATTGCGAGATATAAAGTCAGAATTGTGCTTTATAAAGTCAGAATTGCGAGATATAAAGTCAGAATTGTGCTTTATAAAGTCAGAATTGCGAGATATAAAGTCAGAATTGCGCATTATAAAGTCAGAATTGCGTGATATAAAGTCAAAATTGCGAGATATAAAGTCAGAATTGCGAGATATAAAGTCAGAATTGTGAGATATAAAGTCAGAATTGTGCGTTATAAAGTCAGAATTGCGAGATATAAAGTCAGAATTGCGAGATATAAAGTCAGAATTGCGAGTTATAAAGTCAGAATTATGCATTATAAAGTCAGAATTGCGAGATATAAAGTCAGAATTGCGCATTATAAATTCAGAATTGCGCATTATAAAGTCAGAATTGCGAGATATAAAGTCAGAATTGCGCATTATAAAGTCAGAATTGCGAGATATAAAGTCAGAATTGCGCGATATAAAGTCAGAATTGCGAGTTATAAAGTCAGAATTGCGAGTTATAAAGTCAGAATTGCGCGATATAAAGTCAGAATTGTGCTTTATAAAGTCAGAATTGCGAGATATAAAGTCAGAATTGCGAGATATAAAGTCAGAATTGCGCGTTATAAAGTCAGAATTGCGAGATATAAAGTCAGAATTGCAAGATATAAAGTCAGAATTGTGCTTTATAAAGTCAGAATTGCAAGATATAAAGTCAGAATTGTGCTTTATAAAGTCAGAATTGCGAGATATAAAGTCAGAATTGCGAGATATAAAGTCAGAATTGTGCTTTATAAAGTCAGAATTGCGAGTTATAAAGTCAGAATTGCGCATTATAAAGTCAGAATTGCGAGATATAAAGTCAGAATTGCGCATTATAAAGTCAGAATTGCGAGATATAAAGTCAGAATTGCGCATTATAAATTCAGAATTGCGCATTATAAAGTCAGAATTGCGAGATATAAAGTCAGAATTGCGCATTATAAAGTCAGAATTGCGAGATATAAAGTCAGAATTGCGCGATATAAAGTCAGAATTGCGAGTTATAAAGTCAGAATTGCGTGATATAAAGTCAGAATTGCGCGATATAAAGTCAGAATTGCGAGTTATAAAGTCAGAATTGCGAGTTATAAAGTCAGAATTGGAAGATATAAAGTCAGAATTATGTGATATAAAGTCAGAATTGCGAGTTATAAAGTCAGAATTGCGAGATATAAAGTCAGAATTGCACGATATAAAGTGAGAATTGCGAGATATAAAGTCAGAATTGGCAGATATAAAGTCAGAATTATGTGATATAAAGTCAGAATTGCGAGTTATAAAGTCAGAATTGGAAGATATAAAGTCAGAATTATGTGATATAAAGTCAGAATTGCGAGATTTAAAGTCAGAATTGCGAGTTATAAAGTCAGAATTGCGAGGTATAAAGTCAGAATTGCGAGATATAAAGTCAGAATTGCGAGATATAAAGTCAGAATTGGAAGATATAAAGTCAGAATTATGTGATATAAAGTCAGAATTGCGAGATATAAAGTCAGAATTGCGAGTTATAAAGTCAGAATTGGAAGATATAAAGTCAGAATTATGTGATATAAAGTCAGAATTGCGAGATATAAAGTCAGAATTGCGAGATATAAGGTCAGAATTGCACGATATAAAGTGAGAATTGCGAGATATAAAGTCAGAATTGGCAGATATAAAGTCAGAATTATGTGATATAAAGTCAGAATTGCGAGTTATAAAGTCAGAATTGTGAGTTATAAAGTCAGAATTGGAAGATATAAAGTCAGAATTATGTGATATAAAGTCCCAATTCTGACTTTTTTTCTTACAATTGCGAGTTTTTATTGCGTTTTATTCTGACTCAGAATTGTGAGGAAAAAAGTGAGAATTGTGAAATAAAAAGTAGCAATTACCTTCCATAAATATCACACATCAACACCGAACAAGATGCAGTTTGTTGAGAATGAGACAAATGTTTGTGCGGATATCACATAACTGATCCTCTGGGAAGGATCTGTCCTTCATCATCTCATTATGAGAGGATGATGGGTAATTTTCTGTGAGAGAGTGTAAACAAGAGCAGATATAAGGGACTGCTGGTCTTCTGCAAGATACTGTGCTGGTAATTGAGGTCAATTTATTAGCGTCTTGTTTTAGCACCGTTTCTGTGGTCAGGAGGCAGCGGCGTGTGCTGAAATGGTTCTGCCGCAATGCCTTCATCACTGCAGGAGTGGGGCGAGAGGCAGGTGAAGGACTTCGGCGGCGGTGAAACCGTTTAAGTGTGTGTGTGTTCTGCATATCCTCCAACTTTTGTTCTGAAGTAGAAATGAATACTGTCAGGATAAAAAGTTGCTGTTGCGTATCTGTGCTGGCATGCTAACTATAAACTAGCGTGTGGCATTAGCTTCAGTTTTAGGCGATGCTGGTCTTTTGTTAGCTAGTTAAGATAATAATTGTTTCTGAACATGTTTAACAAGTGTAGCCGTGCTGGTCACCAGTCTAAACCAACATTATAAGTCAATGTTCAGTTGTTAAGCACTGGTTTAGCTGGTTTGTGATGAAGCTGGAGCTGCAGTGAATACCGATGTGCTGCGTTATTCACTGTGTTGTACTGGTGTGTCTCTCTAGAGTCAGTGGTCCATGAACACTCTCCATTACACACATAATCTATATAATGAGATTCTCTATGGTGACTGATAAACACGCACCCGTGGGGTTATTCCTCTCTCTCTCACACACACACACACACACAGAGAGAGAGCGCTACGGCCCTGTAATGAGTGTTACGGCCACTGCCAAAAAGTGATCCAGTCTTATTGCCTTTTTTAACCGGAGCACGTGCTTTTGTGCCAGATATTGATCCGGTCTGGAACGAACACATCTGTGTGAGACTCCACATAATAATCTTATAATGATATATATATATATATAAATATAATTGCTCAAGAAGTTAATGCTGGTTCTGATAGAAAGGTGTCAGAATACACAGTGCATCACAGTTTGTTGCGTATGGGGCTGTATAGCTGCAGACCAGTCAGGTGACCATGCTGACCCCTGTCCACCGCTGAAAGAGCCAACAGTGAACATCAGAACTGGACCACGGAGCAATGGAAGAAGGTGGCCTGATCTGATGAATCATGTTTTCTTTTACATCACGTGGATGGCCGGGTGCGTGTGCGTTGCTTACCTGGGGAACACATGGCACCAGATGCACTATGGGAAGAAGGCAAGCCGGCGGAGGCAGTGTGATGCTTTGGGCAATGTTCTGCTGGGAAACCTTGGGTCCTGCCATCCATGTGGATGTTACTTTGACACGTACCACCTACCTAAGCATTGTTGCAGACCATGAACACCCTTTCATGGTGTCTGTGGCCTCTTTCAGCAAGATAATGCTCCCTGACACAAAGCAAAAATGGTTCAGGAATGGTTTGAGGAGCACAACAATGAGTTTGAGGTGTTGACTCGGCCTCCAAATTCCCCAGATCTCAGTCCAATGGAGCATCTGTGGGATGTGCTGAACAAACAAGTCCAATCCATGGAGGCTCCACCTCACAACTTACAGGACTTAAAGAATCTGCTGCTAACATCTTGGAGCCAGATATATTATAAGGGTGTAACGGTACATGTATTCGTCCCAAACCACATGGATGTCATGGTTCGGTTCATGCACTTAGATGACAAATACAGTCAATCACGGGCGATTCACACTCCAATCCAGAAGGGGGCGCTTGCAATATTGCAACGCTGTTTGCTAACCGCCACAACAGGAAAAAGCGCAGTCTCTTATTTTCTGATGATGACTCATTTGAGTCATATTTTCTCTAAGGAATTTTAGGAGAAACATCTGAGATGAACATTTTACTTTTAAATGAGTATATTATTATGTGTCCTGAGCTCTGAAAGAGCAATCTTTGAGATATTAGTGTACTTGAAACCATCTATTCACATTTGGCTTACCATATTTATATAGTTATATATATATACACACAGTATTTCTGATCTTGTATATGTTGTTCAGGATGGAGATGCGGCGTAAGAGAGAGAGGTTATAAGTGAGCAGGTTCTAAGGATGTAATATTAACTTTCCTCTCAGTGGTGATGTTTCTGTGTGTCCCCTACGGCCTCTTACAGCCCAGAGTGAGTAATTGCATTAGAATCTAGAAGACATTAGTGTTTAGAGACTACAGGACTGTGTGTGTGTGTGTGTGTGTGCGTGTGTACTTGTTTAACCTACATTATGAGGGGCAAAACTAAACTTAATAAACATACTAAATGATGCTTGTTTGAAAATGTAAAAATGCAGAAAGTTTTCCGTTATGGGTCAGGTTAGTATAGGGGGATAGAGAACACAGTTTGTATGTATATAAATGATGTCTATGGAAAATCCCCACAAAGATACCAAAACCTAATGTGTGTTTGTGTCATTTTAATTTGCTGATTTTTTTATATATATGTTTGTATGTAGATAATTATCTTTATTTAACTATCAATATTTATTCAATACATGTATTTATGTATTTCATTTTCTGTGAAACTTGAAAAATATTTGCTTACAGATTATGTGTATATATATATATATATATATATATATATATATATATACATATATTATTTTTTTAAATAATAAAATATATTATTTTTTTTAATTTTTTTATTATATATATTATTTTATCTTATTTTATTTATTTTATTTTGTTATTTTATTTTATCTTATCTTTATATATTTTATTTATTATTATTTTATTTTATTTTATTAGTTTGCAGGCTTGGTCCCCCATACAGTACAAATCATGAAGTTTGTACTGTGTATATTGAGGGGGAAAAAACATTTTTTAAGGGAAGTTAAAGGAAGTTCACCCAAAAGTGAAAATTCTGTCATCAAATTATGTCATTTGCTCTTCAGCATACTTTGCAAAGCAAACTTTGAATGAAATTCAAAACCCTTTTTTTTTGTCAGCTTTTGACACATGAGAATCAACTTCAGAAAGCTTGTAATATGGCGCTCAAATCATATGAACTACTCATCAGCACTAGTCCTCATCCACCAAAAAGAGCAGCTTGAACATTCTGCTAAACTCCATTTGTGTCTGAAGTGACATGAGAGTGAGTAAACGATGACAGAATTTTCCTTTAAACATCTTTTTTCTGGTCTAAGGCCTTTCTGTCCTCCGAGGCATCTTCGTTTTTTACTCTCCGTTCCCCCGCAGCTGTCCTGTAAGCATCTTGCTCAGCTCCATCGCTCACTGTTTCTCAGTTTCTGAATAAAACACATTGCGTCTCCAGCCACACACACACACCATATGGTGCCGCTCCGCCTCTAGACATTCTCCGCAGCGTCAGAGAGCAGCAGCCATGTGGAAAATGATACCAACTTTAATGATTATTTTTCAGCGAGAGTGTGTTTTTTCAGCAGTATTACTCCTGCAGGCATTCCTAATCGACTCCTCTTCACACACACACACACACACACACTCACACACACCAAAACAAACTTATTCACTGTGAAATTTAGTTGCGGAGGCTTTTCAAAGGCTTTTGTGGGAATCACTTTTTGCGTATTTTGTGTTGTGCTGAACCGCATTTGCTTGTGTCACCAACAAAACCAAAAAACACCATGGTACTGTGCAGGGTTATTATTGTAAAATAATAATAATATTTCAAATATTTCAAATGCATGAATAATACTGTACTATTAAAATAACTTGACACGTACTTGACATTTTTTGAACACCAAAGATTTTATTTATTTATTTTACACAGATCATTTATTATAGCTTGTCAAATTTGCCCCTATTTGGGTGTGAGCAAAAAAATTGTGTGTGTTCCTTTAAATGCAAATGATCTGCTGCTCCCAGCCCCCTTTCCAGAAGAGGGCGGAGCTTTAACAGCTCACGCTTCGGTTGCTCAACAACAACAAAGCTGGACAATCTCACGCAGACAAAATGAGGATTGTCAGTAACGGTGTTCAGCCTTACATTGTTCAAACCGGAGTCGACACTGATGGAGAGACTCAGGAAGAAGTTACAACTTTTAGAATGAAACTGGACGTTTCTGAATGGTTAGTGGATAAATTTATGTAGTTGCTGTGGAGTTGATTCAACTCATCCACTAGCATGTGTCGTCATGTTAATCTTTTGTGCAAATCCAGTGTTGAATTGACCCTCGTTTGTGAAGCAGTCCGGTGTAAAATGACGGCATGACCACAACACTCTACTACAACAACTCTTCCTCTTCTCTAAAGCAGCCCAACATGGCCTCACCCCCTTTGTTGTGTGTTCTCGGGGGCGGGTTTATGTAAATTTTGGGGTTTGATGTCACCACTAACCCAGGAAGTAGCTCATTGTAGTCCCTACCAGCCGTTTGGTGTAGTCCTTAACAAGCAATTTCTGTAAAAGAAAATCTCTCCCTTTGCATTGAACTTTGAGCGTCGTAACTTTGCAGATGTTGTTTATGCAGCAACATTACACACTAACTAAAGTTAAAAAAGTGAAATCATAATCAACCACCCCTTTAATGCTCTCTCTCTCTCTGTGTGATCAGGCTGGAGCTTCAGTATGGGTTCAGCGTATCAGTTCCACAGTTGGCGGGTGTTTGTGGTGGTCTGCGCTCTGCCCTGCGTCTCTGCGGTCGTTGCGCTCACGTTCATGCCGGAGAGTCCACGCTTCTACCTGGAGGTAATGACAGTGTGCATGTTCACATGTGTGTTTACTGTTATTTAAAGGGATAGTTAATCCTAAAATAAAAATTACATCATCATTTCCTCACCCTGGTGTTGTTCTAATGCCGTATGCCCTTCTTTCTTTTATGGACCACAAAAGGAGAGTTTGCGTTCGTATAATGACAGCAAAAGTATCACAGAATGATCGCATGCCATATATTCCAAGTTAAATTGAATGTATTGTTTAATGAAATTCTTGACCTTGACATTCGTGAGACTCTGAAGTTGTGGAAAATTAACAAAAACTCAACAAGAATGAGCTCAAATATAAGAGTTTTATTAGTGTCACATGTTTTTATCATTACATTGTTTCCGTATTTCGTAGTTTTCATCACTGAACTATTATTCAAATATGAGGAAAATGGTCAGGAATTAAAAAAACAAGATGTACAAAATTTTGCCTGCTAGTTGTAGCAAAGTAGTGTTTGCCTCCAAATTGTAAACTCTAATATTGCACAGCTCTATATATAGGGCCCTATTTTAACGAACGAAGTGCATGGTCTAAAGCGCACACCGCAGGTGCACTTAGGGTGTGTCTGAATCCTCTTTTGCTAGTTTAACAACGGGAAAAAAATGGTCGGCGCACCCGGTGCATGGTCTAAAAGGGTTGTCCCTATTCTCTTAATGAGTAATGGGTGTGTTTTGGGCGTAACGTGCAATAAACCAATCAGAGTGTCATCTCCCATTCCCTTTAAAAGCCAGTTGCGCTCACGCCATGGTGGATTTGCTATTTGCATGGCGGGATTTGCAAGCAGAAAAACTGAACTCCATTACTGCTCCATTGACTTTAGACCAGGTTTCAGATGGTCAATGGCGCGGTCTATTTCAGTTGCCTTAAAATAGCAACACGCCAACAATGTGCCTGAACACACCTTCTTTTTCAGACCAGCATGCCCATTGGTGCACAAATGGGCATGCTAAAGCTGCTCTCAACTGCTTGATAGTTTATATCATCGCTGAATGTTACTATATTATCACCCAGCTCTAATCTGCTAAATGTGACTATAAGGCATGAAGATTTTAAGATATTATAAACATGAACATCAGGATTATCTGTAAAGCTGCTTTGAAGCAATATGTGCTGTGAAAAGTGCTATACAAATAAATTTGACTTGACTTGAGATTGTTTTTTGTTTGTGTTCTCTCTCATCTACAGATGGGAAAACATGACGAGGCGTGGATGGTTCTCAAACAGATTCATGACACCAACATGCGAGCGCGTGGAGAGCCGGAGAAAGTCTTTACTGTGAGTCACACACACTCTCGTTCTCTCTCACACACTCAACCAGCAAAAGCTATACAGTTTGACCCTTTGACCCCACTCAGTCAAAGCGTTCCTAACCAAAGCGCTGCACTGGTAACGCCACGTCTCTCTGTCTCCACCTGCAGGTGAACCGTATAAAGATCCCCAAGCATCTGGATGAGCTGGTGGAGATGCAGTCAGAGTCGGCAAACCCTGTAGCTAAAGTCTTATTCCGGATCAAGAGAGAACTGCACGGAGTGAGTGAACAAACCCTCAGATCTCCTGCAGATCCACACATACACCTCAGATCATGGAGGACGTGTGAGAGGGGATTCACTGCGAACGACTAACCGCCTGCATGAGGACTGCGTTTCTGTGTGTCTAAGGCAATTTACACTAGTGTTCAAAAAACTGCACCGAGGCTACATTTATTTGATCAAAAATACAGTAAAACAGTAATGTTGTGAAATTGATTGTAAAATATAATTTATTCCCTTGGTCAAAGCTGAATTTTCAGCATCATTACTCCAGTCTTCAGTGTCACATGATCCTTCAGAAATCATTCTAATATGATGATTTGTGCTCAAGATATGCTACATAGTAGGATATATATCACTTTACATGAATGTACAGTATGTATGCGGATAAAGTAGAATGTACTATATATATATAATTATTTAATTATATAATTTTATATATTAGTAATAATATTTAATAATAATTATATATATATATATATATATATATATATACATATGATTAAAAATATTATCGTAAAATAAGATCGATTTATGTGTGTGTATATATATATATATATATATATATATATATATTCTATTATTAAAAATAATTAAAAATAAATGCTTTAATGGTTATATCATTCAATTAGTCATTTGTTCGATAAGTTCGATTTTTATTTAAAAAAAAAAAAATATATATATATATATATATATATATATATATATATATATATATTTTTTTTTAAATAAAAATATAATTATAATTATATAATTATAATTATATAATATACAAAATCCTGATGTTAATATACTGTTTTATATATATATATATATATATATATATATATATTAACATCAGGATTTTCTGTAAAGCAGGTTTGAAACAATCTGTATTGTGAAAGTGCTATACAAGTAAATTTGACGACTTGAATTATGAATTATTATAGAAAATTCAAAAGAACAGCATTTATTTAAGAATAATTATTTTATTTAATGATCCTTTGATCAATTTAATGCATCCTTGCTGAACAAAACTATTTTCTTAAAATAATTAAAAAATTTATAGGTGATTACAAATATTTTTCAAGTGCTTTTTTTTATTATTATTATTATTATTCAAAATTCATATATTGTTTGACCACAAAAATGCATCTCAGAGAAAAATCTCAGTGCTGACATTGAGAGCAGACGAAAGCAGAAAACAGTTTGCTCCTTGAAACATGAAACCGTTTGAATAAACGTCTTGTATTTAAAAAGATTAAGTCAAGCTAAAGTCCAGCTGGACTCAGACGGACCAAATGTTCTGCTGACTCATCTTTGCCTTTGCATTTCTTAACGGGGTGATGAAATGAAATCATAAATCACAGGTGTTTTATTTGCACTTTATGCATTACTTGACTGTGTGTGTGTGTGTGTGTGTGTGTGTGCAGATCTGGCTCACGTTCCTGAAGTGCTGGGATTACCCCGTCAAGGACAACACTGTGAAGTTGGCTGTAGTTTGGTTCTCGCTGTCGTTTGGGTGAGACCGTTTGGCTCTAATATCCACTGTCTGATTGGCCCAACCGTCCCCTGATTTACGCCCCCTGTAGTTACACACATTATCACCCAGCGGAGCCGTGATTACAGTGATCACACAGTGTTTGCATAGCATTTAGAGTACAATATCATCTGATTCGATTCTATTCTATTCTATTCTTTTTCTTCCTCTGTCTCTGTGTTTCTGTGTCTCAATCTGGTTCTGCTCCTCTCTGGCACTGTAATGAACTGTAGTCCCTGTAATCACCATGATTTAAGTAGCTGGCTTGCAGTGGTTAGGCCCAGGGGTGGAGCTGCATGAGGGGGACTAGTCAAAGTTTAATTACTGTATTTATAGGAGCTTAAGCCTGGATGGACGGGCTCAGAGACAGAGCTCTGTAGGAGGGCTTATATCTACACTCTAATGTATGTAACAATCCAATTTACTCATGAAATCACACTAAAAACTCTGGCCTGGCATTGGACATTCTATTCTATTCTATTCTATTCTATTCTATAACCAATTATCCCAGCTCTAAAAACAGACTGGAAGAGTTGTGTTCTATGTAAAATAGCCAATAAACATTTAAATTCAGTTAAAAATTCAGTAGAAAATATTAGTGTACACTAATTATACACTGAAACACTTATTGTTTGTATATTTATATAGTATTGTTTAGTAGTATTAATATTACTACTAGTAATAGTAATTATTAGTAATTATAGTTAGTAGTAGTATAGGTAGTAGTAATTATATTACTAATTATTATTAGTATGTAATAATATTTTGAAGTAGTTTATTTTTATATTTTCAGTTTTAATTTGAATTTAATTTTTTGCCATTTTGTCATGTGGTTTTGTAATTTTATTAGTTTTTGTTTATTTGATTTTTCTATTTAGCTTTAATTTATATTTATTTCAGTTTTAGTTTTAGACTTTACCTTAATTATTTCAGATCATTGCGAAGGCAACTTTTCAAATTTTTAAAGTTTTTTAAAAATATTTTTAAGTATTTTTTAAAGTAATTTCAAGTTTTTCATGTAGTATTTAAATTTTATTTTTAAAGTTATTTTAAAGTATTTTTTAAAGTAATTTCAAGTTTTTCATGTAATATTTATATTTTTATTTTTAAAGTTATTTTAAAGTATTTTTTAAAGTAATTCCAAGTTTTTCATGTAATATTTATTTTTAAATTATTTTAAAGTATTTTTTTAAAGTAATTTCAAGTTTTTCATGTAATATTTATATTTCATATTTATATTTTTATTTTTAAAGTTATTTTAAAGTATTTTCTATAGTAATTTCAAGTTTTTCATGTAATATTTACATTTTTATTTTTTAAAGGTTTTAAGTATTTTTTTAAAGTGATTCCAAATGTTTCATGTAATATTTATATTTTATTATATTCCAGCTTTTATTACAATTAATGACAATTTTAAAGTTTTTGTATTATAGTTTTAGTTTACAATAACAAATCTTAAGAGAGTATTCTAGTTTACTACTCTAGTCTAGGGGTTTCAGGTTAACAACACTCCTAAATTGTGGTAAAACATGACTTATTGCTTTATTTCTATTCCGTTTTATTCTGTCACTCTTTTCTTGTCTAATTTCACCCATCTTCTTTCCTCGTCTCTTTTGTTTCAAGTCTTAATAAAGTCATGTCTTCACGCTGTCACAGACAAACTCAAGCTCACAGACTTCAATACAAAATAAAAGAGGACACACACACACACACACACACACTAATTAAAGAGTGAACAGATGCCTCTATCGCTGCTCCCTGTCAGACTGAAGCCCACTGCTGAGGAGCAGAAATTAATTAACTAAGTGCTGGTGTCACCACCTGTGTCACACACACACACACACACACACAATAAACACATCACTGAGCTTCAGCCCGTTAGTCCCTCAAACATCACCGCTCTGATCTCATGTGCCGCTGATGACATCACTTCCTGTGCACAGGTACTACGGTCTGTCTGTCTGGTTCCCTGACGTCATAAAGCACCTGCAGGCGGATGAATACGCGTCCCGCATGAAGATCCACAACAACGAGAGAACCGAAGACTTCACCTTTAATTTCACCCTGGAGAACCAGATCCATAAAAACGGAGTGTTCATCAACGACAGGTGAGTGTGTGTGTGTGTGTGTGTGTGTGTGTGAGACAGCATGTCTGTGCTCTCATTCAGATCATCATATAATGCACTTGTGTTACATTTAATGTATTGAATTCCACTTATCTCCATAATTTAGTTTTTGATGACCACCCTAACAATGTTAACATCTACAGTTTTAAATTGAATTTTGTTTTTGTCATTTTTATTAGTTTTTGTTTTTTAAAACATGTCTATATAGTTAGGGGTCAAGCACCGAAGGTGAGTAGGCACCTATTGTTTCCGGTGAATCTGTTTATGGGAAAGTTATGACATTTGGCACACTGATAGAGGTCAGTCCCAACATTAACCACACCAATTTTGGAGTCTCTAAATCAATGCCTCTAGCGCCACCACATGTCCAAAGTTTCACTCATGTTTATGCTAATAACTTTTGAACCATAATGGTTAGAAACCCTCTTTTTTCCTCTGATTCCTTGGCTCAAGACGATTTGACTGGACCCTACGATGTCATTTTCCGTCATAAACATTTTCCCGCCTTTTTGAATTTTCTAAATTTTTTCATAGCTCTTGCAAAAATAGACATAAGACTCCATCTCCTCAACGCCTTATCGTATTCAGACCAAACTTGGTCCATGTTATCACATGACCTGCTGCCTTTCGGCGCAGCGCCACCTACTGGTCTGGAGATACAAAAAAATTATATTTTTACTTATAACTTCTTAACGGTTTGTCCAAAAAAATCACAAAAATGTTAGATTTTAGATGTTAGTTACGTCTTGTTAGATTCGAGGCATCATGCTGAGTTGAATGATATCCAATTTTCCCATATTGGCCATTTTGGGCGTCGACCATTTTGAATTTTGTCGCAAAATGCTGTATTTTACAAACACATGACCGTATCATTATGAAACTCGGTATGGGTCATCGGCACAATGCCCTGAAGGAGTCTGAGAAGTTTCAGACCTAAAATTATTTACATGCTTATAACTTTAGATGTGATTGACTTATTTTCACAGGAGAAAGTAGATTCCTTTAATCCTTTCCGAGTCCGAGGGTACCAAACATGCTAGGCTTCGCCTTACGCTCAGTGCAATGTTGTGATTTAGCTTTTAAACAACATTCGCGAATATCTTCAAAACCGTTAGTCTGATCGAGACGAAACCACTGTAGTAAAATTGGAAACATAGGTTGTTGACAATATGCTAATGGACAAATGTCAAAATTTTGATAGTATGTGACAAACAAACTGCAATCAAATCAAATGTGGGTAATTTTTGTGTTCATGCATATACATGTCTATAACTCCTAAACAAAATGATATTTTCACCAAATTTGACATGCTTATGTATGGGGGCACTCTGAGGACACACAAAAAAGCGGTGGGACTGAACAAATTGAATAAAACATGAAATTGGCTCTTCAATTTGAACTAAACAAAAGTGAGAAATGTTACCTTGCTCAAAATAAAATATATTTATTTTATTTTATTTCAGTTAATTTTATTTTGTTTCATGTAGCAACATTTTTTTTATGGTTTTAGTTTTAGTTAACTATTATAACCCTGGTTTACATCCACATCAGTGTTCCAATTTTAATCAGAATTTGGCCATTTTATGCCAATTTTTTGGCAGAATTGAGTCATGAAACGCTGATTCCCACCATTGGGATATTCCTGTTTTAATGGGAAATTAGTTGCATGTAAACACCTTATTCAGAAAATCCAATTAGAGGAGATATATGCAAATGCCCCGTCTGCAAGGAAATGTGGGAATTGTAGGATTGTTATTTGGCAGACGTTTTCCACTGGATTATTCTAGAACTCAATGTTTTTCAGGATAGTGCTGCTCATTTCGGAATGGGATTCGCGGAAGGTGTTGATATGTAAATGAGGGCGGTCATATGTTAATGAGCTCAGCTCATGGTTGTAATATCATAATCATGAAGATTTCCTGAAGTTTCTGCAGTTTAGTTTTAGTAAATGAAGCTGTTATTGGGAAGGTTTGGGTTGTGAATGTTAGAAATCGAACTCTTATTTCAAAAGAGCAAGAAGAATTGTGTTTCCCTGGATAAAAAGAGACCGGTCATTCGTCACTGAACTCGAAGAGCCCTTTGTAGTCGTCTTATCTACTTCAGCTCCTCTGTGTGAAATGAAATCTTAGAACTAAACGTGTGTTTACAGAAATAGAGCAGATTGTGAGTCTACAGATGCAGTTAATGTTTGTGTGTGTGTGTGTTATTGTTCTCAGCGGTCTGATCGCTCTCTCATAAATAACGTTCCAGTGTTGAGGTAATGTCTCATCCAGACACAGAGCCAGGAAATTAAAACGCCCTTATCTCTCCTCTCCTCCTTTTCTCTTTCTGTCTGCTTTGCTCTTTCTCTTTCTTTGTGTTTATTATGAGCGTCCACTCCTCCTCTTTCCCTCCATCCCTCTCTCCTGAAGCAGAGGAAGCTCTTATCGTGTTGTTGTAGCGTCCAGCTCCTGTGATGAGATCAGACAGCAGTATCTTTTGTGTCCTGCACACACACACATATGAATCATGATGACAGAACTCAATAAATTATAGAAACAGCTGGAAGGAGAAACATCTGAGAAGCAGGAGACTTCGGCAAACGTCTCCATCTGACCTCTATTTAACCCCGTTGCTGTCTAGGAGAAGCAATTGAGATGTGAAAGAGATCACGTTACTGATTTTTGATGTGGAATATTTGTACAAACTGATCTTGATGTTGTTCTCATTGTATTTGAAGGTTTGATGTAGCTGACCACTCCTGTGCTTTATTTCAGGTTTATTGGCATGAAGTTTAAGGCCGTGACTTTCATCGACTCCACCTTTCAGAGCTGTTACTTTGAGGACGTCAGCTCTGTTGGTTCCTTCTTCAAAAACTGCACCATCATAGAAGCGTTCTTCTATAATACAGGTATGAGTGTGATGAAATCTAGTCTTTAGAGCTGTTAGTTGATTGAAACAATCATGTTTTGGTGTCATACATCTACATACATGTGTGTGTATGTAACGGATGTAGGTCGGTAAGAGCTGTGCGTGTAAAACTCACTCCCCTGATCTCGAGAGGCGCTCTAGCGACTGATGCTAGAGACTGCGTTCTTTAGCCTCCTTGTTGAGCACAGAACACACTAAGCTGACGGTCAGCCGTCGGGGAGTTTTTGTTCGTCGGCCGACTAAGTTTTCTCAGTGTGTTCCGCACCGTTGGCTGAAGTTGGTCCTCGTCTGCTTTTTTTCGGCCAATTAGACATGTTGAATCGGCGTCGGAACTCGTCTGTCCGTCGGGCCATCTGATCATTCTGATTGGCTGTTCAGCTACTGCCACCTGCTGGTACGGAAAGGCATTTTATCTTACACAGGCGCAGAACAGACGTGCTACTTGGCCGTCGGGTGTCGAGCGTTGGTTTGGTGTGTCAGGCCAACTTTGGACCCAGACGCTGCCGACGTGAGCCAACCCCGCAGTCTGCCACCAGTTCGTCAGCGTCGGCTTGGTGTGTTCTGGGCTTTAGCTGGCGGACCCGGGTTCGAGTCCCACTTAGAACGGGCGGTTCAAACAGGAGGGGTTACATACATACAGAGAGAGAGAATTATATAATATTTTAAATATAAATGACTTCAAATGTTATCAATATATTCTCTATAAATATTTATCTTTACTAATATAATTGAGTAATAAATAACTTTAATAACTTATATGTAAAATAACAAAATTATAGTTTGTATTATTTATAAACATTTTATATTATCATTTTAATATATTCTAAATATTCTATATATTCTATATACATGTATTTATTTATTAAATATACATCTAATTAATATCTTTCATAAAATTTTATATATAATTTTATGAAAAATATAAATGCATATTTTATAAAACAAACATTTTTTATTTTATTCGATAAAACAAATTTTATATATATATAATTTAATTTTCTATATATATAAATAATGAAATAATATATTTAATTATATATATATATGTGTATATATACACAAATATAAATGATTTATCTAAATATTATCATCATATTCTCTATATATATTTATCTTAATTACTAATATAATTAAGTAATACAAAATTAAAGTTTGTATTATTTATAAACTTTTTATATTTTAATTTTAATATATTCTAAATATTCTAATCTATATATATATACACTACCAGTCAAAAGTTTGGACATGGTTTCGTCTGCTCACCAAGGCTGCATTTACTTAATTAAAAACAGTAATATTGTGAAATATTATTACAATTTAAAATAACGGTTTTCTGTTTGAATATATTTTATAAAGTAATTTATTCCTGTGATCAGAGCTGAATTTTCAGCATCATTACTCCAGTCTTCAGTGTCACATGATCCTTCAGAAATCATTCTGATATGATGATCTGCTGCTCAAGAAACATTTATTGTGTACAATTGTACAAAATATTTGTGTACAATATTTATTTTTCAGGATTCTTTGATGAATAGAAAGTTCAAAAGAACAGCAGTTATTTGAAATATAATCTTTTGTAACATTATAAATGTCTTTACTGTCACTTTTGATTGATTTAATGCATTCTTGCTGAATAAAAGTATTAATTTCTTTAATTTCTTTTCAAAAAAATAAAACTAAAAATTCTTACTGACCCCAAACTTTTGAACGGTAGTGTATAATGTTACAAAAGCTTTGTATTTCAGATAAATGCTGTTCTTTTGAACTTTCTATTCATCAAGGAATCCTGAAAAAAAAAGTACACAACTGTTTTCAACACTGATAATAATCAGAAATGTTTCTTGAGCAGCAGATCATCATATTAGAATGATTTCTGAAGGATCATGTGACACTGAAGACTGGAGAAATGATGCTGAAAATTCAGCTTTGATCACAGGAATAAATTACTTTATAAAATATATTCAAACAGAAAACAGTTATTTTAAATTGTAATAATATTTCACAATATTACTGTTTTTACTGTATTTTTAATTAAATAAATGCAGCCTTGATGAGCAGACGAAGCTTCTTTTTAAAACATTAAAAATCTTACCGTGTCCAAACTTTTGACTGGTAGTGTATATATTGTTCATTTTTTACATATGAAATGATGTTACTATCTAAATGTATTGAACTTGGTTCTTAAATAATAAAATATATTTTCCTCTGGTCTGCATCCGTCCGCTGCCCGTCTCCTCATTAACAGTGTGTTTCACTGAAAGATCAGACCTGTTAAGCATCCATTTCTGTGCTTCTGTAAGACCGTGCATGTGTGTGTGTGTGTGTGTTTAAAAAGAAGTTCATTGGCTGATGGAAACTGTGCTCTGATTGGCTCATGTGAGTCTGTGCTGTGTGATTGGCTCATAGGACTGTGGTCAATGGGGTATTAATTCTTTGGCGCATGAAACTCAACCCTTGTTCCATTTTAGCAAAGAAAAAAGAAGAGAAAAGGCTCTTTTGTAGTGGATCTGTAACACAGTGTGAGTTCTGTAGGTCTCAGTGATGTGAGCGGATCTGCTGTAGAGCTTCACTGACTAAGAGGTGTTTGATGTTTAAATATCTCACGTCGGCTCACAATCCTGGAGAAACCACAGACTTTGAAGTTAAATTGATTCTAATTTATATGCATTTGAAGGCAAAAAGACAAGCAGATGCATTAGATGAAAAACAGGATGAAAGATAAAAGCCGAGGGCAGTGATTATACGAGGAAGACAGGGTTCAGTCAGTGACACACATCATCTTTATGGAGGAAAGAACTGTAGCATAGACAGTGTAAACATTTCAAGAGCTGGTTTATGCATCTGTAGAAGTCTGTGTGATTTCACGATTTTGCCAGTCTAATTGTTACATTCCCAGTGAAGTTCTTCACTACCCATAATCCTAAAGATTGATCCACTGAAAGTTACTGTTACCACAGAAACAGGAATTCTATATGATTTTAAATTTAAAATCAATTTTAAAATTGATTGGTTTGGACTAGAACTCTTTATTGAAGAATGTTCTGAAAATAATAAAAGTTAAATGTTGTGAGCAAGTTTGAATTATGGAGCTTGTTTGAGGCCGTTGATGTTTGATAAGTGTTTTATTTGCTCCAGGTGTGTGTGTGTGTGTGTGAGAGAGAGAGAGAGAGAGAGAGTGAGCGAGCAGACAGCGATTGGGTCATTTCAGGGTCTGGCTGACTCAGGAAAACCCTTACACACTTCCACAATCTCACACCTCAGCAGAACAAACACACACCAGAGAGAGAGAGAGAGACCAGAGGCCTCATGGGAAATTGAGTTCATGTCTCTAATGAAGCCGTTTCAGAGCTGCTACAGAAATGAAATGAGTGAAAGCATGAGCTGCAGATATGCTGCACATGCTGAAATTCACTAATAGGTTTTCAGAGGTTAAACTCCCTAAAGACCCTCCTGTGTGAAAGAGTGCAGTTCAAACTGTGACCAGAGGAGGGCAGTACAGTATCTATCTATCTGTCTGTCTGTCTATCATTCGTTCTGTCTTGATTGCACTGTACTTAAGTGTTCTCTTCTCTGTAGTTTATGAATAAATTTGAAATGAATAGTAAGTTGAGCATCTGTCACGTGTCTCATCATCACCTGTCTGTCTCGTTCAGATATCGACGACTCAAAATTAATCGGTTCCACTGTGATCAACTCCACGTTTGCGCACAACAAGACCGGCTGTCAGATGACGTTTGATGACGACTACAGCGCGTACTGGGTGTATTTCATCAACTTCCTCGGGACGCTAGCCGTGTTGCCAGGCAACATAGTCTCCGCCCTCCTCATGGATAAAGTGGGCCGTTTGAGCATGTTAGGTGAGTCACTTCACCAGTGAACTGCAACTTCACCCCATTTTAAATGAGCTTGTCTGATGTCATGTTGTTGTGTTCAGGCGGCTCCATGGTGTTGTCCGGCATCAGTTGTTTCTTTCTGTGGTTCGGCACCAGTGAGTCCATGATGATAGCGATGCTCTGCCTTTATAACGGACTCAGTATATCTGCCTGGAACTCACTGGACGTGGTGACGGCCGAACTGTATCCCACCGACAGGAGGTACATGGACACGCAATCACTAATAAACATGGATCACAAACATTTATATACATTTTTAAAGATCCTTTCACATGACTCACATCAACATTCACCAATGCATTGATCTCTGTGGAGCATCAAGATATAGTGAAGGGCTATTATCGGTAACTAAAACTGTAAAAACATTTTGTGTAGGATTTACTTTGAAACAGTTTTCACACTGAAAGTACTAGTACTGCTAATAATGCTAATACTGCTCGTCTCTCTCGTCTATAGAGGAACTGGATTTGGCTTTTGTAATGCCATGTGTAAGTTGGCTGCAGTCTTGGGGAATCTAATATTTGGTTCGTTGGTGGGAATCACGAAATCCATCCCGATCCTGCTGGCGTCGACTGTGCTGGTCGGCGGAGGCCTGGTGGGTCTGCGACTACCCGACACCCGCTCCAACGTCCTCATGTGACCCCACTACACCTGTGACCTCTGAACCCTGAGTCGCCACGGAAACACGCAGGACACGCTCAGGGTGTGGGAGATTATGATGTGTTTGGGTTGTTTATTCATTTAAAGTATGTTGTTTGTTTACTTAATAACGATTATTTATGGATTTAATTTATTGGTTTAGCTTTTGACTTGCCCAGTTTAGATCAAAACTAGATTTTGATGCCTTCGTTGCTGCAATCAAATGTTATGATGTTATAAAAGCCAAACTGACTGTGAGTTTGTGAGCTAATCTGGGTGGGCAGAATTATTTTAAATTATTTATTTAGAAAATTCAGAAATATTATTCTTTTTTTAACATTTTATCTTTAGCTAAAAACAAAAAGAAAAAAATCAGGTGATTTTAATATTTTTTTTTATTTTTAAAATTAAAACACTATTTAATTTCTTCGAAATGCTCAAAGAGTAAAAAGGCCATTTAGAGATGTAGACATTAGCGATAACAGCTTTTATTGGTAGCGTAGGTCCAATTCTCTAGTCGCGGCCTTTGCAATTTGGAGGCCCGTTTCAAAGAAACAGTCGGAGGCTGTTCCTACCCTCCCCAGAGGAAAAAGACAGACAAAAACATTGTATGCAATGCGACTGCAATTACTTTATCTCAGCTATATTTATATATTTATTTATAAACGCATTCTATCTCTTTAACCAGAATTATTGTTACAATCATATTGTTACAAACAAACACAGCATTCAATCTTCAGTCCTTCAGTCCCTCAGCCTCTCAGCTAAAATTACTACTAAAATCACCAGTAGGTTGCGTCAAATCTTTGTCTTAACAAATTAGTAATTAAATCATTCAATCAAATGAATCATTCAAAACGGCTGATTCATTAGGCGCGTCCCAATTCGCGTACTATTCTATGCCGTTTTGTAGTATAAATAGTGTGAGTGTTGTGTTCACACTGAAAATTCCAAGAAGAATAAGTGCACTTTAAACACCCGGATGATACACTTAATTAACCGAAAAAATGAAGTGTGGAATGATGGACACTTAATGCACTCAACTGTCACAGCTTTAATTACGTAGCAGAGGGGGAGGGGCATCAGACTCCAATGTTGGACGACAAAATAACCATACAAATTTTATACACTACACAGTTGAGTACATAGTGCATAAGTGCACAGTGTATAGTACGTCATTTGGGACACAAATGTTGAGTCATTCATTAAAACGATTCATTAAAAAAAACGCAAATTCGTGATGAAACTGAAACCGCGTAGCTCAGAGAATGGCTCTAAAATCAGGAAAATCAGACAATATTGTGTCAAAAATCGCCTAATAGCCTATTAACTTATTGATTTTATACAACAATTCAATAAACAATATCACATTTGCAAATGTGCTGATATTTGGGAAAACAGCACTTTTTCTTGTGTGATAAATCGGTTTGTATAAATATTAAAAACAAGGAATTGTATGAAGACTTTTTTTTGCACCATCTCTTGGTTTTTGGAAGCATTTTTATTAATTTTGGTGGCATTTTTGCCCCAAGCCCCCATTAATTTCCACCCCTGGTGTGTATGCTCTGCGCGATGGCTGGGACGGGACTCTTTTTTTGAACGCAAGCGGATGGAGGCCAGGGTTGCCAGGTTTTCACAAAATTACCCACCCAATTGCTACTTAAAACTAGCCCAATAGTGTTTCGGGGGGGTCCCCCAGTAAAAATTGCATCCCCCAGGGGATAAAATCCGCATTTTTGGCAGGGTTCACCTGGTAAAATCCGCATTCCAGGGGCTAAATATCATGTTATTTGGGTTCGCTTCAACCCGCGGACATGAAAAACAATGTTAAAGTAGCCCAATTCTGTGGAAAACCCCAGACTTGGCAACACCGACGGAAGCCCCTTCTGTTGCAAGGCCTGTTTCAAGTGAAACGGCTGAAACATAGCAAAGGCCGCTACTGCTGGTGACTTCCACCGAAACATTTCTTAATACGATAACGATTATCCAGTTTACATTTTCTGCTTTTTATAATGATTTAGCTAGCAGAAGAACACGTCAGACGCGCTCTGACCGACATGCGTCGACTTCATTCTTGCCTTCGTGAACTTTGTCGTCAATGTAGCCTAGCTAATACGGACTTCATTTGTGTGTCTCTCTCTCTCTTGGTTTAAGGGTTAAAGGTGTCTTGATTACCCTAGTCTAGCTGCTACGCTTCCATGTGCGAACTCTTCCTCTGAAAACTGAATGGCCTTTTGCTTCCTCTCCGTGCCTCCTTCCTCTAAAATCCCTCCGGTCGGCTTCTCGTAGGTTGTAGCGATCCATCGTACAGCAGAACTGAGCGTGTGTTCAAACGCTCTACTGCTCAAATCGGCGGAAAAAATATGTTGTGTTTCGCCATCACATTCCACTGGAAATTTCGTACATGCAATTGTGCAATATGACAGGACGTGATACGGCCGCATTATAGAAAATAATAAAAGCCATTCAGCCCGGTCTGATCTGATGACGCACAGGCCCTGCTGCTGCTGTCTACATGCACTGAAGTACACTGAACAGCAGAAACATGCTCTATACAAGTGCACTGCGTCAACGTGGAGACATTTCAGATGGTGTCTGCATTCACGTACTTGTATTGAAGTATGTTTCTGGCCTAATTTAATGATATTTTGTCGTGTGTATGTCGGAAAAGTAAAGATAAACACTTGTTTTGAACTTACCATGGGCGACAACGTGTGCTGTACATGTCTAAATGTTGTAAAGTGTTGCCTGTTGAGTTAAAACATTATTTTTTCATTGTCATGTGTATGCAGACGTCTCCTCATGTGTTTGTGTAGATATCTTGTATTTACTGACATTCATTTGTCTATAGGTGTTTATTTTGGCTGGTTGTGTGATTTTGTTATTTGAGGTTCTGAACAAATTCAGTTCATGAGAGGAATGAATTTAATTTAAAGTTATGCATCTCCTGGTCTGAACTGTCTATTTGAACTTGTGTTTTTCATATTAATTTCTGAACAAATTCAAGTGGCCTATCTGAAACATACCACACAAACAAATGAAACGTGATATCTTGTTAATAAATACACCCGTGCATGTGCATATTGAGACTTTGTGTTGCAGTGATTTGTCTGTCGTGCTTTCGCCATGAGTTTATTTCTTGGTTTTGAAAGATGAATGTATCATTATTGTGAGTGTGTGATGTCGTTCTGAAATGGGTTTTGATTGGTTGTGGATCTGGCATGCCAATGACACGTCTGCCGTCAAGTGTCTGTGACGTCACTGGCCAGATTTCTCTGATATATCTGATTTTATTTTGAAAAGAAAGAGAAAAGTGCCATGTACAGTGTGAACAGAACTGAAGTGGATCCAGATGAACTGCTATTAAAGAGTTTCATTATAAGACTCTACAGAGTGTCTGCTTATTTTTTTAATTAATTTTTGTGTAAAAAAAGTTGAGTTACGTTCTTCATTCTGTCTCAAAGTAGGATGTAAGGTGTTAATGTATCATAAAATATCAAAGTAGAATTGATGAGAATCGATTAAGGTTCTGAATGAACTAATATTTTGGGTGGGGGAAAATTTGGTCCAGTGTTTTAACCTCAAATTTATGAAGTGACGCAAGTGCTTTGCGCCACATTCCAGTCACGTGGATTACTTTCTGGGCCTTGAAAGTGTCAGTTGCGTAGCTGTCAATGGAAGGACGGAAAGCTCTCAGATTTCATCAAAAATATCTTAATTTGTGTTCGGAAGATGAACGAAGGTCTTACAGGTTTGGAACGACATGAGGGTGAGTAATTAATGACAGAAATTTCATTTTGGGTGAACTAACCCTTTAACGGCAATATGAACTGACAGTGATTTATATGGAATAGCTATTAATAGTCAGCTAACCTAGCGAATTATTTTACTGTTGACGTTTTATTTAGTTATAATATCCAAATGTTAGTGAGAAGAAGAAGAAAAAACACTTACAGATATCAATGTGATGTGATGGACATTGGTTATCCTCATCTTTGCTCGCTCACTTGAGGCATTTTGAATAAAACAGCTCTATACTTAACGAAGCACATACATAAGATCTAAACCGGAAATGATCCAACCTGTTTTACAGAATACGAAAGTTACGCAAATCCCCCATTCGATTATTTAAAACCTGTTTGAATTGAGAGGAATGTCAAAATTTATTTTATAAACCCTTTTCACATTTCCGGGTTTCTCTGATGCGGAAGTCATCTTTTATAGCGGTGGATGAGACACTTCATTAAATATATATATTTTTTTTTTGTTTTCATTTGCGCAAATAGCAGAAGAAAAACTCCACAATAGTGTTTTCACAAATTTCAAAAAGAGGAAAAAAAAAATATAGAGAGATTGATAACGCAGTAAGAAGAGAGATATGTCATTTTTACCATCACTCATAGCCGCTGTATAGCAGCGTTAACTAGTTTTTTTTTGTAATTTGATGCAAATTTAATATAATACTAAGTATAGTGTTATAAATGTACATACATTTAAAAAAAAAAATGAAAATATAAAAAACTGCAGGATTTATGATATTGATGACCGTTAAAACGCGTCATCACAGTCTGTGAAAAGAGTCATTTGTGACCTCTAGCGGCGAACGTGAGTGCATTAAAATTATCTCGTGGTACTGTTAATGTAAACATATTATTAAATAAATATACTATATTATTGTTGTTATTATTATAATATAATAACAGTATATACGAATTGGATAAGTTATTATTAATAATAATTGTTTTATGATATTATTATTAATTAAATATTATTATTAAAATATTAAAATAAATCATATATAATGTTAGTAATATATAACGAAAAAAGTTATAAAAACTTGCTTATCATTTGTAAAAGATGTGTTAAGAACTGAAAATATTTTCTAATTGATTATTTCTGAATATGATGAACCCGAGTGATCAATAAACCTGTTCGACGCTTCGACACAAGATGGCGCGCGAGCTCCAAACATCTCATATTGCGTCAGTGCCGATACATGAACTAGACTCCTCACAGGTCCAGAACTTTTATTGGACCAGGACTGTGTATTTTGATACGTGGTGTGTGATTCGGGAATGACATGCAGCTTTGAATCGGTTTGTCTCTGACTGACTCAAGGACAGTTTAATCCTGCTGGAATGCTCGAGTGAAACTAGATCCTCACCAGCCCGTCTCTTTTCACCCTCACTGTCTTTGAATTTATCCCTGCTGAAAAACAGTTCACATCATGCTTATGAATTATAAAAAATTATGAAACAATTCTCACTCTGTTTGGGCTGAGCTGTGGAAAAGCTTGAAATTGTGAGTGCTATGTTGCTTATAATGCTTGCAAGTGTAAAACACTGCTGATATGAGATCATCTGAATTACAACTAAAATGGAAAGGTACACATTATACTGCTGAACAGCTGTTTCAAATCATATGTGAACTGACCAAACAGCAGGACTGCAAATATCCGCTTTGTAATGTTTCAAAATTATTGCATGCTGTGTAAAATTGACAGAGCTGTATACCGAAGTTCTGTGTGTGCTTGTATGTGCCAGAAAGTCATATTTACCTAATCATACTGTATGCACTCTGATAGGGATTATTGCTTTTACTGCTGAGAAAGAGCAGGATATTCAAAACATCACATTTGAATTGCATTATTTGCATTATGAGTACATATTAAATTACACATATAAACCTCATGTGAGCTAAAACTATGTAGGATAAAAATGCATACATTCTTAGTAAAGCAACTACAACTGTTTGACTCTCAACTGCACAGATACACATGAAAAAGTTGTGGTAAATGAGCTCATCCACATATGAGATGGACACAGAGAACAAAGGGTTAAAAGTGATCTTCATTCATACAGGCCATGAACTCAGATCAGATCGCCTCTCCCTCCTGTAATTACTCTCACGGGGGAACAGAAGAGAAAGAAAAACAGCACATCTGTGCAATTATCCGTCATATCAGCGGCCTCAGAGAACATTAAGCATCCAGCCGAACCCAGAGGTTAAACCACCAGCCAGCTGCTGCGTTCAGAGACCACTAACAGAACTGCTGCTGCTTCACTTGTGGTTCAGTTTAAAGACGGTTTGTAGCTTGTAGTTAAACTGGTAATATGCTTTTGCAGTACAGGAATGCCACAGTTTGCTGGTTAATAATTAAAGATGCATAGTCTGTCTCATTCAGTGGGACAAATAGGGCAACCTGCCTGCCCTAGCAACCACATAGCAACTCCCTGGCAACCTTCCTATCCTAGCAGCTACATAGCAATACCCTGGCAATCACCTAGAGCAGTATAGCAACCACATAGCAACTCCCTGTCAACCACCCAGAACACCTTAGCAACCACCTAGCAACTCCCTGCCCTAGCAGCTGCATAGCAGCTCCCTGGGAACTTCCCTGCCCTTGCAACCACATAGCAACTCCCTGGCAACATCCCTGTCCTAGCAACTACGTAGCAATGCCCTGGCACAACTGATATTGCTAACAGTGGTCTGAAAAAACCTCTAACTTTTTAAAGACGGTAAGAAACCACATAGCAACTCCCTGGCAACCACCTGGAACACCCTGGCAACCATTCAAAACATTCTAATAACCACATAGCAACTCCATGGCAACCATCTAGAACATCCAAGCAACCACATAGCAACTGCCTGGTAACCACCCAGTACACCCTAGCAACCACATAGTAACTCCCTACCATAGCAACCACATGGTATCTCCCTGGCAACCTCCCTGTCCTAGCAACCACATAGCAACTCCCTGGCAACCTCCCTGTCCTAGCAACTACATACCAATGCCCTGGCAATCACCTAGAGCAGTATAGTAACCACATAGCAACTCCCTTTCAACTACCTAGAATCCCTTAGCAACCACATAGCAACTCTTTGCTCAAGCAACTGCATAGCATCTCCACGTAGATTACCCTAACAAATATTTAGCAAATTCCTGGTAACCACCTGGCAACCTACATGCCCTATCAACCACATAGCAACTCCCTGGCAACCTCCCTGTCCTAGTAAATGCATAACAATGCCCTGGCAATCACCTAGAGCAGGATAGCAACCACATAGCAACTCCCTGGCAACCATCCAGAACACCCTAGCAACCACATTACAATTCTCTCCCTAGCAACAGCATAGCATCTCAATGGCAGCCACCTAGATCACCCTAACAACCATTGAGCAAATCCCTGGCAACCTCCCTGTCCAAGCAACCACATAGCAACTCCCTGGCAACCTCCCTGTCCTAGCAAATGCATAGCAATGCCCTGGCAATCACCTAGAGCAGGATAGCAACCACATAGCAACTCCCTGGCAACCATTCAGAACACCCTAGCAACCACATAGCAACTCCCTGCCCTAGCAACTGAATAGCATCTCCCTGGCAACCACCTAGATCACCCTAACAACCATTTAGCAATTCCCTGGCAACCTCCCTGTCCTAGCAACTACATAGCAATGCCCTGACAATCACCTAGAGCAGTATAGCAACCACATAGCAACTCCCTGGCAACAACCCAGAACACCCTAGTAACTCCCTGGCAGCCTCCTAGAAACACCCTAGTAACCACGTACAGTAACAACTGCTTTGGCACCCACCTAGAACACCCTAACAACCATATAGCAACACCATGGTAACCACCTAGAACCCCCTAGTATCAACAGTTTTGCACTGACAAGCACAACTCACATTTTATTCTGAGTCTGCTTCATATCTATACAGGGCAGATCTGATCATACATTATCCCTCTTACTCTTACTTCCCTCACATTCCCAGGCTTTACTTGACACACTGAATTCAGCACACGTATGTTTACACTCAGTGACTCATTCTTCATGTGTACAGCAGCATTACACACAGCACTCAGAGCGTTATGTACAGGGTCACACGCAACACGCTATCGGTGTTACGCCGCGTCGTTACAGAGCAATTCACCGTCAGATCAGCTGATTATGAGCGCGGCTCTGTGTGTAAATGCTGCTTGTTTGCCACTGTTATCTGTGAAAGGAGTGTCATTACATCAGATCCCTCTTTTTAAAATTCTTCCAGATCGGGTGAAGAGGGTGTAACAGATAAAGCAGCTTAAAGGGTCATTCTGCAAAAACAAGACTTGAAAACAGATGGAAAGAGTTTGCATGGTTCATCAATGTGAAATATCTAGCGGCGCTGACCAGAGGAACTTTCAGCCCTTGGCCAATAATAAAACCATCAAACTAGTGCACACAAGCCACTTTATTCACTATATTCATATGTGAATAATAATGTGAATAATGAATGCAGAATGTTTCTTTTGCCTGATAATGTGGAGGAAAAAGACAACACTTGCTCTGTCGTCCTGTTTTGGATTCACTCCTCCATGGGCTGAAAATGTCACATAACCTTTGACCTCTTGACAATGGGCCTTTCATTTCTTTCTTGCAGCTTGCTTGTGCCGAGAGAAATGTTTCTTTTTCCGCTTTCTTATAAACATCCACTGTAATGTCAAGGCCCAAAACTTGAGACACAGAAACGGAAAACTCCTCTGTCCAGGATTAAAGCAAATTTAGGTTCCAGTGTAACACGTATCCTCACATACTGAGGTTATGCTTGTTATGTAAACACAATGACTCGACAGGTGCAATTACTTTATATATTCGACTCTATATTCTCAATAACGCCATATTTCTATGTTTAACAGGACTTGGCTTTTCAAATATAAATATTATAACTGTAAGCATCTGATTCAAAGGCAGCAGTTTATACACATTTGAGTTTATGAATCATTTCATATTTCAGTTGGACACGTGGTCATAAAACATCCCAGTTTGATAAGACAATATTGTCAGTGAAGGATCTTTTTCCAGCTTATTTGCCTGGTTCGGTCTACATCTTGAACCAATATGTTATTATGTGGTAAACTCTGTCAGCTTCTGTAACTAACTTCTCAGTCAGTAGTTAAAGTCCAGTCAAGAGTTAAAAAAACTTATTTAAATAGATAATTTTATTACAGAACTGACTAGAATACTTTATTCTGATAAAATATATATTTTTAAAATATTTGTAAAATATATTTGTTTGTTCCAGAAAGACTGTCTGTGTATCAGTAGATTTTTCAGAGCCACTTTCTGCAGGTTGCACAGTTACACCAGTAGGTGGCGACAAGTATTATAAGTAAGTATCGAATCATTCAGTGAAACGATTCGTGCAACAGCACTGATTCATTTATCTTTATGAGTGAGGCTGTGTCCGAAATTGCCCCATACCCTTAAATAGGGCACTATTTGAGGAGACAGCCATTTGTAGTGGTGTCCGAAACCATAGTGGACGTTATCGAGTGCACTCATTCAACCCCACAATGCACCGCAATAACGAGTGTATGATTGATGTATGCTCAAGAACACCCATAATGCACTGTGAGAGTAGTGGGCCAAATGAATTCCAGTGTCTGACCAGAAGATGGCGCCTGCAGCTGAATCATCCATCCATTTTCCAAACTGCTGATCCAATGTGGCTACAGCGTAATATGATACAGGTATAAATTCCTTTTTAATCGATTATTAAATTGTTTAATTAAGGTTTATACATAGTTTCCATGACAGAGTTCAAGATAAACCTTTTCATTACTGCCGGCATGCTAAGTTTCAAATGAATATTAAACTGTAAGTACAAACTGCATATGTGGCGGCCCTTCCGGTGCAGTGTCTGAATTTACTCACTCGTTTTCATTCACTGCCTCAAGTGAACTATATTAGAGGACTAATGTAGGGAATAGTGAATGAGGGTATAGGGGGCGATTTCGGACACAGCATGAGTCATTGAATCATTCAAGAAACTGAGTAATTAAAAAACACGGATTCATTCAGTAACGAAACAAGTGACTGCCTTTATGAATGAGTCATTGAATTATTCACTCAACCAATTTGTGTAAAAACACTGGCTGCATCTGAAAGCTTAGGCAGCTGACTTGTTGCCTCACTGCCCTAACAGGCAATGACTTTGTAGGCAGCGTTTGCGCACAAAGGCACTTCACGAAACTGATTTCGGACAGCAAAATAGCATGAGTCTTGGTGAAAACTAAGCAAATGTTTAATTACTACAGTAGTAATTTCTCACTAGAAGTGACGTCAAAGGTGGAAAACAATGGTCAAAAATGCACATTTACACATAAACTGACCACTAACTGCAACTTTCAGACACCATCTTTATTTTTTAGCTCAACAACTGTCACAGAATGAAAAGCACAGTATTGTGAGATATCAAATGCAGCGAAGGATATATCTATGCTGCCTTCAAAAATCGATCAGATGAAGGCATCTCGTGAAGCTAACTTTGGATTCGGATGTGCCTTGATGCCTTCCTACTAGCGCATTTTTAAGTTCATGAGCGAAACACACTGCCCACTGCTGTTGTGTGATGTTCAGTTTAATCATTCCAACAACTTCTCAGAAGCTGCTCAAGCTCAAACATATGTTGTATATGTTATTTAACACGTATATATATTTAATAATTTTAATAAACAGTTAAAGTATTTTTTATTTTTATTATTAAATATGTTTTACTATTTTTTGTAATATCATATGATTTGTTGTATCCTTTAGTAAAGTTAACTGTCATAAAAATAATTTATTTTTCTAAAAACTTAAAATTCCAATTATTGAATCAAAACTGGGTGTAAACTGTTTTAAAATTATATTTATCAAATAAAAATTACATATATATATATATATATATATAATAAAACAAAACATAGCAAGAGTTATATTGTGGGTCGTTTGGAAGCGTCTCAGGATAGTTGCGCGCACGCTCGCTCTCTCTCTCTCTCTCACACACACACACACATACACACGCACACGCACGCACGCACGCACACACACAAACATTGCTGAGAGGCACAAACGCGTCAGGTCACGGCATCAGCTCTCAGAAACTCTTTAAACTTTAAACGTTTAACCCGCGCGCGGAGGACCGGAACCCTTCTCGCCGCCCGGGTGAGTGTCTGTACGGGATTCATTCTCTGTGTGTTCGGGTTTTGAGGATTGTTTTTCTCCGGTTTCTATGGACTCTGGTCTCGAGAGGTTTTAGGACTTTGAGCTGCACTTGTTCCTCTGCGGCTGGATCATTTACAGCAGGTTTCTTCCTCCTCTACACCACAATACACTTCAGTTTTACCGTCCAGAGCTGTTTGTTCGCGTTTAGTGGCGGGTTAATTTAGTGTTTCTTTGAGTTTTGTTCAAAAACAACCGAACAAAAGGAAAGTATTTGCTCTTTTTGAAAATATCAAATGCTCATTGGCTGACAGCGACTCTCGTATTTTGTCGTTCTCTTTTAACTGTTTGCGTAAGTTAATTCAAACTGGGTTAACCTGCACGTTGGGTACTGTTTGGTTTAGTTTAGTTGTGTGTGTTTTTTTTTTAATGTTAGTCTGGCATTATAGGGTCATGTGGAGGTCTGCAGTCAAACTCGCATAAATTATCCTAGACTTTTCATCTAAACAACAAAAGAGTCTTGTAGCTCAAACGAGACCTCATCAGATTTTTTTTTTCTTTGTGCATTTTTAGTTGAGAACTAAGTCATGTTGTGCAAACGCATATCTATGTGCGCAATGCAATTGTATTTGTTGAACATGGTGCATGAGCTTCAATTTTGAACATCAAAATTTAGGTTAAAGTTTATATATCACCCTTTTGTTGTTTTGTAGGTTAATTTAAATGGTCATGTGACATGCATTAACAAAAAAATTAATACAAGTAAAATATTGCATGCAGTCTCTCAATTAATGCATGCAGTTTAAACATGCATTATAAAGAGTATTTTTCAACAAAGTTCATCCATCTTTGTCAGTTTGTTTCTGTCACTTGTGCTTGTTTAAACTGCATAAAAATGTTTGGACTGGAGAAAGAGTGTCTCAGAGCAGGTGCTTGAAGGCTGTCTAAAATAGAAGCAGGTAAAAGTGGCTGTTAAGTGGAAGAATATAGCCTGCTGTGAACTGTTGGCTGTCAGTGGAGGGTTATCATTAAATGCCTTTGTGTCCATGACCTCTTGACTCCTAATGCTTATAAACTGACCCCTGAAATGATAGAATTTATTCTTTGCTTCAGGGACTACTTGGTTTTTTGCTGCAAAATGTGTTGAGACTGCAAATTTGTAACATGATATGACTTTTTCTGTGTTTAAGTGCTAATCGGGTCCCCGGTGCATCTAGAAAACATGAAAAGGGACGACCCTGTAACTTTGTTTTGGCAAGCCTTTCTCTGTAACCATGTGAAAAAACGAGCTGCTCAGATTTCGCTCCACTTGTGATGTAGGAAGTGGATCTTATTGTAATATTACCGCCCCTTAATCTGCATGTTTCCACCCACAGCGCTGCCATTTTGTTATCGCAAGTGACAACGGTGTACCAGTTCTAACGCCATGGCAAAAGTTTGACCAAAGCATGCTAACTGTTCTGTCATTGGCTGCACAGACGAGCACTGAACACTATTTAGAGTCTCATTAGCTTGGATAGCCTGCAAGTTAACCCTGGCAAGCTCGTGGAAAAAATATTAGACCATTCACAGCATTTGATAGCAATCATAAACGTTAGCCTGGTGTGTATGACTCTGTATGGCAAACAGGTTCGCCATGTATAGTGGGCGTCCATATGGGTTTTGCACAGAAGATTAACATGACGGCACATGAAATTCGATGAGTTGAATCAACTCCACAGCAGCTACATAAATTTATCCACTAACCATTCAGAAATGTCCAGTTTCATTCTAAAAGTTGTAACTTCTTCCTGAGTCTCTCCATCAGTGTCGACTCCGGTTTGAACAATGTAAGGCTGAACACCGTTACTGACAATCCTCATTTTGGCTGCGTGAGATTCTCCAGCTTTGTTGTTGTTGAGCGACCGAAGCGCGAGCTGTTAAAGCTCCGCCCTCTTCTGGAAAGGGGGCGGGAGCAGCAGCTCATTTGCATTTAAAGGGACACACACAAAAACGGCATGTTTTTGCTCACACCCAAATAAGGGCAAATTTGACAAGCTGTAATAAATGATCTGTGGGGTATTTTGAGCTGAAACTTCACAGACACATTCTGGGGACACCAGAGACTTATTTTACATCTTGTGAAAGGGGCATTATAGGTTCCCTTTAAGTTTAGCATCAGGGGAAATTTTGTTGACTTGTATATACTATATAGCAACATCACAACTGTTTGATTGTTTATATCATCACAGAATACCCAGCTCTAATCTGCTAAATGCAACTATAAAGCATGAAGATATTATAAACATCAACATCAGGATTTTTGTAAAGCTGCTTTGAAACAATGACAACAATGTAGCATATTATTATTTGAAATGCCTGTGTGCTGTTTCACATACTACATTTTAAAAATAGTAGGCAGTATACACAGTGCAGTAAGCTGGTAGTTTATTCTGAATATAGCCTTGATCTTTATATGTGATTTAATAATTAGAGCAGATGCCATTACTCTCCTCCCCCCGATGGGTTCATTGATGTTAAATTAGTCCCTCAGGACATTTTTAATGAGGAAATGATCCTATGAGTGGGTTGTATACCGTATGTTCATCTAAACATGGTTTATGTCGATAACACAGCCAGACAATGTAACCCAGATGAGTTGGCACCGGGTCAGACGGGTACCCAATATCCCTGTGAACCGAACACCAGCGGCCAGTCAATAAACAGAACCGGCCTTTCAGAACAAAACCTTTGACATTCAGACCTATTTACTGACTGACTTGCGTTCAAGTGTTGTTTTAAAGGGATAGTTCACCTGAAACGCTTTGTTTTCAATGATGAATTTTCATTTTTGGGTGAACGTACCCTTTAATTATTTAAATTTGAACATCCTGATTTAAAAATCAATGCAGCGATTGAACACCTTTAGCGATAGCAGGGGTCTCTCATTAGTTCTGACCTCTTTCTACAAGCTAGTGAAAAGCGACCTGATCTAAACCCTACATCGATGCCCTAACCGCTCTCTGACCCTGTTTTAATGCTCCGTCCACATTGTGGATGCTGAAAAAGGCTCGTCCACGGCATATAATGTTCCTTCACCCTAAGAAACCGCACAAAAGTACCACTCTTGAGTTTGTGAGCCGAACACAGCCGTGCTTTGTGTCCCTCTGCCAACATCCCTCCATCTCCCAGAGGAGTGTGGAGAGAAGGATCTGGACAGATAGGAGGACGCCCTTATTCTGTTACCTTTCTGGATAGTAATTACCCCTCTAATCTGACCACAGGCTAGTTTATGTTGGCCCCAACACCTGCACAGGTCTCAGATCAGTCGCAGGGTTTCTTCAGATAGCTGCTGTTAATAGTTCCTTTCTTGAAAACACACAGTGATAAGTAATGCTTGGTAATCGATAACAGGACTGAATGATAATGATGCCCCGAGGCCGGTGAGACTACTGTCACTTTTGATCGATTTAATGCATCCTTGCTGAATAAAAGTATTAATTTCTTTAATTTCTTTTCAAAAAAATAAAAATTCTTACTGACCCCAAAACTTTTGAACGGTAGTGTATAATGTTACAAACGCTTTGTATTTCAGATAAATGCTGTTCTTTTGAACTTTCTATTCATCAAGGAATCCTGAAAAAAAAAAAGTACACAACTGTTTTCAACATTGATAATAATCATAAATGTTTCTTGAGCAGCAGATCATCATATTAGAATGATTTCTGAAGGATCATGTGACACTGAAGACTGGAGTAATGATGCTGAAAATTCAGCTTTGATCACAGGAATAAATTACTTTATAAAATATATTCAAACAGAAAACAGTTATTTTAAATAGTAATAATATTTCACAATATTACTGTTTTTACTGTATTTTTAATTAAATAAATGCAGCCTTGGTGAGCAGACGAAACTTCTTTTAAAAACATTAAAAATCTTACCATGTCCAAACTTTTGACTGGTAGTGTATATAGTTCGCTTACTGTTAACCAATTAGCCATCACATTTTTAGTCTTTTACAGTTAAAATTACAATCATTTTTACAGTTTAATTAAATATTCTGTACTGTATATATAGCCTACTACTCTTAAAAGTCACTAATGCTCACCAAGGCTGCATTTATTAGATTAAAAATACAGTAAAAACAATAATATTGTGAAATATTATTAAAATGTAAAAGAACTGTTTTCTATGTGAATATATTTTAAAATGTAATGTGATCAAAGCTGAATTTTCAGCATCATTACTCCACTTTTCGGTGTCACATGATCCTTCAGAAATCATTTTAATATGCTGAACATTTCTTTTTATTATCAGCGTTGAAAACAGTTGTGCTGCTTCATATTCTCGTGGAAACCGTGGTACAGTTTTTCAGGATTTTTGGATGAATGGAAAGTTTAAAAGAACAGCATTTATTTAAAATAGAAATCTTTTGTAACATTATTTACTAATCAGCCATTTAATTAAATATTATGAAGACAAATCCCCCCCCCCCCCTTCATAACTGCATCCATTTATGAATCATTCATAATGAATCCAGAAACAGAAGTAAATGGGGTAAATTTGGATTTCAGGTTGACTTCATGGAAAGTCAGGTTGTGTCGGGTCATGTGGGACTCATGTGGGATGGTCATTTTTTTTTAATCTCAGATAACTAAAACCGGCTCATTCCAGAGATAATCGATTTATCGACTGATGGGAAGGCCATTCCGGCTGTTTGGAAGCGTCTCCATGCTGAAAGCACTCATTGTGTTGGATTGACTTGATTTCTCTTGCGAGCCACGAGTTATCGGACACGAGTGTTGCTTTAGACCAGATAACACTAATACCAGCAAATTCTTTCCTGGGAAACGATAATGATTATTTGCATTTACAGCAGTGTTGGTCCATGTAGTATCAGCACCTCTTTCTCAATTTAATTTAATGAAAATGTTTTTTGTGTTGTTTAGGGAGTGAGATTAAATATTTCTGAAGGGAGTGTTTGAAAAGAAACAAACTGTTATGTGGAGGAGTGGGAGCAGTCCGCGCCTTAAAAGTGGGCTTGTTTAAATCATATTGTGTTCAAGAGGCCATATTCTACATTTCTGTAGCATTTTTCTTTTCCCTGAAGCTAGTCAAGGTCTCTTGCACCGTAACAGTCATAATTTAGTTGAACATGATCATTTTCCGCCCTCTCTCTGACCTTCTCAACTTGCGAGCTCTATTCCATCCAAACTACAGCTCTCAAATCTCATTTACACTTACTTTCTCTGAATTACTTTCAAATATGTCAGATTGCGATTGTGCATTTTCATAAATGCAATTAAGACTTAATTAAGGAGCAGAAGGAGCTTTGAAGAGTTAGAGTATAAGTACAAAGTAGATTAAACTCTTATTTGAAAAGACCTGTTTTCCGTCATATGATATCAAATTCGATTAAAACGTCGGCAGGATCGTTATCTTTGCTTTGCTTCTGTTTTATGAGAATCCTGTGACTCTCTCAGATGGAGTGGAGATGAACAGTTAGACCATGTGTAAAGTTGTTACTGTAAACACACTCAAATACTCATGGGAATAAAATACAAAACGACATCTACCCTCATGGTCATTCAGGCTGCTCAGGGTTCATTGTGTTCTGTAGTGTTACACTGTAACATTATCCAGTGTTTTAGAATGTTCTAAATGTTGAGTGCAACATCCTTGAAGTGCCTCTATTGTTCTATTTTAAATGTTCCTAATACTGTTTTGGAGTCTCCTACAATAGATTTACATGCACAAAACACTTTAATTTTCTCATAATATACATTTAAACTTCAGCTCTTTTCTCACAGTGTCTGAAGCAGTTCGATCTAAGATTCAGTCTCTCTAAACCCCGCCTTTCCACAAGCCTACTCTGCTCTGATTGGTCTGATGGCCCAGTCTGTTGTGATTCTTTAAAACTTTGCACACCTCATTATAACAGGGTCACATTAATATGAGACTTTAATATGACTGTATTAATGCATATTTGCATTCGCATTGAAAACAGGATTTTCTTGCTCTTTTGTTTGCTGTACACATACTCTCACGTTCACAACTCAAAGCTTCCCAGTCCATTCAGAGCAGAATATCACTCTTTAGCAACACAGTTATGTAGTTTTGCAGCTTTATACTTCTCAATAAGACATCTATTGTTTGGAGGCTTGTTTTGTTTCAATGATACATAATCCCTTTACAATCAAAACAGGAAACTGAGTCTGTGTTCGTTCTTCCAGAACGGTAGTTTCAGGGAGAGAAAAGTTATTAATTCAATCGAGTAAGCAGGTACAAAGAAAGACAAGCTAATTAAATTTGGAAAATGATTGGCATGTAGATGAGAATCACAGTTAAACCAGTGTACATGCGTAATTTTTTTATATGCAAAGACTATTTGTCATTCTTTCATAACACCCCAAATGATCTGATGTAAAGTAACATGAAAATCTGTTTAAAAAAGCTTTGAATTTGATCAAATCTAGGGAGGCATGATATATAAATTTGATAGATAACCAATTTTTTTTTTTTTTATAAAATACAATGCATAATGTATTATATTAAAAATAATTTTGTATTATGGGTAAAACAGTGTTCACAATGATATTTACATTAAAATTTGGGCCATTCCGTGTTAAATCAACCAGTGGTTTTTGACCAATTTACTCATGGAGCCGCATTAAGATCTCCATATCTCTGGGAATGAACCTTCGAGGCCCTTTAAAATGAAGATACCAAAAGGAAAGTTTGTTAAGAACCAGAATCTAAAAGAATATTAAGATATCTTTAATACTTCTTGAGTTACAGGCATGCAAACTTGAGGCAAAAAACACAAGAAGTGCTTTTTTCCCATTTTTGAACTGTCACTGTTGGCATATAATGAAACAAAGATTGCTAAAGTCAACAGATTTTACTAATAGACCTACCAATCTCTGAGTAAAAATAAAATATTTATTCTTGCATCTTTCTGAAGTCATTTTACACCCCTATAAATTGGCTCCAAATCTCAGGTGAAAATAATCATTTTGACCCCCTCTACAAAATTGTGGACTACTCAGTAAATATACATCTGTGACATTTAATATTTTGGCTTTCATCACTATTTATGTTTGTCTTTAAACAGAAAAAATATTAACAAAATCTCCTCTGGGGACCTCTGGTTGATTTGACACAGAATGACCCATTTATGTGCTTTAATTACAATTTAATTGTAATGATTGATAGAAACAACTAACTTGAGAGCATTTCTATATTGATTATAGGTCATTTTCTATGCTGTTTGAATTGAAAGAAAAAGAAGTGCAGATATCTGCTTCAGATATGAATAATTTAAAAATGTGATAATGATATTGTGCATCTCTAATCAAAACACTACTGAAATCACCACTGCACTCTGCTAATGTGCACATTTATCTTCTTTTTTCTCACAAATGCAGATCATCTGCGTGTGCATCGCATGGTCTTCAGACTCGTGTTTGACAAAACAAATAGCTAAACTCACACAGAGCAGTTGTGAGATCAGTTTAAGTTTTGTGTTCTGATCAGTTGTCGTCTCTTGTGCAGTGGTTAAATTTAGGATAGAAATGCGATAAGTGTGGATCAGCTTGAAACCAGAACTCTTTCCAGCCCTGGTGAGGAGCCGACCGGTCCGTCTCAGTGCATTATTCCACACTATGACCCTGTAAACAATAGAAGACACACACTGACCCAGCCCCCGTCTGTGCATTGATTATATTCTGCTGTCAGCAATCTCAAGTGTGCTCTGCGACACACACACACACCCGCATGCATGCAGTGGCACCAGCTGATCTGCTGTTATTGTTTTGCACCTGTCACAGAGGCAGCTCTTCAAACGGTGTGTGTGAGCGTGTTATAATCTGACATTAATATTTAATTGTTGCTTTGACAGAGGATGGATGTTGAGGTTAAACCGTCTTGATTTGGGAGCTTTTTTTTTGCATGATTTTTGACGTTCGGCACATGCTTTGCTCAGAGAGAGAGGGAGAGAAAGGGGGAGGTTTGAACGTCTTCTCATCTCCGTTCGCTTGTGTTCAGACCTCCACAGCCAGACAGAACCATCAACCTTTAAGACACCCAGAAAATTGCAGATTTACTCTAAATTATACACACGTCTGAAAGGAAACAGACACGTATGAGACTAGCAGACACTGAAATGATTCTTGCTTGTTTTTTTGCATCGTTGTGAATTTTGTGGCTTCAGAGCGTCTGACGGCACTTGGTGAGTTTAAGTAACGTTTCTTGTGTTTTTTTTGTATCTTATTTGGATGCATATTGCTAATTTTAATAACATATATAGTAGACAATAGATTAGTTGAGGAATGCACATTTTATAGGTTCTGTTTTTTTTGCATCTTTGTGGATTTTGTGGTTGTCTTCTCTGAGCTTCAGAGCATCTTTACCGACACTTGGTGGGTTTAAGTAAGGTTTTTTTTATATAGGTTCTGTTGTTCTTTTGTTTAGATGTAGGTTTTGTTTTTAAGGTGTGTTGCATGCTGCTATAGTGTCGCTATTACAATTGCTCATATTAAAGATTATTATATTTATATGCATATCCCATATGCACATTCATGTTTCCTCAAATTCCAAATGAATCAAAACCAATCAGAACACTTTAGCAACTGCATAGCAAGCAACCACCTGCAATAGCCTAATATCATGTTAAGAAGTTTTGCAGAAAATATAAAGATATCTAGTCTTGTATTGTCTGTGAAATCCTCCTGACAGACTTCAGTAAGATGTACTTTAGTCGTGGCTGTTGGCACGTGTCTGTGCGTCTCCTTCAGCCATGATCAAATGCATATTTAAACCTCCACTGTAATCAGCATTTTCTCTCTTCAGATGTGAGTTTGCGTCTGTTCGGTGTGTATGAGAGCTGCCCGTAGCAGTGTTGTGAGATCACAGCATTTCAAAACACATCTGTCCGATTTCTAAGAGCACGGGGTTCATGCCTCCCTTCAGAATGGACGCTGCATGTGTGTATTGTCCCTCTCCCAGTGCCAAAAATATCAGACGATATATTGGCCTTAAGTTGGCAATATATCTAGCAAACCTTAGTCGACATGGAAAACCTGAATCATTCAGGAATCATTCATGTCTGGAGCACAAACGCTGCAGGGCAATACACACATTAGAGGTTTGATAATATTGATTTAGCAAACTTGGATCTGTGCATTCGGTCTTAAAGTGACAGCAGAATAATAAACCTGCTGCTATCTGTGTCATTAATGTTAGTCAAACACCAAAAGACAAAAAGAAAATCACTCACTGCTCTTGACTGAATCACTTTGGATCTTTAATAAGAATACTTTTATTTTTATTTTACACAGTGAAGACTATGCATTGTATTGCATTTTTATGATTATTCAATTTCTGTATTATATCTTACTTCATGTTCTTACTACAATCCCATTATACTAAACCACCGTATTCAGTGTAGACAGTGTCAGTGATTATAATGGCTTCTGTTTGCGTTTGATGTGACGCAGTGCTCACATCCAGTGTGGGCACATGTCAGCTGTTAAGTGACTGAACGCTAGGGGTGGGGGAAAAAATCGATATCACGATACTTTGCGGTGATACTGTATCGATACACTGACGCCAAGTATTGATCTTTTATTATATAAATTGCACATGAGAATTTAACTTTTTGGTAGAATAATAAAATCAATTTCTTTTTCAATCCACTAGATGGTGGTGTTGAGTTTTTTTTCTGGTGTAGCACAGCAGTGCATACCTGATTACATTACATCGCGGAGCAAAGAGGACACTGACAACGCAACAGACAAGACAGATGTGGTTACTTTTGATATGAAACAAAGTCTTAGCTTTCAAATTTTGTCATTTTTTTTTAAAGAAATTCAAACAATAAATACCGTTTTGTGGCTCTTTAATGTGTTGTGACCGATTACTGTAGCGCCTCAGTTAAGGCACACGTAAACTGATCATCTCTTCCTAGTTAATACATGAATGAACATCAGAATCAGAAGGCATGTTGTTTAAACCGCGGAAAGACGTCAATAGACCATTTTTCAAGTTCAAGTCCACCGACGTTAATCTACTAACTCTCCTGTCTGGTTTGTTTGTCGGACATAATGGCGGATTCGGTGTTATGATTGGTCAGATTGCCTGTCAATCAAACTCCCAGCGAAGGGTGAATTAAGGTGGATTACACTGTAATACAAATAGTTGACTTTGCCAGGTGCATACAACATTTATAACAGGTTTTCATGAATTTGTTGGTCAGTTTGTCTGCAATCCCATTTTGCAGCAATAAAATTAAAGTGAGATGAACAAACAGAGATTTTCCACGGCAGTGGGTGAAACAACTACTAAAATGTGTCAAAAAATCAAGGCAAATTTGATTTCTCATGTCATGACCCTTTTAAGCTTTTTGCAAGTTTCTATTTCAGAGAGGAACCCTGGTTGCAACCTTTTTGAAAAGGAATCAAGGTTTAGACGTGAATATAGTGGCGCCTGGTAAATGAATACCTTTACAGTGCATATGGGATCTATTGGGAGAATTTGATTATGGCTTCTGTTTTCCGTCTGCTTGCAGATTTATACCCTGGTTGAAACACCTCAGGTTCTTGGAATCATTGTTGAGGAATTTCATACCCTCATTGGAAACTTCTGGAAATATAACAATTGGGTCGTTACACCATATTGTGGAAACCCACAGAACTGGAACGTTTGCGTATCATAAATGTTCCATTCCAAGCGTCTCCTCATTCCTGAAGCTGTTTATTGAAGGGGGAAAAAAAAGAAGCATTTGACCTTTAGTGGCCCGTTGCATTCTGGGAGATCCCTACAGGGATCGATGAGATGGTCGTAACCGCCCGTCACGTTTGGGTAATTAGCTGCCATTGTTCAGAGGTGAGAAGGAATTTGGGTCTGTATAGAAATCCAGCGTCGCTTCCAAACCATTGGTTCAAAACGGAGATGTTTGACACATGCAAATGAGCAGTGATGTTGATATGCATAATTGTCAGAACATCTCAATTAATCCCTGATGGGCCATTGTGTAATCTGATGGTTGAACCTGTATGTTAAACTGTGATTTACACTGTCTGCATAGCTACCATCATTAGCGTCTTTGTGCGGTTGTGTTGTGGGTTTCATAAACCCTAATGAGGAGAAGTCAGCCAGACGACTGCCATACGTTTGTCTCCCAGAGGACTTCAGTGATGTCTCAGACTCGAGCCTCGAGGCGGTCTGGAGTCGAGACCACGTCACAACTCGCATCTCAAATACGTCCTCTAGAGCCAATTAAAAACCAGTTAAACATATTAAAAAGATGAGAAAAGTTTTTAAGTGATGCTGTTAATTTATCTAAATGGTATTTACAAAGTTTAATTGGTTTTAAAATGTGCGTTATTACAAATATTGTTGGCTCCTTGACAAATTGCTTTTTTCCTCTCTTGTAATTCACTTTTATATATAAAGATTAATACTGTAAGGATGCATTAAATTGATCAAAAGTGACAATTTTACTCTCTTTGTGATCAAATAAATGCAATTTTGGTGACTTCTTTCAAAAACCAACCCCAAACTTTGGAACGCTTGTGTAATAATCAAGTTTTCTTCCTGTTCCTAGTGTAGTTGGTGTCCTTCATTGGCTTGATGTTGCATCTGTTGACATACTGAATCATTTATGAAGCTGACAGTGTGCTGCACTTTTAATCTGTTTTGTAAAATCACCCTGTTGCGCTCGGATCTGTTCAGATATTAAGTTCAGCTCGAGCATGAGGGAATTTATATAGCAACACATGCAAATCACATGTAAGATATTGCTCTATTTTTTAGCACCAATGATTTATTTAGCACAGTTTTTCCCTTCTGTTTCGTCTGGGTCTCTATTAATCTATTTTTCGCTAATGAAAACGCTCATCCCTTTGTGCTGGTGATGGAATCTAATATTCCTGTCATTAATAAGATCTCTTATGTTCTCTCTCCACGTCACTGGATTCAAGAATGTTTTCCATTCGTTCTCTGTGGTTCCGCTGTCGCCATGGCGATGGAATCCCCCCACCAAGCTGGCGGAAACCCCTCTCTCCTCTAGCTGAGGCTAAGTGACAGCGAGGCAGCCGTAGTTGTGTATATCAGTTCGCTCCGAGTGCCTTTTGTTTGCAAGAAGAGCTGTGTGTGTGTGTGTGTGTGTGGAGTTCAATATCTATTTTATTGAAAAGTTTGGTACTTGTCAATGTTGGCCTACAAAGCTATTTGTTTAATTAGATGTCTCCGTAGCGTGTTTTTTGTTGTTGTTGTTGTTGTTGTTTTTTGTACAAACGCTATTTTATTGATTAACTTGCAGGTTAGTGTTGACACCTGGCAATATTTCAGTAATCTAGTCTTGGGTCCCGTGGTCATTAGCCAACTGTTTTGAATCAGAATTATGATGCCTAATTCATGAACTCTTTGGATTCGGATTGAATCACTCTTAGGAGTTGGAATTAATTGCTTTGTTCTTGGGAGTCGGATTGAATCGCTCTGTTCCTGGGAGTCGGATTGAATCGCTCTGTTCCTGGGAGTCGGATTGAATCGCTCTGTTCTTGGGAGTCGGATTAAAATGCTCTTGGGAGCCGATTCGTGTCACTCTTGGAAGCCAATTCGTATCACTCTTGGGAGCCAATTCAAATTGCTGTCATGACTCAGTTTGATTCACTCTTCGGAGGCAATTCTAATAGCTCTTGGCTGCTGATTTGTATAGCTCTTGGCTGCTGATTCGTATAGCTCTTGGGAGCCGATTTGTGTCACTCTTGGGAACCGATTCGAATAGCTCTTGGGAGACGATTCGTATAGCTCTTGGGAGCCGATTTGTGTCACTCTTGGGAGCCGATTCGAATTGCTGTCATGAGTCGATTTATTTGTTCCTGAAAACCAGTTCAAAACGGTCTTGGGAGCAGATTCTTTTCAATGAATCAGCCAAATGTGTTAGCAAAGCAGTCTGAATCATTCTAATTGTTGATGTACTGAATTGTTTGAAAAGAATGAAATGCACACAGAGTACTAGAACAAGTATCACAGAGTGCAGTGTACTGAACTTGACCTTCCATTTCCAGTGTGACGAATAAACCAGAAGTAATATTACCATGTCTTGTATTATTTATTTCTAGACTCATTATTTGATCAGCCTGCCAAAAATGTTTACACATTATTGCACGAAATTACATTTAAATATCTAAATAACCTTATTTTTGTGACTAGACACCACTCACTAAATTAAAAATAATGAGGTCATGTGACAATGTAGCGTACTACTGTTTGAAATTTTCTGAAGAGCAGTAACCAGTGTAAAGTACATACTGTGCAGTATGTTAGTATTGTATTCTGAGCGCAGCCTTTGTGTGTGCAAGTTCAAATATCTCCCCCTCCTCATCTGAAAGTCCTTGTGTCCTCTCCACAGATCCGTGAAGAGCTCTCTGCTCCATCTTCAGCTGCCTGAGACGTGAACCTCAGAAAGACTCTTTAATGAATCAGTATTCGCCGCTCGATGCCATGGCGTTCAAGTGAGTAGTTGTTTGCTTCCGCAGCTATATGTTGAATGCTTCCTCTGTTGTCCTGCTTGTTCTCCTGTATGATCTCAGTCCCTATCATCAGGTTAGCAGGGCTGTGGTTTCGTCTTCAGGCAAATGCACGGAAAACACTGGCATATAAAGGGTCTTTTCTCCGAGGGCCCCTTGGAGACATTTGGCATTTGCATGGAAGCTGATTTGCATTCCTTCTTGGTCGAGTTTTCTGATGCTGGATGCTTGTTGGCTGCTTTCTTGTTTTTCTGTTTGGCCCAAATTCCTGTTTTCTTTCTTTATTTCTCTCTTTCTCTTTCTTTGCTGCTTGCCTTTGCCAGTTAGAAGACAATAAGGAATGAAAATGATGACTGTCTTCACTTGGTGTGGGTCAGCTGAGGGTGTTTTGAAAGAATTCGACAGACAAATACAGTCGTTTTTTGACAGTGCTCTTTACTGTAAATGTACTGTATTCAACTATTGCAGCATTCTGAAGCGTGTCAGAAGCAGAAAACAATTTATAAAGAAATGCAAGTATATGTTTAGTTTGTTACCTTAATAATGCAGGTTAAGTGGGATCAAGTTCACTCTAAAAAAAAAAAAAAAAAAATGCTAGGTTAAAAACAACCCAAGTTGGGTTAAATATGGACAAACCAGTGTTTTGGTGGTTCTGACCCAGCGGTTGGGTTAAATGTTTGATCAACCTTCTGGGCAGTTTTATTTAACTCAACTATTGTTGTAAATGAATATATGTCTGGCTTAAAATGAACCCGAAATAGAAAAATCAAAAATCAGACACATAATTACTAGAGGCAACAGTAATAATCAAAAGGTGAACATTTATTAATAAGCAATTTAATAAATGTTTATTATTTAACCCTCTGGTGCTCTTCATGTGTTGGTCAAAAATTTATGACTTTTTTTTTTCCTTTTATTTCAATGAAATGAATGCACTATATTTTACTTCGATAATGTTTTTTTTATTTAATATTTTGCATTTTTAGGGGATTTTATGGTACTAAATTATATTTACGCTGTAGTTATTATCCATTTATTCACTTTTTGAGCACAGACCTAAAAATGATATTTCCAACTTAAACTGTCATAATTTCGAATGCTTTAGAGCACAGACTTAATTTTGATCTCTTTTCAAAGATGAGACTTGGCAAATCATTGTTGAAGTGAAAAAAGTTTATTATGATTATTGTTATGAAAAATGCACACAAATATTATTTTAAATTTTTATGTTAAATATATTTTTTCAAAAACATGTTTTTCAAAGCCATAAATCTAAACAAGTTGTGTTCCAAATTTGAGCTTGATATCTCAAAAAATGAGCTTTCAGTAAGATTGTTTGGCCGCAGTACCAAATGTTTCCACTAGAGATTCATTTCCAATACGCTCATTTTTGACCGCGAGGAGCACAAGTGTGACTATTTTTTCAGGACCATTTAACCTTTTCGAATCACATCCATGATTTTTTTTTCTTTGTTCACACAGCAAATGTCAAAACATTAACCATGTTTCGCACCATTCCGATGAAGTAAAAACTTCAACATTTCTAAATTTTTCAGTCAAAAATGACGGAAGAGCGCCAGAGGGTTAATAAAATTATTAATAAATGTTCATTTCCAATCTATTTTGGCTACATTTTAAGCAAGCAATATAGTCATTTTTAAACAATAGTTAAGTTAAATAAAACTACCCAGCACGTTAGGCAAACATTTAACCCAACCGCTGAGTCAAAACAATCCAATGGCTAGGTTTGTCCATTTTTAACCCAGCATTTTTTAGAGTGTAGGGATGTGTGAAATTATAAATAACTGACTTTTTTTAAATTTTTTTTGGATCTGCATTTATGTAGAGTATGTTTGACTTATTTACATAATCAGTGAAAGTAATGAATATTTAATGTCCATGAAAATAATGTGATGCATTATTTGGATTTGCAGCAAAGTGCCTCTTACTTGCTGCTTCTTGTGCCTCTTATAAACGTGATTTTGGACTCCAGATCAGCAGAAGAATCCGGATGGCAAATGAAGTTGTCAGTCAGCGTTGACATCTCTGTTAGTGATGGACGGATGTCAGCCGTCTCTCCAACACAAACTACCGCTTCCATCCTGTGGAAAGTGTTGCAACGACTCTTGGAAATTTGGACAGACAGCTGAAACAGTCACGTAATTTAATGCAGTTTCCCTGATTTTCTAGTGAATAAGCAAATTGTTTGTAGCCATTATTTTCTAATGGTGTCAGCAGTCCTGAATCACAGCTCTGCTGTTCCTTTTTACATGGTGTTTCCGTTTACATAAAAGATTTTGTTTGTAATTTATATTAATTAGTAGAATAATGTTTTATAAATATAAATAATTATTATTATTTATTAAGCAAATCTGGCATTATTTGAAAACAATGTCAGATTTTACTATGAAAAGCATTGAGATGGTGAGACTTTAAGTTTTATCATGTCTTTAAATCAACAACAGCTGCAGACAGAGATTCCTCCTCGAAGACTCATGGAAGTGACAAGCTTGTTGACGAGTTGTCGAAAAAGATCAAAGGTAACCTAGCAACCAGCGCGGGCGGCTGATCGGAGGCCCCCGGTTTAGCCGTCCTTTGTATCGCCTGTGCTCGTGAGTTTCGTACTAGCACAATTGTTTGTGTGGAGGAATGATAAATGTGCTGCCAAAAATGACGTAAAGAAAACACGGAGTAGGAGAATGAGGGATGCTCGCTGTCATTGGGTCCAAAACAAAGACACCCTCTACAAGGCTACTTGAGATTCATGTCTGTCTGAATGCATGTCTGTCTTGTGTCCGAGTTAATATTGACAGAGATTTTTTGGAGGACTGTAGTGACGACTGCTTCATTTTGTTCTCTTTTGCTCTTCGTATGACTTGTTTAGACAGTACAGTTATTGAATGTGGTTTGTAAACAAAAAAATGAATAGTTCAGTCATTCCTAACCTGGATGACTTTCTTTCTTCAGTAGAGCACAAATTATTATTTCCAAGTTGAACAAACTTAGTGACCATGGGCTGTCAAGATGTATGATAAATGTACCATAAAAGTTTGAGTCAACTCTGATCAAAGTCTTCTGAAGTGATAGGTTTGTGTGAGAAACAAGCCAAAAATACTTATGGTGCTTTTTTGGAGCTCAACATCCTCTGGTCACTGTATCATTTATGGAAAAGTGTAGTGTGAAAATGCTGCCTCACTTCTGCTTTTGTGTGCCGTGGAAGAATGAAAATAATACATGTTGATATCTGGTTGAGTTTATAATTAAAAAGGGTTCTGCTTATAAACCCAGCACACAGTTTGGTCTGCCTGGATTTGACAAGATTGTTAAAGACAGAAAGTAATGGACTTGTAAGTAAACATTCTGTGAAACAAGTTGCTTTTCCATTTTAAAAAGGTGATTTGTTTTTTTTAGAGTGGTTTTAAGTGTTATTAAATTGCATTGTGCAGTCTAAACAAAATTAGAGCATTATTTTAAAAAATGAATCAAAATTAAATTAATACAAAATTAAAGGAATAAAAATTTCACAAAAATAAAAATTAAATTGCATTGTGCCATCTCAAAATAATTAAAGAATGAATCAATAATAAATGAATACATAGTTAAATGAATAAAAAATGTACAAATTAATAAAAAATAAATTGTATTGTGCATCTCAGAAAATTAAAATATTAAAAATGAATCAATAATAAATTAATACAAAATTATTAAAAAGTTGCATTGTGCCATCTCATAGAATTAGAATATAATAAAAAAGAATCAATTAATATAAAATTAAATTAATAATTTCACAAATTAATAAAAATTAAATTGCATAGTGCCATCTCAAAAAATTTGAATATTATTTTAAAAATTAATGAATAACAAATTAATACCAAATTAAATTAATGAAAATTTAATTGCAATGCCATCTAAAAAACAAGATTATAATTTAAAATTAATCAATAAATTAATACAAAATTAAATTAATAAAAAGTAAATTGCATTGTGCCATCTCAAATTTAAAAAGAAATAATCAATAAAACATTAATACACAAATAATAAAAATAAATAAATTGCATTGTTCAATCTCAAATGAACCAATATTAAATTAATACAAAGTTAAATCATTGAAAATTTCACAAATTAATAAAAATTAAATTGCATTGTGCTGTCTAAAATTTATTTTGAATATTATTAAAAATTAATAAAATATTTAGGTCTGTTTATATAATATTTATATTATAGAAGGTATCCATTGACGTTACTTTCCCGCCGGGACACGCCCCCTCAGCCGGACTGAGTGGCAAAAGAGCTGCGCATGACTGGATTTAATAGGCAAATCTGTGAAAACGCGAGTAAAACAAATGTGAGAGGTGTTTTTTGTGTGTGTGTGTGTGTGTGTGTGTGTGTTTTTCGCGGCATTCACACTGTAAACCAATGTCTTTTTACCACTCAGTGGGCATAACCGCAGTCAGCCCTGCTGACTGAGATCCACCATGTGCAAATGATTTATTATGGTATGTAATGGATGTACGTCACATTCCAACTAAACCGACAGTTCTGATCAGCATATGAACAGTTTGAGATCATGTGACCTGGAGCTGATTTAGTAGTTCAAAGGTCAAGATCCTCTGACCCGTCACTCCAGGCTGCCGTAACTACTCTGATTCAGTCCAAACAAATGGGAAGCAGCTGCCAAAGACGGTGTGAGAGTGAATCATTTACACATATTAATTGTTGCCTGATGCCTTTAGGAAATCTGGAGTTACTCAAGAGGAAGATAATAAATGTCATTTGAGTCTTTGTCAAACAGCTTCCTTCTCTGTGGAACACAAAAGGAGATTTTAGACAGATTGTTCATGCTGCTCTTTTTCATATAATGGAAATAAATGGTCACACTGGCTGACTTTTAGCTTTCAAAATGACGGAAAAGCAGCTTAAAGTAGTTTATATGACTTGTGCACTATATATTCCAAGTCATATGATCACTTCATGTGAGAAGCAGACTGGAATTTAAGATGATGATCATCAAAACCAACTTCCACAAGAACTGCAGGATTTGGGAAAATTTTAGTTTTTATTAATACAATTTAAAAAAAATAGCTCCAGGTTTGCTGTGCTTGTTATGCTTTGCATATTTCAATATGACTATGAAATAATAATAATAACTTATTATTATTTGATTTAACATACTTTGTATAATATAATATTATATGCTTTGTATAGCACAGTTTATACATAAAATGAAGCTCAAAGGGTGGCAAATAAATACATAGAAAAATTAACAATTAAAAAATAGAAAATAAAAGTGAAAAATATTAAAATATTTAATTATTTTATATTATTATTAATAAATAATAATATTAAATACGAAATATTTTAATATATATTGTAATTGTAATAAAAAATATCATTGTAATTTTTTACTGTAAAATATAAAGTGTATAATAATAATAATAATAATAATAAAATAATGATTATTATTTGTAATTAGTAAGTAAATACTAATACTAATTACAATACTAATATTTATGGCGGTCTTAAAGGCACAATATGTAAGATTTTTGGATTAAAATATGCAAAAAACCCTAAAACAATGTTATATTTTGTTGACTTTAGTTGTGTGTGTGTGTGTGTGTGTGTGTGTGTGTGTGTGTGTGTATATATATATGGAATATTTATGGAAAAGTGTAGTGTGAAAATGCTGCCTCACTTCTGCTTTTGTGTGCCGTGGAAGAATGAAAATAATACATGTTGATATCTGGTTGAGTTTATAATTAAAAAGGGTTCTGCTTATAAACCCAGCACACAGTTTGGTCTGCCTGGATTTGACAAGATTGTTAAAGACAGAAAGTAATGGACTTGTAAGTAAACATTCTGTGAAACAAGTTGCTTTTCCATTTTAAAAAGGTGATTTGTTTTTTTTAGAGTGGTTTTAAGTGTTATTAAATTGCATTGTGCAGTCTAAACAAAATTAGAGCATTATT